>OY754972.1:21412065-22014565 GCA_963576475.1 Molanna angustata
GTAATATAATTTTGGTTTAAAAAAAGCAAATAAAGATAGCTAAAAATATAAGTTAATCGTTACATTTCTGTATTTAAGTACCTAAATATTTTTGAAAAGGAATTTAAAAGGTTATTATTGCAACAATGAGTATCATGCTGAGATTGTATTCTGAAAGTTTTATCACAATGTATCTGTTTGTGTGTTGTGTATTATGTGCATGTAGGTACTTCGTACGACGTGGTTATTTTACTTAATCGATTATAGAGTTAGTACACATTCGATTCTTTTAAAATTTTGTTAATTTGTATATCTAATATTCGCTTAGAGCGCATTATATTTTTATTGATATCTGATCAGTGCTTCTCATTTTTTTAACTGTCAAATATTTCATGTACTCCAAGCTCAGGAAACATAAAACTTGCTAAAAAGGCACACCCCTTCATAAAATAAGATTGAAAAATTATCAAGTTTTCATAATAAAATATTGAAATCAAAAATAATTTTAAAAACACGTTTCATGAAAATGCTGAAAATTTTCATACAATATTTGAAAAATTGTGGAGTGACTTGGTAGTGAGGAGTAGGTATAGCTTTGGCCACAACACACTCGTGTTATTAAAGTTTAATTAATAAAGTACTTAAGGGGCCATATAAACCTAAACACCTCAATTACAAATCAAATTCCTCAAATATGTTAAACAGTGTGTTTCTAGAAATAATAATATAAGTCTTTTCAACATTTCTCTAGTGAATGTTCGTCACACAATTTTAAAATTCAGCCTAAATTCTCATAAATAAATTATTAAAAATATCCTTCTTTACAGCATTTTTGTTAAATTACTCCATAACCACGTGTCGCAGAGAAATAAATCTTTTATACGCTTAAAGAGTGCATAAAATCAAAGTGAATGACCGATAAAGTTTTTTCATTTCAACTAAGGTTTGTTCTTAAAATTCAAAAAATCAACAAATTTGGGGATTCCGGTATTTTAAATCACGTATAAACCTTTTTTAACGCACGCGATATTTACCCTTACTAACGCGTAACTTCATAGTGCATTAAACTTCATTTTAATATATCATGTTTTCAGTCTCTAAGTTTGGCGTTATATGTCCTCTTAAAATAAATTTGAATTACCTAATACCAGTACCTACCAAAAGAAAGAGTTAGAATATAAAATGGAGCCAATATGGGTTTGTATAAACAATCACTATGATTTCAATTATATAATTAAATAATATAATTTCAATTGGGCACAATGGGAGAGTCTATACATTTTTACTAGGGATAATTATATTTTTGCGTGTTAATTGGTTATTATTTTGATTACTAAAATTGTTCTCATAAGTTACAACATTCATCGATTTGAATTCAAACAAAATCGTTCGTTCGTAAACAAAATTCAACATGGATCGAAAATACTTGAGCTCATCTTAATTAAATTTGTGATATTTTCGGCAGGAATATGTTTTTGGGATTAGCTCTTGATTGATATCCAACACTCGCTGAATCGCGCAAATAAATAATTCTACGAAAGATACTTTTCGTTTCGCAAATAATGGATAAAAACCCCTCGGTAAAATTGCGATAAATCGGCACGAAAAAAAAATCTAAACTCATACGATTGAAGCGAAAAAATAAGAAAGTTTTAGACTGATTTTTGTGTGGATTGAATGAATTTAAAATGTCACTTTTAACGCGAAAGTTTTCCCCTTTGTATAATATACCAAACATAAAATCTTCCACCGCATATGGCGCCATTTTGAAATTTGACGCATCGTCAAAAAATGTTGCTGTAATTGCAAAAAAAATTCAAATTTAAATATGGGGTCTTATAGACAAATAAGAAATATTTCATGGGGTTTTATTATGATTTATTTATGAATTTTAAACTAATCAAAATAAAACCACACCAAAAAGATTGCCATAGTTATATGAAAATGTTATATGTAGGTAAGTATCAATTATAGATCAAGAGCCAGCGATAGCCAAATTTATGTCATAGTAAAAAGTCTGTTTTTTTCTGTAAAAGTATAGGTACATAAGCAGGAAGCAACGATTGGATAATATGAACCCCGAATAGCGGTGTCTCTCGGTGACTTCTTTCAAAATGTTGAAAATCAGGAACCTTTGAACTTTAATGATTTTTTATTTCTTTTTTAAGGCGTTCTTCAAAGGGTTTCCACTAGCCAAAATGTACCTGTATCGATGGAAGGCGGGATTTCTAATAGTCTTTCGTAGTAAATATAAAAAAAAATACGTTTCATACTATAACTGACGTGTTGAAATAGAATTTTCAACACTATTCAGGGTTCGTATCATCCAATCGTTATTACCTGCTGTGGTATCTTTGTACAGAAAAAAATCAGTCTTTATACTATGACTTAAGTATTAGTTTTGTATGGTCCTCTATAAGAAGTCTAGAATCGCGGACTCTTACCCTATTAAGAATATATGTTTTTTTTTCGCAAAGATAAATGTGGCAAACGTGATGATATCTATGTATGTGAAAAGGTCAAGATGTCGGAATATTAATCTTTCTTGAACAAGTTTGTTTTAGACCTTCTTCTAATGAATTGACTCTGAATAGATTCAACAAGGCTTGAGGTCAACCTAAATGAATTAGTTTCTCTCTACATGTAATATGTATTTCCTTTTACTCGTATACCTACCTACCTACCTATGTAAACTCTTGATGTTGACACTACAGAATATAAGATGTTACTCTTTTATTTCGTAAGTAGTACGCATGCCAGGGAGCTCAAAAAGTTTTTTTTTTTTACAAATTCAAGATAACGCCCGAATTTGGTTTAAAGTTGTCGTCAATTATCTTAACACACAAATAATACACAAATTTGTGCTATGCGCACCCGGAAATCAGTTTCAAGATATTTGTCGAAAACTATACTATGTACCTACATTAGAATTAATGCATAAAATTAATCAAATAGTATGAAAAAAAGATTTAGGAAGACACTTATCGAATAAGCGTAGAAATAATAAGAGATAAAAGAAATCTAAACAATATTAAGAGTTCAAATAATATTTTTTTACTACATGTTGACTATTTCTATCATCTTTTAATAAGTTGGTATTCTGAGTGTATATCTAAAGTGTTTCTCATGATAGATATTTTCTTTTAATAAGTTGGTATTCTGAGTGTATATCTAAAGTGTTTCTCATGATAGATATTTTCTTTTAATAAGTTGGTATTCTGAGTGTATATCTAAAGTGTTTCTCATGATAGATATTTTCTTTTAATAAGTTGGTATTCTGAGTGTATATCTAAAGTGTTTCTCATTATAGATATTTTCTTTTAATAAGTTGGTATTCTGAGTGTATATCTAAAGTGTTTCTCATGATAGATATTTTCTTTTCTTGTATAGGTACTTTGGTACTCGGTTGTTCAAAGCATTGAGCAATATCTAACAAAGCTTATAGACGATTCGCACTGGACACTCTAATTAGATTCGTTAAGGAGGGGTGTTATGTGACCTACAGTGTCTGCTGTTCTTTAAAAGGTTTTATTTTCGCAGTTCTTCTTGTATTATTTTATGAAAATGTACACTCTTTGCTCTCCAACCTGGCAAGAGGGATTTTGAATTTAAGAATGGTTATCGCGTAAATTACTGATATTATTTTAGTATTTCCAAGCTACATAAAACAGCAAAAGTATAATGAAATAAGTAATTTTCTCTGTTTAAATTGTTCACCCGTTATTTCTCGATTATTGCGTATTGCCGTTAGCGCAGAGGAATATTAGAATTAGGTACATGAACCAGATATAAATCACTTGCGACAATTTCACGAACCAGCGCTACAAAATGTGAAGTTATTTTACGAAGCAGTGTTGTGAAACTTATAAAATTGTACCTACAAATCAATGCTACATACGGAAACAATGTCTTGGATATTGATTTTACGTACGTAAAGTCTGATTTTTTTTGAAGTGCCAATTCCATACATAAACAAAAAAAATGTATAGTATTTACGCATGTAAATGTATTAGTAGACTCGTGGTTGCTGATTGGTTTACACCATTTGGTGTCCTTAACAACAAACATCAACAAACCCGACAGTACGTATCTATCTCTCGAAGTGAGCGCACGTTTGATTTTTTATGGTGACCATGTGTTCTAAATTAAGAATTTCATTTTTTATTTCTAACTTATGTATTTTATTTTTTGTTTAATATCGATATATAATTATTATTATAAACATGTGTTATCACCGTCTTAGTATAGAATAAGTGTCCATTATTTATTTGTATTAGTTACATAGATATATTATTTATGTATGTGTGTTTACCTCAATGAACTATTATGTTAATATTTTGTATAATATAATTTATTATTTTGTAAAATAATATGTAACTGTTTATTATTATAAGGATTAATTACTTCATAATGTATTCTTTTATTTTCCTAATAAAAAGTATCAAATAAATATTTTGTTTAAATATTACTTTCCCAGGAGATGCCCATTAACATTTGCAGAAAATACCTAATAAGATAGACCCATTAAAGCCGCATGGTACCGGGAGTAAGAATAGGTATGAAAAGATTTGAAGGTTTTGAAGATATATGCATGTGAAAGTTACAACCGTTTTATATCATGAAATGATAAAAAAAAATCCCATAATATTTTTTTCTTTTACACCATGGTCACCCTATGAGCTTTGGCACTCTTAAAAAAATCAGACTTTACCAGAAAGCGAACCTATGTACCTAGCTCAAAGAACGCATACACGTACGAGTATTTATAATACCCAATGTCCCGAATGCAGAGTCCGACCTAAATACTAAATTCTAAATACTAACCATGTTTTCATTGCACAGTCGCTCACTTATGTAAGATAGGATATCACGTGGCTTCCTTACTGAAGGATGCTACGGAGTTTTTGTATGAGAATCGCATTGCAGAGACATATCTTAATACACTGCATGCGCGGTGGCGTAAAATAACATTTGCTGTCAAAAAGTAAGGTTGATCGTGAGGAACCTTACGAGTGGTTTTATACTAAAATACTAGATGTTTTCAATGGATGATGATTTTAACGACTTCGTCAAATATGTACATATTTGACAAATTGTCAAATATGTAAATATTAGACGAGATGCCGAAAATTCGCTGGAATTTCAGAAAAATCGTGACATCAAGCTGTCAGTGAGGGCTTGGTTACATGTGTTTATGTTGTTAAGACAAAAAGACATTTTAAACGTAACTCATAGAAAACTATCTGTCTCTTTTCTTCGTACACGATAATGTGAAATTCTACGCCATCGTCCAATTTTCGCGTAGTATTTAGTATTTACATAGTTAGTGATGTCTCTGCAACGTAATTGCTAGCTTAAGAATACTAAATACTAAATAAAGTTAGTAATTAGTTACCTAGGACTGTGCATTCGGGTCAATATCTTTATTGTATACTAGCTTTTATGTCCCGCCGTTGGCCAAGAATGTAAATTAGTGAAGGAATAAGCAATCGTTTATATAATATTGTCACAAAAAATATTTGCTAATTCGTAGTATGAAAAGTAGTTTGAAATTTAATTGAGTTTAAGCGATGTAAAATGTTCAAGTGATGGCCACAACCCATTTGTTTTTATATATAAGTAGGTACATACAATTTCTGCACGCATGGACTATGGTAAATGGTTTTAAATATGACTGATTATAAAGAGACAACGTTGTAAAGAGTTTGGATTTGACCACAACCCCTATATTTATATACTAGCTGAGAAGCATCGCTTCGCTCAGCTTCTAAGCTAGGGCTTTCAGCCAACTTTTTACCGCTGCGCGGTATATGACCGCCTTCGGCGGTTCATACGACGAAATGAAGCGAAGCTTAAAAAATATATTCGGTGCAGTAGGTATTTATCGTCAACACTTTTCCTCAACACCTAGTGGACTCCACAAAGTGCGGGCTTCCAGTCCATTACCAGTATTGTTTTTGCGGCTACTCCGCATGGACAAATGGCCCCAGCCACACGCACCGCCTCTAAGTCCATGAATACTTGGCCCCGTCAACCTGAGCACCCGCGAGGAAGAACGAACGCTTGCCCTTTACTGTGAGTGCCGTGGGAAGATAAATTTATTACTCTGGATGCTGCAATTTATCGACTTGCATCTTCGCTTTGTGTCTCATGGGCATATTATGATGAGTAACAACACTCTATTCTCCATGATCAAAATGTAGTTATTTACCTCATTTTGGTTATAGACATATAATCCCTAATTATATTTTAGTTTAAATTTAAACTTTAAAAAATAGATTTGTAGGCTGGTACCTACTTATGTTTTGAAAATCAGTAAGTAATGTTATTTTATTATTTTTCGACATTTAGTTAAGATAAATAATATCAATTTATTCAATTGTTTTTAAATAAGTATTTTGTTTATTTATGTTAGTCCAATTGATTCAAACTTTGGGTTGCCCATATAGAACGAATGTGTTTTTAAAGTTGTGACGTGCACAGCATACATTATTTTATAATCAATAGTTGTTGATAATAATATTTCATTTTGATGACCTTTTTATTATTTCTATTCGATATTATTCTCACCGGAGGAAAACTTATATTTTTGAACGCATTGCGGCGCTTTAGTGATGTCATTTGAATAATACTCCATAATTAAGTAATAATTAAATTTCAATACCTGACACGAAAGTAGAAGGTATTTAAATATTTTTTAATCTTATATTTTTTTTAACTGTATTCCTATTTTACAAACTTTCGCAGGAAAAAAGTTGTTTTTTGCAAAAATAATTTTATATTATGTTTCCATAAGTTTGAAAATTTGCCGATAGATGTCGAAAACCCGCCATTTATGTTCCTTTATTTAAATTTTTCGTATATTTTTTTAAAAAATTTAAGCGTTTCCACAAAAAAATAATATTTTTCCCGTAATATGTATAATATTGGCTATCTTTAAACAAAAAATCAATATAATTGGCGTTGTAGGCCACTTGTAAAGAATCACCTATTTTGACAGCTAAATCGGTGAAACAATGCAAGTAAAGCAAATCATACCCACAATGCAAAAGGAAACGATTGCTCTATGTAAATTGTTCCCTCTCCCTATGTAGGATTTCATTATTTCGTGCCTTTTCAGCTCTGGCTTTGGCGGGAACCAACACATCTTTACGTTGGCATTATAATCACCGTAAGGGTATATTCGCATAAATCAATTTTGGCGACTCAGCGAGTAAAGCAAAAATGCATTCTTTAATTCTTATTATATAACATTTAAACATACTTTATTTTGAAAATACTAAAAAAAACATATCAGCTCGCGAGGTTTTGTGTTTTTATACTGTTGCAAATGTAATATTATAAAAATATGATATTATAAGTTTTTGCTCTACTGTAAATTTGCCGATTTTTACATAATAAGATTTCAAGGGCAGGCAGACTGACATGAATATAGCCGTGCACAAACATTCGCAAATCCAGAACGACAATCTTACGAGGTCTACTTTATTTATATGCAGATTGTCATCGAACGCAAATGTGTTTTAAATATTTAGTAATTTTGGATGATGGGCAATGGCTTAAAAATTAAATAAACAAAAGTACTGAAAAGATTCTAGTGTTGGTCACATCCCATTCGTTTTTATATTTTTCGTCAAGTGTGCATACCTATAGATTATTATATTTTTGCACAATAAAACTGATCTACATTACAGAAGAAGACTTAAATAGTTTTTAATTTGAATATAAACGTTGTGAAGAGTCCAGTAATGGCCACAACCCCGATTTTTTATTATATTGTCATCAAAATCAAATATGTAGTTATTGAAAATTAAGCAATATATGATGATATAATAAATGGTGTAAATTTCGATTGAAAAAAAGTATTGAGAAGATTCTAGTGATGGTCACATCCCATTCGTTTTATGTATTTTCGTCAAGTGTTCATGTTGTTTATAATATTTCTATACAATAGACTACAAGACTTAAAACTAACCCAAAAGACTGAATGAAAAAAAAGAATAAGTATAAGACTATAACAAATAGTTTGTAATAAAAACTGACCCAATGGTCTACATAAAAGATGCAATAGAAGAATTACACAATAGTAAATGTATTATATAAAAAACTGACCAAATGGTCTTCATAAAAGAAGAAGAAGATGAATTGAAATATAGGAAATATTTTCGTCTACATTAAATTAGAAAACGAAGAATTAGAATAAAGGAAATAGTTTGTATAAAAACTAACCAAAAGATCTACAAAAAATAAGAAAAAGAAGAATTAGACTATAGAAAGTAGTTAATATAAAAACTGACCCAAAGGTCTACATATTAGAAGAATAATTATACGTCAGGAAATAGATTGTATAAAAACTAACGCAAAGGTCAACATAAAAGAAGACGAAGAAGAATTAGACTAAAGGAAAAGTTTGCATGAAAACTCTCCCTTGGTCTACATAAAAGAGGAAAAATTAGACTATAGGAAGTTAGTTTATACAAAATTCAACAAAGGTCTACATAAAATTAGAAAAAGAAGAAATACGTTAAAAGAAATAGTTGGTATCAAAACTGGCCCAGAGTTCTACATAAAATAAGAAGAAAAAGAATTAGATAATAGGAATAAGTTTGTATAAAAACTCACCCAAAGGGCTACATAAAAGAAGAGAAAGAAGATGAATTAGACTATAGGAAATAGTTTGTATAAAAACTCACCCAAGGTCTACATAAATTAAGAAAAAGAAAAATTAGACTATAGGAAATAGTTTATTTATGAACTGTCTCAAATGACTTCACAAAAGAAGAGGAAGAAGAATTAAACTCCAAGAAATAGTTTGTATAAAAAAATCACCCAAAGGTCTACTTAAATAAAAGAAGAATTTCACTATAGGAAATAGTTTGTAGATTGAATGACATGTGTATTGTAGTTAACCTAAGATAGTTTAATAATTTTCCTATACGAAATTAGTATATTGTTGGTTTTTAAGTAGTATTAGGTATGTAGGTACCTACCTACCTACAATGATGTTCTAAATTAATTCGAATTCGATTTATAACAAATTTTATTTGAATATCAGAATGTGTCCGTTACCATAGTAACCATAGAACATGTAAAAAATATCAAATGGTTTGTAGACATTTTTTGAATAATATGTAGATATTATTTATTTATTTTCTACATTGGTTTGTTCGATGCCATAAAAATGAAAATTGTCCGAAATATCAAATATTTTATACAAATTATGCAATTTTATTATGCCTATATCTTTACTAATAATTAACAGACTTTTACAATATACGTCTTAAAACTTGCTGTTATGTCTTGTGTTTCATTTTATTATTTCATAATTATATTTATTTCAAAGGTTTATTATTTTCAAGAACATATTCATTCGGTAGGAAAATGAAATATTGTATGAAAAGATATTAAAATGGCTGCATTTATGTACAAAACGCTTACTTTAAAAATAAGTTAAACATTATAATTATACAAAATATTCACCATGTTTTTCACTTAAACGCTAAGTTATACTTGAAAGTAAATTTTTTTCGTGTAAATACGTACTTCTAACTTTTAAACTAACAGATATTTGCGTGCAAAATGTACACTTTTTTGACAGATACGACTTGGAAAATTTTGTATGAAAAAAATAATTATTGAAATATTTTTAAAATTCAGCATTTTTATCGCATTATTTTTAGCGTGACACTGCATCAGGTATACAGGTACACGTTCGCACATAAATTAGATTTTTAGATGCTCTTGGTTTTTCAGAAGGCGTGAGACAAACACACACACACACACACACACACACACACATACACACACACACACACACACACACAGACACTAACATTTTGATTGCTTTATTACTTTAGATAAGATCGAAATAATAGATAATATTGTGAGTAGGTATAAGGAAAATAAATACCTTAGGATCACAAAGTAAGAATACAGATTATTATTGGTCTATGTATGCTTACCATGGTTTTTTTTAAATGGAAGGAATGAATGATGATCGTCTTACAAAGCGTGTAAAGGTAGGTACAAGGCCGAAAAGATTAAACCAGCATGCAAAGCTTTCCAGAACGAGAATCCCAAATTTGCCGTTTCTTCGTTTTTTGTTCGTTATTCAGCTCAAAGTGTCTCCATATATTATTTATATTGATGGATTTATCCTTGAAATCAAACTTATTCTTTAGCCTGTTGCCGTCCACTCCTTTGACAGATCTTCTATCCCTCTCCACGTCAATCAGTCTTGAACAATATTCATTCATATTCCACTCGCCTATCTCTCGATTGTGATTTTTATAGAGATATAAAATGTAATACTTGGTAACTTGTCGATTATTTTTAGAACTCTCATTCTTACTTACTTACTTACTCAGCCTCTTCTTGAGTCCAGTATTGGACAAAGGCCTCCCGCTTGGACTTCCACTGGTCTCTATCCTGTGCCATTCTTCGCCATTCAGGAACTGCCACTTTTTTTATGTCATCGGACAATCTGGTCTGGGGCCTTCCCACGCTTCTGCTTCCCGTTCTTGGCCTCCAGTCCATCACAATTTTTGTCCATCGTTCATCTGACATCCGAGATATATGACCCGCCCAACTCCACTTTAACTCCGCTATTCTTTTGGCCACATCCGCTACTCCTGTTTTCTTCCTAATCCATTTATTAGTTTTGTGGTCCCTTAGCGAGATATTCAACATTCTTCTTTCCATCGCTCTTTGTGTCACTCTTAGCTTTTCCATCATTTTCTTAGTAAATGCGGATGTTTCAAAGCAGTAAGTGAGCACAGGGAGTACACAAGCGTCAAAAACTTTTTTCTTTAAGTTGATTGGGATATTTGTAGATTTAAGAACATTTGATAATTTGCTGAACGCTGCCCATCCTAGACCTCTTCTTCTTTCTATTTCAGCTTCTAAATAATATCTTCCCAGTGTCACGGTGTGACCGAGGTAGGTACATGTATAACTCTCATAGTACATGTATTTGTTATTTTTTTCTGTGGCACGTGTAAAGTGAAATTATGTAGATCGCCATTTTAATAATTCGTGCGTTCTATGTGCTTTAATCATCTCAGATTCAGACACAGTATTTAATACATTTATGCTGATTCGTTTGGGCGTAAGAACAGAAGAAAAATGATTTTCATATTATAAATGTTCGCAGCTTTCATTTAAATTTAATTTATTCTTTTTTACGTACATAATGTAATAATTGCCCGGAGTCGGCTTACAAATGTTGTGGTCGAAGGTGGTGTGCAGTATGGGGGACAGAGAGGGATATACCAAGATAGGAAAGTGTGGAAAGGGATGGCGAATATAATAATCAAATAATACATGCAAATTTTCCTCCCACAATCATGCCGTGGTCGGAATAAAAGCATATCTCTGTAATTAAATAATGTATAGATTTTTACGAAGGCACTTATTTTCATACAAAACATTTTCATAATTTTATTTGGAGGTAGCAGTTTTTATACCTGGCGTACTCGGGTGACCATGTGGGTTTGAAGCAGACAAAACCATGCAGTATTTTTTTATCAGTCTTCTTTTTCAACTATTGAACTGTCCAGGAACTAAACTTAATTTACTAAACCTTTTATGACACTTTCGTTTTACGTAGGTACTATAAACATAACCAGCCTTATTCATAATGTTTCCTTAAACTGTGGTAAACACAATATATACCTAACGAAAACACAGTATAAACTCTTATATTCTTGACTATTCATATAATAACATCCAAATAGAGATAAAATAATAACGTTGCTTTGTTACTGTTTGAGCTTACAACGTTGCAAATTATTCGGGTAATTTGACATTTGGCGATGTTTTTAAAAAAAAAATACAACGTTTCTTAAAGTGTTTGGGCTTTATTTATTATCTTTTATTTCGTGAATATCATTATTTAGATATTTATATGAAAAACTGTAGCGAAAACTGAAGCAATAATGAAACAGTGGGTTACCTTAAATTAAAATAGCCTTCTCAAATGATCTGTCAGTGGTTATGACAGATATTTTTTTGTAATTCGTTTATGTCATATTAAGACTCGAAACAATACGTTTGATCGTATTTAAAATTATCTGTTATTAATTTTTGAAATGTAATACAAAACAAATATTCACGTCGCTTCACAAATTTCAAAAAATTATTGACATGTAATGCGACCATCGGCAACATTCGGAAATTATCGGAAATGTTCGGTCCCTATACTCTTCCTATATTGGTGTTAAAACAACCTGGGACAGTGCTTATCTTATGTAAGCGTAATATAGCCGTTTTATATAACATTATTGCCTTATAATATGTTACTATGAATAGTGATTTTATTTATGTTGTTATACACTGTTTCAAACCTAACATAAGTTATTATGAAGAAGACTGTAAGTAGATGGGTCGGTGGAAAAAATCTCGCTTCAACCGATTTTGTTAACCTACAGCTCAAGCATTTGCTTAGTTTAGCGAATGCATTATGTTTTTGATTAAAAAAGTTAATATCATAAATCGGAAAAAAAGTAAATAGGTTCTCTGTGTCAACTCAAGCAAGGACATATAGAGATGGTACGTATGTAGGTATCTTTTATATTTATTGTCTAATTATAATATACCTATAAGTTTAATGATTCTACAAAGGTGTGTATGTGTGTGTGATATCTTCATATAAGTAGGTACCGTCATATATTTTTTTACTCTGAAAATGAATACGCTCAAAAATACGATATGGTCCTCTCGACCCTTTCCGGTTTACCTCAGGGACTAGAAAATGGTCCCCTCTCAACGCGATGATACGAAACCGTGGTTGAGACTAATGTTTTTGTTGCATAAAATTTTTTGGCTTATTTATTATTTTGGGACGTACTTATCAAACCCCGAATTAAAATACAAATACACACAGGACGTGAACTTTTCTCTCTCGCACGGCATTACCACGTGAACTTATCTTAATACTGAGCCAGATTTATAGGGGGACAGAGACATGAGTGACCTCATATGGCGAGGTAAATGGCGCAATTATAACCCACCATAGAGGGAGGAAATTGTCCCATTACGGAGAGAGGGGAAGTGAGAGACATGTCGAGAGGGACGGAAATAATCATGTACCCATAGATTTAAGTTTTTTTCATACGATGACATTTTTAAAGATTGAGTTTGGTGAATCTGTAGATATTTGTGTTACAACTACTGGTCTCAACCACTTTGTTATTTGATATAGTTTGTTATTAAAAAAAAATATAGTTTCCATCAATCCTGACGAAGAAACGGACTCTACGAAACCACTCTCATCACGAGGTTACAGTATTATCAAAGTGTATTGTTATGAATAAAACGGTTTAGAATGTGCTACAAAGTTAACTTCAAAAATACACTACTTTGCTGTTGGTTTTTAAAAAATGCCAGATTTACATTAGTGAAGGCTTTCCACTATTTTGAATGGTTATTTAGACTAAACATGCTTTTGCACACTTTTAATACATAATAAATTAATTGTAATATGTCTAATGATTGTTTTCCGTTTTATCGATTACCTTGATTGTCTCTTCCGTTTGATTTTTTCGCGATAAAAAATAAAATGGGACTTCGTTAATTAATAAGATTAATGGTAGCTTATTTGCTGGTTACTTTGTAGTATAATTAATCACATCGGAAAGGGGCTCCGTGGACAGGCGGCTTCGTCCTTGGTTCTCATTACTGAAGTATCAAAGGCACGAGGAGATTTAATGACATTCCTCAGGGATACTTGACCTGCCCTCTTTATGGAACAAAAGACCGCCCTTCAGGTTCCGTTATGACGGGGAAATGAGGCTATGAATTTGCTAAATGATTTACGCCGAGACCACTCTCTTTCACAAGTTATTAATTATTATTTAATTTTAATTGTTCACCTATAATGTGTATTTAATTTGAATTGTTTCGTTCGTCCATTGTGTCCGGATTTCATTTAAAATTTCGAGTACTGGGTATTTTATTTATTTTATAATATCTCTTTTAGATGTCTATGGTCTCCTCACATCATTAAAGATTCTTTGTAATCTGCTATTTTGACGTGTAAACAGGTCTTTATTCTATCTAACTATTTATACATAACAATAAACATTTAATTTGAAATGGTTATTACTATAATAAGAAATTTTGTATTTACGTTTGTAATTATTGTTATATTTTACAAAATTATGCATACAGTACAATAAATAAATGTAAATTTATTTTTACTCCTCACTACCCCAAGAAGATAATTTTGGGAGTAATGAATTCGCAATTTTTAAGTTTTTTTTAATGCAGATAATTAAGTAGCCGACCGCCATGGCATAGTTGGTAAGCCGCTTGGCTTCTGTGCGGGCGTCCAGGGTTCGATTCCCAGCAGAGGAGAAAATAATTTAAATTCATTTCTCTCCCAAATATTGCTTCTTTGGGCTGGAAACACAGGTTAATTGGAAGAAAATGCCATGGGTGCAATGAAGTGTTTATTATTATTATGCTGAGATTGTATTTTGAAAGTTTCATCACAATGTATTTGTAAGTGTGTGTGTTATATATATATAGGTACTATGTGCTATGTAAGACGTGTTTATTATACTTTATTGATTATAGACTAAAGTACTCATTTGATACTTTTTGTAAATTTGTATACCCAATACTCGCTTAGACCCCATTAGATTTGTAGAATATCTGATCAGTGCTTCTCATTTTTTTTAACTGTCAAATATTTCAAGGTGACCACAAGCTCGAGAAACTTTCATAACGGCACATCACTTTCATAAAATGGCATTGAAGAATTATCAAGTTATCATAATAAAATATTTTAATCAGAAACCCCTTATTTGCAAACCCTTCCCAACGCTACGTAGTGCGCTTCTTCGGAAGAATAAAATGGACCCAAATCCTAATAGCTGGTTAAAAAAAGTTTAAAAAACTCATTTCATGAAAATGCTGAAAATTTTCCATTCGAAATTTGAAGTATTCAAATTTCGAATGGAAATAGTATTGAGGACTACAGCGTTGGCCACAACCTATATTTTGTTTTGAAATTTCATTGCGATCACTCTTGCGCACTTTTTTTTAGTTATTTTATATTTTTATTGGATGATAGAGAGTTATACAATCAACACAATTTATAAAACAGACAATGTGCATTTCTTTATAAGTGGACCAGTGAAAACTCCATAAGTGACTAACAGTTAGGTACTATATAAAATAGAAATTTAACATGCAACCAATAACGAGTTGCCATATTGAAGTCTTATATCAATCTACTAACACATCCAGAATGAAAATATAATTCAAAACTGTGCTTCTATCAGGAATCGAAATCGGGGCCGTAAGCTCAAGAGTCTCGTATTGTACAAACTGAACCATGAAGGCCGTTATTTTATTCGTTTTCATTAACATTGGGTGATTTGATTCAACCTATACACTTTATCAAATTCTAGCTATAGCAGGTACGTTTGCTACCATAAGAAGTTTTGTCATAGTTATTCTGCCTTTCTATTTTTAGATTCCCAGTAGGTTAATTTTTTTACAGCGATCTTGGTCAAAACCCTGATGTTTCTCATTTAAAAAGATCCGATGTCAATGACTGTCCACGAGTGTGAATCTTCCATTCACATTCGTCGATTGTACTTTTTGCACTATGATGCCGAGATTACTAATCTAGAGGGCTCCATGAGTTACTTTTCGTGAAATGCATTTTTTTTTCTGATCTCTCACTTAACGTTCTGTGAAGGGGCCGTTTACAGTAGGGATGTTACGGAGGTGAATATGCCGGAAGCGGAGTCGAAGTCGTAGGTTTCAAATCAGATTTATCGGAGTCAGAGCCGGAGTCATTTTGTACAAATTTTTTTCATGTATTTGTATCATTCATTTTACATTTTTTTACTCTTGTTTATCTACTCTTCTTTAATAACTTGTAAAATATGATAATAACAGCTCAATAAAGATACTCAACTGTGTAAAATAACAGTCCCAGAACAGGCTTTTGCATAGTAGGGCGTTATAAGTTAGTTTGTATATGTTTTTGTGCAATAATAATAAATAAATAAATAAAGTTGGAGGCGGAGGCGAAGTAGAAGACAGATATGTTAAGTTGACTATGGGAAGGCCTAATGAAATAATAGAGACAATTCAGTAATCAGTATCTTTAGTCAATCAAATATAAACGTTAATACACGTAGGTAACATGCAATAATAGAAAAATATACATAATTTCAAATTATAAATTAAATTATGTGACTAAAAGTAGCAAACTGTGAGAGGATTCCTCGGATGACAAGTCAAATATTGATGTACGTATATACGGTTTCTGACTACGGTCGCTCGCTACGTTTCAACCTTCATTATGAACTCCAATTCAAAATTATCGGAGCCGAAGTCGAAGTCAGAGGTGTAAAATCAATCGGAGGTTCCAACCTTTCGGAGTCGGAGTCGAAGCTCCGTAACATCCCTAGTTTACAGTCCCCATATGCAGAGACAGGTGGTGATAGTAGCGTAAAAAAAGCATTAGTAAGCTGGATGGTAAAAAAAGGAGTTTGGAAAAGTAGTATTTACATTCAATCAACTATTTTCTATACATATTAAACTGCAATCAAACGAAGGCAGCTATCACTGTTTGAATATGACTGCCTATATCAATAATAAATTGTTACCATAAATAGTAATCTAAAAATGAATACAGGATGATTTGTGCGTGATGGTCCCACATCCGATGGAAGAGTTTTCAATTTCCGTGAGCAAACACTATACCAATAAAAGTTTTCAGAATCGTTTGCTCTCCTATCTCATATTTAATTTTAAAAACAGGTCCACATGTATGTTTGTTATGTTAGCATATTTATAAAATGTTTACCGAAGGTACTGTTTCTCGAATAATAATAATAATTATTTATTGTGCACAAGCAAACATTTTATTTTCATTGCTTTTCATTTTATTTATAAACGAATAGGTACAACATTTTGTTGTTTTTCCACTCCGGTACATATTAATCGACTAGTGGAACGGAAATATTTATTTATGTCACTGATTCTTTTAGTAGATTATGGATAAAATAGTGTTAATTAATATTTATATTCTATAAAAATATTAAATTACCTACCAATGTGCGTCGGTGTTTTTGAATTTAAATATATACTATGCTCATATATATGTACTGCATATAGGTATTATTTTTTACTCATTACTAACCCAAGGGCATATAGTGGGGAGTTATGATTTCGCAATTTTTAAGGTTATTTTTTTATTGCAGATTATCAACTAGTATCATGCTGAGATTGTATTCTGAAAGCTTCATCACAATGTATGTGTGTGTGTGCTATGTGCTTTGTGCTATGTGCTATGTGCTATGTACGGCGTGTTCATTTTACTTCAGCAAATATATATATTTTTTTCAATGTTTGAAACTGTCACTTCATGATAGAACTCCAGAATCAACTAGAAATATGAAAAAAAAAATTAGTATAAATTATATTTAATCTTGAACGGGAGTCGCGTTTGCGAAAAAAAAAATTAAGTAGAACTTAAAATCAATTTTTTTTTTCATTATTCTTGTTTATCATTTCTAGACTAAAGTACTCATTTGATTATTTTCAAATTTTGCAAATATGTATATCTAATACTCACTTAGACCCCATTCGATTTTGAAGAATATCTGAATAGTGCTTCTATCAAATATTTCAAGGTGACCCCAAGCTCAGGAAACTGAAAATATGAAATATTTATTTTAAAATTGGTAAAAAAGCACATCACTTTCATAAAATGGCATTGAAGAAATATCAATTTTTCATAATAAAATATTTAAATAAAAAATTATTGAACAAACTCATTTCATGAAAATGCTGAAAATTTTCCATACAAAATTTGAATACATAATGGAGTGACTTGTTAGTGAGGAGTTTAGCGTTGGCCACAACCCACTCGTTTATTTTTGCTCTAACATATACTTACGTATTATTTATTCTTAAAAATACTCTACACAGGTATTACATATAATTATTATTAAGCTGTAATGAATAATCAAAGATAAAAATTATATATTATGTAGGTAGTTTATTTTTAAAGTGAAGCAAAAATAAAAATGCTACATTTTATAGGAATGTAGGTCGGTGAAACAATTTATTTCTCGACCGTTCAACTATATTGTACAGATTGTCCTCCTTCCGACCCTTTCTCTGCATTGGGACTGACCTCGATATTTTTCCAGATGTTTATCATAAATATTTGTTCTCTCAGAAAGGCAACCCTATTCACAAACGCCAGTACATAAGATTCGTTTCTTTGTAATTTTAAACAGATCAAATCAATGACTTACCGATCAAAATGAAATGTAAAACTTTACACAAAATCTAACCCGTAGGCAAATATCGCACGCTTTTTAAACTTCTGGTTGTCCATCGCATTATTTGATTTAACTTAAAATAAGTAACACCATTTTTCGAGCCTTAATATATTTACTTCTGGGTATAGGTTTTCTTACCAAGATAACCACAACCCTTTTGTACTGTGCCAGTAGTTCAAATAGTACAATGGAGGTCGGTGTGACTTGTAAAAGTAAAGTCTATCTAATCTCTATTGAGAACATTTTCTAGACCTCTATTAGTCGTTCCATAGAATGTGAAAAGATAGCAAATGATGAGCCGATGTTCACGATTGTATGGTTGATATAGTCCATCTGTCGATTAGTTCAAGATAATTTATTTCATTTCCTTCATTCTTTTATTAATTGTCTTCAGTCATATTATGTCCGTGTCTCTTTAGAAGCACAAATATAGAGACAGCTGTTGATTTGTAATATAGAATGAGCATTTTTGGCCTTGAGATAATAGATTCAGCTACATATATTATAGTTGATCTATGTGCAATGTGCATCTTCAATTCTAGTAAAATATTACGATGGTAGAACATTAACCTACTTTTTACCATTTTCATTTTTTTTTTGTACGGCTGGCTATTTTCGATTTCATTGGTACCTACATAGTTCATTTATCAATGTCCTGTATCCAACTGTCGATTTGTTCAAGAGAATTTATTTCTCTTAACATATCGACATTGTTTCAAGCCAAGATCCACGAGATTTGTATGGCCAGGTCTACATTTTCCATGTTTTTTTCAATTTTGAAGTCAAAAAACACATATTTAGAGGCTTCGCAGTATATATGTTTTATTGTTTTTATGATTAAAATCCAGGGATTCTCAAACATTTTTTATTAAGAAAGAATTATGACAAATCTATGTGGCCTAAACACCCAACTAGATAATTTAATATTTTTTTAATCGCATAAACGCCAATATTGGATTTTTTTCCTTTTCGGGAGTCAAATGATATTTTTATTGACAAACATTTTTTTAACATCTCAATAGAGACTAAGTTGGGATATTGTAGAAAAACCAGGAACTCGAGGCACTTACAGGGCTTACGATCTGTCATCGGCTGGTTTACGTGAACACTTTATGCGCTTGCACAACGTTCACCAATTATGCCTTCTTATTTTATATTTAATAAACTAGACAATGACATAAAGAAAACACCACATCACAATTCCTTTAAAATTCATATAAAAAAATGGCTGATTTCCTCAGGCAGGCTCTATGCTGAGGGGGTTGTCCATCCTTAACATCTGACTTATTCACTTTATTCCTATATATTTTCTTTCTTCTTAATCATTTCTTTATTTAATCTAAAACTGTACATCTTACTCTTTTGTAATCATTTTCTTATAACTACTTGATTGTAACATTTGTGCACTTTATATATTTTGTATCCTCTATATGTAAATAATTTGTATACCTTATTGTGTAAAAGTAACAGCCCCAGAACAGGTTTTGCCTAGTGGGGCGTTACTTACTTAACCTACATAATGTAAAAATGTCTTTGTATTAACAATAAATAAATAAATAAATAAATAAATAAATAAATATTGAGTTCCCCTATCAATGTAATTTTTGAAAGTTCTATATATTCCAACTGTCGATTTGTTCAGGAGAACTTTGTTCTCTTAACATATCGACAATGTATCAAGCCAGAATACGCGAGAATTGTATGGAGAGGTCTACTTTTTTCACGGCTTTTCCAACTTTGAAGTCAAAAAACACCAACTTAGAGGCTTCGCAGCATATATGTTCCATACACGGATTTACTCAGAATTCGGAGTAGAACATTTCGTGTGTCTGTGTGTGTGTGTGTCTGTGTGTGTGTCTGTGTGTCTGTGTGTGTGTCTGTGTGTGTGTGTGTCTGTGTGTCCGTCCCCCCCTTATAACTTTTGATCCGCTCAACTTACAGAGCCTAAAATTTCAGAATATATAAACAGTTACAGGCCTACAAAACTTTTATACTCGGAATTTTGAATTTTTGTTTCAGTCAGGGGTTATCAACTTTTGAATTTTTATTTTATTTTTCCATATATCTCAGAAACCATAAACGGTAGAACGCTGAAAATTGGTACAAACATAGACAAATACAAAATCTCAAATTAGTTTTTTCAAAAAAATTCCAGGGTTTCTCAAACATTTTTTATTAAGAAAAATATTTTTTTTATGATAAATTTATGAGTTTAACTGCCTATATTTCCAAAACTTTTACAATTATCGAAAAAAGCCGAAACACCCCAACTAGATAATTTAATTTTCTATAAAAAATATTAACATTGTAGAAGAAGATCTCAATTTTTTTTTAACAATTTTTTTAAAAATTGAATTTAGTGACGACATCGCTTCATACATTTTGTATGGCAGTCGCCTATACACAATATGTAAGAAGACTTAATAGTTTGTTACTTCATCTCCAAACATACATACATACCATCATGCAATTTGCATATTCTGGGTAGGAAAAAGGATCTTCTTCCATACTATCCTATCTTGACATACATACCTACATATGTTGTATAGAAAACAAAATATCTGAAAATATTCAATAATTTGTATCTATGGGTTTATAGTTTGGTACATATTCTTCAACTATACATACTATCGCTATCGACAGTTGGATCTCATGTGTTACATGCAACTAGTTAAATAGAATGTAATCCAACTGTCGATTTGTTCAGGAGAACTTTGTTCTCTTAACATATCGACAATGTATCAAGCCAGAATACGCGAGAATTGTATGGAGAGGTCTACTTTTTTCACGGCTTTTCCAACTTTGAAGTCAAAAAACACCAACTTAGAGGCTTCGCAGCATATATGTTCCATACACGGATTTACTCAGAATTCGGAGTAGAACATTTCGTGTGTCTGTGTGTGTGTGTGTCTGTGTGTGTGTGTGTCTGTGTGTGTGTCTGTGTGTCCGTCCCCCCCTTATAACTTTTGATCCGCTCAATTTACAGAGCCTAAAATTTCAGAATATATAAACAGTTACAGGCCTACAAAACTTTTATACTCGGAATTTTGAATTTTTGTTTCAGTCAGGGGTTATCAACTTTTGAATTTTTATTTTATTTTTCCCTATATCTCAGAAACCATAAACGCTAGAACGCTGAAAATTGGTACAAACATAGACAAATACAAAATCTCAAATTAGTTTTTTCAAAAAAATTCCAGGGTTTCTCAAACATTTTTTATTAAGAAAAATATTTTTTTTATGATAAATTTATGAGTTTAACTGCCTATATTTCCAAAACTTTTACAATTATCGAAAAAAGCCGAAACACCCCAACTAGATAATTTAATTTTCTATAAAAAATATTAACATTGTATTAGAAGATCTCAATTTTTTTTTAACAATTTTTTTAAAAATTGAATTTAGTGACGACATCGCTTCATACATTTTGTATGCCAGTCGCCTATACACAATATGTAAGAAGACTTAATAGTTTGATACTTCATCTCCAAACATACATACATACCATCATGCTATTTGCATATTCTGGGTAAGAAAAAGGATCTTCCTCCATACTATCCTATCTTGACATACATACCTACATATGTTGTATAGAAAACAAAATATCTGAAAATATTCAATAATTTGTATCTATGGGTTTATAGTTTGGTACATATTCTTCAACTATACATACTATCGCTATCGACAGTTGGATCTCATGTGTTACATGCAACTAGTAATTTAATCCAACTGTCGATTTGTTCAGGAGAACTTTGTTCTCTTAACATATCGACAATGTATCAAGCCAGAATACGCGAGAATTGTATGGAGAGGTCTACTTTTTTCATGGCTTTTCCAACTTTGAAGTCAAAAAACACCAACTTAGAGGCTTCGCAGCATATTTGTTCCATACACGGATTTACTCAGAATTCGGAGTAGAACATTTCGTGTGTCTGTGTGTGTGTGTGTGTGTGTGTGAAGAAATTGAAGGTCCTTATTTTATATATTCCAGGTCGCTGATGGAGCGGACTTTTTGTATTAATAAATTAAAACACGCGTGTATCTAGTTGAACATTTATTTTTAGACTGATTCATAGAAAAGGCATACAGATACAGGTCAATACATTTCTCTATGACCATAGACAATATTTCATTGTTGGTGTAGATTCCAACATACTCCCAGGACCGAGAAGAAAGACAATGTTGAATAGTCTGCAAAGTATTAGTGGACTGTAATTGTATTTTGCTTCGATTATTGTTTACAGAGATTACAAAACTGTCTCTCTTGTCAGTTCCAGTATTTATGCATAAAATTAAATATAATTTATTGAAACCTGCATCTTATTTCTATACCTTATATTATTTTTATTGTTTCTTATTCTTTGATTGCAACAAAAGAATACCATAAGAATGGCAAAAATGAGTAAAAAAAAACTTATTCTTAAACAACCTTTGTTATTTATGTTATTTAGTAATTAAAGTATGCATATTATGCATAGAATTTATTCCTTAAAACCAAAACATTACTTTTAAATGATTCTAATTTATTATTTATTAACCAATCCATTTAAACGATTCTACTTTATTTTTTATTAAACCAACCCTTGTTAATTATAACCTTATAAGTACTTATAAGTATGCATATAAATTATTTTTTTATTAAAGATTAATTTATCTTTTTCCTTATATTTTATTACATCTTTATTTAACTATGGTTCATCACGCCATATATAAACATAGGTAATATATTTATAAACATAATATAGACATATATGTGTATATGAATGTTTTTATTTTGAATTTTTATAATTATTTTATGTTAAACTATGGTTCATCACGCCCTAGTTTAACATTAACAATAAACACAATATCTATATGAGACAGTTTTTAATTTGAAATATTATAATTATTATAGTTATTAATAATACGTTCTTTCCAGGTCGCAAGGGTACAAGACTTATGGACGGATGACGGTCGTTTGTCTTTTTTCCTTTTGACTGTCCAACTAGATGCGCGTGTTAAAATCAAGGTTAAAAATCCAAGTCCGTCCATCTAACCTCAACAATGAAGACGACCCCATGGTACCCTATTCAATAGGTAGAGGACATATCTTCATTATTGACGTCGTCAAGACGGAGCCGTTGGCCTTCGTCACCTCCAACGCCCTGACCTTACCGTCACGACCAGGAAAGACCTTGCTGATTCGAGCCATTGGCCACCTTAAAACAGGTGTCTCGTCCTCCTTCAAGATGACCAATGTCCCTATTCTTAAACTAGGCATTTTCTCCCTCCATTTTGGACGGTGCTGAAGCGTATTTAAATACACTTTAGACCAATATCTCCAGAACGCTTGCTGAGTGGCAACACATTTTTCCCAAAATTTAAGTCTATTGTCTGGAACGTCTATTAAGTTCTGTTCTGGAATGTTTGTGAAGGTGTCGCCAGTCAGAAAATGTCCCGGAGTTAAATAGGAGAAATTTGTTATGTCTGTTGACATGGGAGTGATTGGCCTAGAGTTTAAGATTTGTTCTATCTGAGCTAATATTGTGCTCAATTGTTCGTAGGTGAAATTGTTATTTCCCAAAATTCGTTTCAAGTGATATTTTGTGCTTTTAACTGCAGCCTCCCACAGACCACCAAACACAGGGGAATAGCTAGGGATGAACTTAAAAGTTATACCTAAATTCGCAGAGAAATCAGATACTGCGATCTGATGACCCTGAGAGCTTTGCAACTTATACAAAGTTTCAAATTTGTTTCTTGCCCCCTTAAAAGTGCTTGCATTATCACAGTAAATTTCTGTTGGTGTATTACGCCGCGCTATGAAGCGCTTTAAACAAGCTATGAAGCTATCGGTTGTCAAGTCGGAGACCAGTTCTAAGTGCACAGCCTTCGTGGCAAAACATACGAATACTGCAATATACCCTTTAGATATTACTGACCTACGAATTGTGGATTGTTTGACAGATACTGGGCCTGCATAATCAATCCCTACTTTTTGGAACACTCTACTTATGTTAACTCGATCAGCTGGCAAAGAACCCATAAGTTGTTTTGCCGCTTTCGCTTTCAATTTAAAACAGCGTATACATTTATATAAAACCTTTTTGATCTGTCTTATCCCATTTACTAACCAGTATCTTTGATTCAGACTTGCTAGAACCAATCTTTGTCCAGCATGTAACAATCTTACATGCTCATTTTCAATAATTAACTTAGTTATTTCTGACTCTTTAGGCAAAATTATTTGATGCTTATGTTCATATTTTAAATTTGAATTTTGAAGCCGCCCTCCAACTCTTAACATTCCCTCGGAATCCAAAAATGGATTCAAATTACTCAAAGATGATTCTACGATCTGCCTATTGTTTAATAATAATTTTATTTCCTTTGTAAAGAATATCATTTGTTCATTTTTAATTATAATATTTAAGGCTGTTTGCCTCTCAGCATAAGATAAAAATTTCTCTTTATTTCTATTTACCTTAGATTTAATATTTTTACAAAATCTTAAACAATAGGCCATCACTCTTACAATTTTATTAACATTAGAAAATTTACACAAGATATATTTAAAAATCGAGTCTCTGGCGATTGAGATGGTTATCGATGGCAGAGAGCATGCCAACTCATCGCTTGCAACTGTTATGCAATGATTAGTATTACATACAAACCCTTTCAAACTCGTGGGTGTCTCTTGATTATGGTTCGTAAAATCATAATCAGAGCAATTCATCTCTTCCGGACCCAACCACCACAGTCGGTGATTGTTCAGCTCCAATGGGCTCACACTACCACGCGTTAGAAGGTCTGATGGATTTAAGTCAGTTCTTATGAAACCCCATTTAAACAATGAATTGCAATCTTTAATCACTTTAATTCTGTTGGCCACATAAGCATTAAGTTTAATATTTTCGGTAGCTATCCATGATAGAACTACTTGTGAATCAGTAAATAGATATACATTATCTATTTTAATTTTCAAAGTTAATGTATCGAATACTCTACTCATTAATCTGGTTAATAAAACACTCGCATTCAATTCTAGACGAGGAATCGTTAGTTCCTTTTTTGTGGGATTGATTCTGGATTTTGAACATAATAATGTCATTTTTACATTATTCAAATTATCAATGATTCTAAGATAAATTACTGCCCCGTAGGCAATAAAAGATGCATCGGAAAAACCGATTAATTGACATTTTGTGTTTTCCTCGATTGATAAGTTTCTTTTTATTTCAATGGATACTTGGATTAATTCATTATAAAATTTTACCCAATCTATAAGAATATCTGTTGGTGGGCTATCATCCCAACCAACTTTTGCGTGCCAAAGCCTTTGCATTATAACCTTAGCCCCTACAAATATAGGATTTATTATTCCTAATGGATCAAAATGTTTGCCTATAAAACTCAAAATTTCCCTCTTGGTCCAGGTACCCTGGAACGGCTCATTTACATAGTAAGAAAAATTAAACATGTCTGTACCTGCATTAAGAGTCAAACCTAACGCTTTAAATGTAGTGTTTCCCTCTTGGAAGCTAATCTCTCCGACATGTTGTCTCTCGTTCGGGATGCCATTGATAATGTCCGGACAATTCGTGGACCATTTGTGTAGACCGAATCCACCCTTTTTTAGCAATGCAATTAATTCATATTTAATATGATTGATAACATTTAATGACTGTTCGCTCACCAGTATGTCATCCATATAAGTACAATGCTGTAGTACAAATGACGCTAGTGGAAATTCATATCCAAATCTAATCGCTAATTCTTTTAAACATCTAGTTGCTAGAAAAGGTGATGATTTTAAACCATAAGTTAACGTTCGTAACTGTACACATTGGATGGGCTCATCTGGTGAGTCCCTCCATAAAATATTTTGTAGTGATCTTTGATTTTCTACGAGCAATATATTGCGATACATTTGTTGGATATCGCATACAAACATGTATTTATGAAATCTGAATAACAAAAGTATATCAAATAATTCTAATTGTACATTAGCACCTTTAAGCAACAAGTCATTCAATGTTATCTTTTTTGAAGTCTTCATGGACGCATCAAATACAACTCTCAATTTGGTTGTGATAGCATTTTCTTTTAAAATAGGGTGATGGGGTAAAAAGTAAACCGCATCCCTCATTAAGTCATATCTGCTGATATCAATATATTCAGCATGTTTCAATTCAATGTACTCGTGTATAAACTTTTTATACTCTACAAACAAATTATTATCTCTTTTAAATCTTTTTTCAAGGTTTAAAAATCTATTTAATGCTAGAGACATTGAGTCACCTAACATTTCGTTAATATTTTCTTTAGGTATTTTTAACGGAAGTGATACTGTAAATTTATCATCTTTCAGCTCAACAGAATTCTGAAACAATTCTTCACAACACTGTTGCTCCGAAGAATACTCCGTGAAGACTTCAGGGATGGATTCAGTCTTCCAAAAGTTATCAATAACACTCCGAATACCTGTATCGCACTGATAACAGTGCAAGTTGACAGCACCTCGGAGAGAGTCCTTACGATGTGTCGGCACACTCCCCGCCACCACGATACCGAACTGCGTCTGCAGAAGTCGCAATCCACTCGTTCCCATCTCAATTGCCAGAGTTTGTTCCATCAGAACCTGGAAAAATACATTTGCACCCAGTAAAAGGTTCACCTCTGACGGGATATGGAATGAATCGTCTGCCAGTTTCACATTCGGGGGTAATATTAACTTTGAAATGTCAACTTTCGTTTGTGGTAGCTGTGACGTAATATTGTCTATAATAAGACATTCTGTCCTTATTTTAAAAGGAAAAACTAATGAGAAAATATCAATATCTATTGCCTTTCTTACAGGCAACTCTGCTTGTGAAATACCTACTATATTAATCGATTTGTTTTTCGGTAATTTTCCAATTACTTTCGCAACCTTAGTTGTAATAAATGAATTCTGGCTTCCAGTATCTAATAAAGCCTTTACTATTATCTCTGCACCCTCGTGCGTTAGAATTTTTACTTTACAGGTAGGCAATAACACGTTTTGAACCTTCTCCCTCTGGGATGAAGTCAATGACACTATATCTGTCACTTCATTACTCAGATGGAGTAATGAGTGATGTGATTTTTTACATGTAGAACATTTAAAATGAAAGAAGCATTTTCCTGCATGTTTATTTAAGCAAGTTATACAGGCCTTTTCCTTTTTTATGAAATTTACTCTTTCTAGTGGGGTAGCCAAAATAAAATTAGCGCAATTAAAAACTTTATGTCCCTCCTTATTACAAAAAATGCAATGCCTTTGTTTTACTATTTTTTTATTTGTTGAATGTAAAACTGGACGTCGATTACCTTGACCATATTGTCGTTCCATTCTCTCCGTCCTAGGTGAAGCCGATTGCTGGGGATGGACATCACAATTTTCCAAAGCACTCGCTCTTTGTTCCAGAAATTGTAAAAAACCTGAAATAGTAGGTTCATTTGATTTCAATTCATAATAGTATGCCCTACTTGTGGACATATCTACTTTTCGAGCAATAATACAAACTAACAAAGCATTCCACTGATCTACCGGTTGATGCAAATTTTTTAAAGCAGCTATATGTTGTTTGATTGTTCCTGTGAATGTTCTCAAATTGTATGCAGAAGGTTTGCCTAATGTCGTCAAATCTAATAAACTATAAATATGCTGTGAGACTATTCTATTATTATTATTGTATCTAATATCTAAAATATCCAATGCCTCTTGGTATGATTCTCCAACTACTGGTAGATTTTTTATTAAATCGTATGCTTCGTCTTTCACAAATTGCCTTAAATAAAATAATTTTTGTACATCTTGTAGATTATGATCCTCGTGAATTAAAGCATTAAAAATTTCAAAAAATGGTTTGTAGTCTGTATATTGACCATCAAAAAATGGTATTGTAATATCTGGAAGGCGTGTCCTACTTTGACCTGGATTTGCTAAAATGCTCATATTGTGAGCATCGTCTCTTATTTTTTGTTTATTTAATCTTTCTGTTTGAATTGCTATCTTTTCCATTAAATCTAAATACGAGTCTTCAGCGGCACTAAAATCCTCTGAATCACATATTGACGCGCACAAATCTTCGTATTCTCGAAACAAATTTACTAATCTCGCCTTTCTTATTTCTAGTGTCTCTAGAGAAATGTCAAAATTTACTTCATACAAATAATTTTTTAATTTTGTCAAACTAGTTTTAACATGTCCCCTACGGGCGATAGCCTTTGCCTTATCGTCTGTCATCTTGAATTATAATAACACAAAACAACAATTAAATTACAAACTAAAGTAATATAAATACGTAAGTAAAATAACTACGTATCTTAACATCAATAACATCTGTCAGTAAACTGCCGTGACGTTCGAGTTGCTGTCAGTTGGTTGCGCCGTGAAGTTGGTAGCTCTGCCCTAAGCGTCTCTGCGATGTGAAGTGGTTCAGTTTCCGCCCTGTCTGCGTTCTTAGGTTGGCAGTCCTGTCACCCGCATTTGCGCGAGTTGGTTCGTGTCACGTGTCCGCGCCGTTAGGTTGGTAGTCCTTGCTCTTGAAGTCGCTTCCTTCCGCCGTTGAAGAAATCGACTTCCAATAATGTCGATCTTTACCATTCAAAATGGCGAAATTATATTACGCAGCACTTTTTCAATCACTGACTGAATTTTATTAATGCTTATATGGATAGTTGTAATATTCTATTAATTTCTTCGTAGAAAAATTATTTTTTGTTTATTTCGAGATTAATATATCTGCTTATTTTATTTTTAAGCGTTTTTATTCACTTTTATGCGATATTATTTACATGTATTATTTTTAATGTAGGTATTTATTTATTAAGATTTAATATAAAACTTTTTTCAATTTAGTTTATTGAAGTTTTAACTCTACCCACGACACTGGGTACTTAAATATTGAGTCTTTTATCGTCGATTGTCGATTTAAAATTCACTTAGTAAATTATAAATTATCGCGACAGTCGATTAATGTTACATACACTAGATTATCGTACACACATGTTCGTATCGAACATTTACCGATGTTAATTTTACAAAATTCACATTAATTGCGGTAAATAGTTATTTAAAAACACAATACTGTTACCAAATTACAATTATTAAAACCGTCGAAGGACCAATGAAGAAATTGAAGGTCCTTATTTTATATATTCCAGGTCGCTGATGGAGCGGACTGTTTGTATTAACTAGTTGCATGTAACACATGAGATCCAACTGTCGATAGCGATAGTATGTATAGTTGAAGAATATGTACCAAACTATAAACCCATAAATACATATTATTGAATATTTTCAGATATTTTGTTTTCTATACAACATATGTAGGTATGTATGTCAAGATAGGATAGTATGGAAGAAGATCCTTTTTCCTACCCAGAATATGCAAATTGCATGATGGTATGTATGTATGTTTGGAGATGAAGTAACAAACTATTAAGTCTTCTTACATATTGTGTATAGGCGACTGCCATACAAAATGTATGAAGCGATGTCGTCACTAAATTCAATTTTTAAAAAAATTGTTAAAAAAAAATTGAGATCTTCTACTACAATGTTAATATTTTTTATAGAAAATTAAATTATCTAGTTGGGGTGTTTCGGCTTTTTTCGATAATTGTAAAAGTTTTGGAAATATAGGCAGTTAAACTCATAAATTTATCATAAAAAAAATATTTTTCTTAATAAAAAATGTTTGAGAAACCCTGGAATTTTTTTGAAAAAACTAATTTGAGATTTTGTATTTGTCTATGTTTGTACCAATTTTCAGCGTTCTACCGTTTATGGTTTCTGAGATATATGGAAAAATAAAATAAAAATTCAAAAGTTGATAACCCCTGACTGAAACAAAAATTCAAAATTCCGAGTATAAAAGTTTTGTAGGCCTGTAACTGTTTATATATTCTGAAATTTTAGGCTCTGTAAATTGAGCGGATCAAAAGTTATAAGGGGGGGACGGACACACAGACACACACACACACAGACACACGAAATGTTCTACTCCGAATTCTGAGTAAATCCGTGTATGGAACATATATGCTGCGAAGCCTCTAAGTTGGTGTTTTTTGACTTCAAAGTTGGAAAAGCCATGAAAAAAGTAGACCTCTCCATACAATTCTTCAACTATACATACTATCGCTATCGACAGTTGGATCTCATGTGTTACATGCAACTAGTCTATACAACATATGTAGGTATGTATGTCAAGATAGGATAGTATGGAAGAAGATCCTTTTTCCTACCTAGAATATGCAAATTGCATGATGGTATGTATGTATGTTTGGAGATGAAGTAACAAACTATTAAGTCTTCTTACATATTGTGTATAGGCGACTGCCATACAAAATGTATGAAGCGATGTCGTCACTAAATTCAATTTTTAAAAAAATTGTTAAAAAAAAATTGAGATCTTCTACTACAATGTTAATATTTTTTATAGAAAATTAAATTATCTAGTTGGGGTGTTTCGGCTTTTTTCGATAATTGTAAAAGTTTTGGAAATATAGGCAGTTAAACTCATAAATTTATCATAAAAAAAATATTTTTCTTAATAAAAAATGTTTGAGAAACCCTGGAATTTTTTTGAAAAAACTAATTTGAGATTTTGTATTTGTCTATGTTTGTACCAATTTTCAGCGTTCTACCGTTTATGGTTTCTGAGATATATGGAAAAATAAAATAAAAATTCAAAAGTTGATAACCCCTGACTGAAACAAAAATTCAAAATTCCGAGTATAAAAGTTTTGTAGGCCTGTAACTGTTTATATATTCTGAAATTTTAGGCTCTGTAAATTGAGCGGATCAAAAGTTATAAGGGGGGGACGGACACACAGACACACACACACACAGACACACACACAGACACACAGACACACGAAATGTTCTACTCCGAATTCTGAGTAAATCCGTGTATGGAACATATATGCTGCGAAGCCTCTAAGTTGGTGTTTTTTGACTTCAAAGTTGGAAAAGCCGTGAAAAAAGTAGACCTCTCCATACAATTCTCGCGTATTCTGGCTTGATACATTGTCGATATGTTAAGAGAACAAAGTTCTCCTGAACAAATCGACAGTTGGATAAATTAAAACACGCGTGTATCTAGTTGAACATTTATTTTTAGACTGATCCAACTGTCGATTTGTTCAGGAGAACTTTGTTCTCTTAACATATCGACAATGTATCAAGCCAGAATACGCGAGAATTGTATGGAGAGGTCTACTTTTTTCACGGCTTTTCCATCTTTGAAGTCAAAAAACACCAACTTAGAGGCTTCGCAGCATATATGTTCCATACACGGATTTACTCAGAATTCGGAGTAGAACATTTCGTGTGTCTGTGTGTGTGTGTGTCTGTGTGTGTGTCTGTGTGTCTGTGTGTGTGTCTGTGTGTCTGTGTGTGTGTGTGTCTGTGTGTCCGTCCCCCCCTTATAACTTTTGATCCGCTCAATTTACAGAGCCTAAAATTTCAGAATATATAAACAGTTACAGGCCTACAAAACTTTTATACTCGGAATTTTGAATTTTTGTTTCAGTCAGGGGTTATCAACTTTTGAATTTTTATTTTATTTTTCCATATATCTCAGAAACCATACACGCTAGAACGCTGAAAATTGGAACAAACATAGACAAATACAAAATCTCAAATTAGTTTTTTCAAAAAAATTCCAGGGTTTCTCAAACATTTTTTATTAAGAAAAATATTTTTTTTATGATAAATTTATGAGTTTAACTGCCTATATTTCCAAAACTTTTACAATTATCGAAAAAAGCCGAAACACCCCAACTAGATAATTTAATTTTCTATAAAAAATATTAACATTGTAGTAGAAGATCTCAATTTTTTTTTAACAATTTTTTTAAAAATTGAATTTAGTGACGACATCGCTTCATACATTTTGTATGGCAGTCGCCTATACACAATATGTAAGAAGACTTAATAGTTTGATACTTCATCTCCAAACATACATACATACATACCATCATGCTATTTGCATATTCTGGGTAGGAAAAAGGATCTTCCTCCATACTATCCTATCTTGACATACATACCTACATATGTTGTATAGAAAACAAAATATCTGAAAATATTCAATAATTTGTATCTATGGGTTTATAGTTTGGTACATATTCTTCAACTATACATACTATCGCTATCGACAGTTGGATCTCATGTGTTACATGCAACTAGTGTATCAAGCCAGAATACGCGAGAATTGTATGGAGAGGTCTACTTTTTTCACGGCTTTTCCAACATTGAAGTCAAAAAACACCAACTTAGAGGCTTCGCAGCATATATGTTCCATACACGGATTTACTCAGAATTCGGAGTAGAACATTTCGTGTGTCTGTGTGTGTGTGTGTGTGTCTGTGTGTCTGTGTGTCTGTGTGTCTGTGTGTCCGTCCCCCCCTTATAACTTTTGATCCGCTCAATTTACAGAGCCTTAAATTTCAGAATATATAAACAGTTACAGGCCTACAAAACTTTTATACTCGGAATTTTGAATTTTTGTTTCAGTCAGGGGTTATCAACTTTTGAATTTTTATTTTATTTTTCCATATATCTCAGAAACCATAAACGCTAGAACGCTGAAAATTGGTACAAACATAGACAAATACAAAATCTCAAATTAGTTTTTTCAAAAAAATTCCAGGGTTTCTCAAACATTTTTATTAAGAAAAATATTTTTTTTATGATAAATTTATGAGTTTAACTGCCTATATTTCCAAAACTTTTACAATTATCGAAAAAAGCCGAAACACCCCAACTAGATAATTTAATTTTCTATAAAAAATATTAACATTGTAGTAGAAGATCTCAATTTTTTTTTAACAATTTTTTTAAAAATTGAATTTAGTGACGACATCGCTTCATACATTTTGTATGGCAGTCGCCTATACACAATATGTAAGAAGACTTAATAGTTTGATACTTCATCTCCAAACAAACATACATACCATCATGCTATTTTCATATTCTGGGTAGGAAAAAAGGATCTTCCTCCATACTATCCTATCTTGACATACATACCTACATATGTTGCATAGAAAACAAAATATCTGAAAATATTCAATAATTTGTATTTATGGGTTTATAGTTTGGTACATATTCTTCAACTATACATACTATCGCTATCGACAGTTGGATCTCATGTGTTACATGCAACTAGTTCATAGAAAAGGCATACAGATACAGGTCAATACATTTCTCTATGACCATAGACAATATTTCATTGTTGGTGTAGATTCCAACATGTGTGTGTGTGTGTGTCTGTGTGTGTGTGTGTGTGTGTCTGTGTGTCTGTGTGTCCGTCCCCCCCTTATAACTTTTGATCCGCTCAATTTACAGAGCCAAAAATTTCAGAATATATAAACAGTTACAGGCCTACAAAACTTTTATACTCGGAATTTTGAATTTTTGTTTCAGTCAGGGGTTATCAACTTTTGAATTTTTATTTTATTTTTCCATATATCTCAGAAACCATAAACGCTAGATCGCTGAAAATTGGTACAAACATAGACAAATACAAAATCTCAAATTAGTTTTTTCAAAAAAATTCCAGGGTTTCTCAAACATTTTTTATTAAGAAAAATATTTTTTTTATGATAAATTTATGAGTTTAACTGCCTATATTTCCAAAACTTTTACAATTATCGAAAAAAGCCGAAACACCCCAACTAGATAATTTAATTTTATATAAAAAATATAAACATTGTAGTAGAATATCTCAATTTTTTTTTAACAATTTTTTTAAAAATTGAATTTAGTGACGACATCGCTTCATACATTTTGTATGGCAGTCGCCTATACACAATATGTAAGAAGACTTAATAGTTTGTTACTTCATCTCCAAACATACATACATACCATCATGCAATTTGCATATTCTGGGTAGGAAAAAGGATCTTCCTCCATACTATCCTATCTTGACATACATACCTACATATGTTGTATAGAAAACAAAATATCTGAAAATATTCAATAATTTGTATCTATGGGTTTATAGTTTGGTACATATTCTTCAACTATACATACAATCGCTATCGACAGTTGGATCTCATGTGTTACATGCAACTAGTTTTCTATTAAAAATATTGATACGGTAACATACAATTTAGTCATGACATCGTTTCATACAATTTAGTCACGACATCGTTTTGTACAATTTGTATGGCAGTACCTATAGGTACATAATATCACGGGAAGCCTGATACTTAATCTTCATACATACATACCATCAAGCCGTTTACTACATATTCGGGGTAGGAAAAAAGTACTGACCTCCACACTATTCTATCCTTATATCATGTTTTGTAATTAAAAGAAACTGGGCCTTACTTACTATTTGAAATACGAGTTTTATCCAATGTTAAGTCAGTTTCTGCCATATAAAAAACTAGGTAAGTATCAGCTTAAGGGGCCATATAAACCTAAACACCTCAGTTTCAAATCAAATCCCTCAAATATGTTAAACAGTATGTTTCTAGAAAAAATAGTATAAGTCTTTGCAACGTTTCTCTAGTGAATGTTCGTCACACAATTTTAAAATTCAGCTTAAATTCACATAAGTTAATTATTAAAAATATCCTTTTTTACAGCATTTAAATTACTCCATAACTATGTGTCGTAGAGAAATAAATCTTTTATATGCATAAAATCAAAGTGAATGACCGATAAAGTTTTTTCATTTTAACAAAGGTTTGTTCTTAAAATACAAAAAATCAACAAATTTTGGGTTTCCGATCATTTAAATCACGTATAAACCTTTTTTAACGCACGCCATAGTTATCCTTAATTAATAATAATAATTATTAATTAAGCCTTTTTATTTTCCATTTCTTTTACAATATTTTTTAAGCATAATATACAAGTTTTATTTAATTAAGTATTTTTTTAAATTAGTAGTTAGTTAAATTAATGTACCTACAGTGTTTAAACTTATTTCTACTTTCTTATTTGTATGTATATATGTATATGTATTTTTCATGAAACGGATCCCTCTTGGGTAAAGGCCTCCTCCATTATAGGTACATATTTTAAGATTGTTATTTTTCTTACATTTATATTTATATTCCATCGTTGGAGGGTATTGGTCTAATTCCCCACGACGACCACTCGGGTTGGGGAATGTTTTGATTGCGTTATAGTTAGTTACAGGTTTTCTTTTGCGGTGGCCGATGACTGTTTCCTATTTTCTTTCTTCTGATGTCAATGAGTTACGTGATAAGGAATTCGATCTTCGTCTCATAAGATCAAAAGCGTTAATACGGTTTTGTCCGATGGTGGTGTTGTCTATGAAGTTACCTTGTTTGCGGCTCTGTATCACAGCCTCTGGTGATTCTGACACATCTCTCTTTCGTTTCTCTTTGTTTCCTTCTCTTATTATTAATTTATCGTATTTTATTATAGCATAGTTTCCTTTCTTCCTTTCTTCTGTTAGTTTTTCTTGTAGCAGTTTTCTCGTAGCCAACACCTCCCTCGTGAAGTCTTCCGTGATGTATGCGTCTGTGATATTCTTTTTATTCCTTATTATTTCATACTTCTGCCAGCTATTTATGAGCCTGATTACTATGGGCCTGGGCTTGTTACCTTCTACTTTTCTACCCAGACGAAAAATGTTGTCTATATCCCGATTTGTCATCATTAAATGTAAGTCACGATTTAACTTTCCGACTGTCATTTCGATCAGTTGTGTCTGTGAGTTTTCCGTCTCACAAATACCGAAGAGTACGATATTATTCTTTCTTTCATTTTTCTCGCAACCCTTAATTTTTTTCTGTAAAAAGTCGTTTTCGTGCTTAAGTTCTTCTATTTCTTGAGTGAGAGGTTTAAGTTTTTCGTCAATCTGCGATAAAATTTCTCTCGTTTGAATGTTCATTTCTGCCTTTATTTTATCAAAAAACGTTTCAAATTGAGTATTCATTTTTGTTTAGTATATTTTGCAAAATATAATATATATTCGGCACAGTTTCGTCTGGTCGAAAAAGTTTGACAAATACTGACGTTCCCGTAGATTGTAAAACAACTGAGCAGTGTTAGTTGGCGAATCACTCACACACTCACAAATTCACACACAGATAGGCAACCCGGGCGATGACGACAACTCGGTATTATAAGTTATGTCTATCGTAGGTAGTTTTATTTTTCTATCTTATTTTTGTTCACTTTATTTATGTACTTTCTTCTTTTAAATAATTTGTTTTTATTAAAATTTAATGTTAACACTTAATTAAATCACTATTTTGCGTTTATTTTTTTTAAATTTGTACTTGTTTCTTTAATATTTACCAACAAAAATTTATTTATATTTAAGGAGCACACGAAACAATGCTGACAGTTCGGCGCGTACCGCAATACTTACTAACCTTACTAACGCGTAACTTCATAGTGCATTGGGCGGTTTTAATATATCATGACATGTTTTCAGTCACTAATCACGTTATATGTCCTCTTTAACACAAATTGCAAATAGTAAGTAAGACCAACTATCTTTAAATTATAAAATTATTTGAATTGAAGGATTTATTGTTGTATTGGTACTTACTTATTCTTCATATTTATATACTAACGCCATCGACAGTTGGATCTAATGTGATACATACAACTAGATAATACTGTATATTTATTACCACTTAATCCAAATTATAAACTTGATTTTACTAGGCTATATAAGTGTATTTGAGTAACATGATTATTGTTATAAACGTATCGTTATTGTAATATAAACTTATATTTGGTGAATCGATACGATGTTTGAGATACACAAAAACCGATGTTCAATAATGTTTTATTCAATCTTCTTAAACAGCCGCATCGAAACAGAAAATGTCCAAATAAACGTTAGGAAAATAATAAAAAATGTACATAAAAAAGGTTAAAAAATAACGGTAAGATGTTTGAAATACCTGCATTTATTGTATTTGGGAAACAAAATAAAGAATTATCACGATAATTTGATTCTCAAATCACAAAAGCATAAATTAAGAACTTATAATATAATGGAATTTCAAGAAAATCTTCAGTCTAATCATTTCATACATGAACAAACTTTGCGAATGCTTCTCGCTTTTGTCAGAGTCATAGACTAACTTCAATATTCAAAGTCATGAAGCGTTTTATTCCAAATTTGAATTTTGATAATGCGATGATATTACCATAGAAATATGCCTCAAGGCACGCGTGGCCTGAAGTGAGTATAGAAAAGATAAAATAGAAAAATATTTTTCTGCACATCGTATGTGTTTTGTCAAATAAGAAATATTCAGTCAAATAATATCATCCAAATGTAGACCCTCGCGTTCGCAGCACTCATTTAATAGAACAGTAAAATTACTTATGACGGCTCGGCACAGGTGATGGCTATCATTTCGTGACTGATATTTTCTTTTTTATGCGCCATGGAAGTCGGTTTATAGGCGTAAACTTTAGATTTAAGATAACCCCATAGGAAAAAGTCCATAGGACTGCGTGGAGGCCAATTCATGTCACCTCTCCTGGAGATCAATTTGCCTGGGAAAATTTCACGAACTCGTGCAGAGATGTATTGGACGTATGTGACGGAACCATATTCTTTGGTTATAGCCAGGAAAGTTTTGCAGTTCAGGCACCAAGAAGTCGTCCATTTAATGCTCTGAATTCAAATATAAACTTTCTTTTGAGACACCTTGTATTATCAACAATCAATGAAATTAATCGACTTGGTAAAACTGCACATCGTATTAGAATGTGCATTTTAAAAAGATTAGATATTTCACAAAATAAGTGCAAGAAAATAGATTCAAGGTTGACAAAACTTGAAGCAAACAAATGTGTCCTTTGCACAATTAAAACTATAATTTCAATATATTTCGTATGGATGTCATTTATGTGTGTTTGATGACTTGTGCAGTGAAGAGTATTGCGTTGGTCACAACGCAATCGTTTATTTATAAGCCTTTAAATTTTCGACTTATATTTTTACATTGTGAAAGTGTCGGTCATATTTGAAAAATGCCTCATGATTTATCTTCAAGGTTAAATTGAGATGTCACGAATACAGATGAGAAATGTCAAAGAAAAATCGATTAATTAATCCAACGTATAAGTGGCGAGAAGGACTGACTGTGTTATATTTCAGTATCGGGTAATTTTCTTTGTATTTTTTTCAAAGTGCCGATTTTGCTAGGCTCTCGATTTTTCATTTGAATTCAAATTTCTTGTGAGTAGGATAAGAGATTGATAGCATCTCCGTGGATAAAGAGGAATATTTACATTTTGATACGAGCTTTTGGGATCTATTTGAATATTTTATAAGTGTTCATAATAATGGCGAAAATGTGTATCTAGCAGAGATGTCGATATATTTCTCGCTACGTTGAAGTAAATAATAATAAACAGGAAACCAAAATATTACAGAACAGAATGGAAAAGAAGGAGTCATATAAATTTTATAATATGTAATCGTTTTTGGTTTTCGTCATATTTTTTTATTAGTCGTATTACATTTTTTTTACTTTTAAGTAATTATTGACTGTAACATTCATAAAACTAGTTGCATGTAACACATGAGATCCAACTGTCGATAGCGATAGTATGTATAGTTGAAGAATAAGTACCAAACTATAAACCCATAAATACAAATTATTTAATATTTTAAGATATTTGGTTTTCTATACAACACATGTACCTAGGTATGTATGTCAAGATAGGATAGTATGGAGGTCAGTCCTTTAATCCTACCCAGAATATGAAAACAGCATGATGGTGTGTATGTATGTTTGGAGATTAGTATCAAACAATTAAGTCTTCTTAGATATTGTGTGTAGGCGACTGCCATACAAATTGTATGAAGCAATGTCGTCACTAAATTCAATTTTTATAAAAATTGTTTAAAAAAGTTTGAGATATGCTAATACAATGTGAATATTTTTTATAGTCGCCTATTTTTGATATTTTTTAAAAAATTAGAAATTGGTCATGATCAAGTTTAGTGAAATTTACTTACGTAATAACTGTCGCCAATTTTTGTACCAGGCATGAGTTGTCTACAGTGATGAATAAAAATAAAAATATGTGAAACGAAAATCTTAATGAAAATGTTCTCGATGAATTTTTTTTATATTCGTATATTCAATCAATAATACCTTGTCTATCTTCTCAAAATAACCATATTTTTGTATATATATCTCTTCTCGGGCAACTACAAGGAACTACATAATATGTCAAATATTAATTTATTAATTAATATAACTAGTTGCATCTAACACATGAGATCCAACTGTCGATAGCGATAGTATGTATAGTTGAAGAATATGTACCAAACTATAAACCCATAAATACAAATTATTGAATATTTTCAGATATTTTGTTTCTCTACAACATATGTAGGTATGTATGTCAAGATAGGATAGTATGGAGGAAGATCCTTTTTTCCTACCCAGAATATGAAAATAGCATGATGATATGTATGTATGTTTGGAGATGAAGTATCAAACTATTAAGTCTTCTTACATATTGTGTATAGGCGACTGCCATACAAAATGTATGAAGCGATGTCGTCACTAAATTCAATTTAAAAAAAAAGGTTAAAAAAAAATTGAGATCTTCTACTACAATTTAAATATTTTTTATAGAAAATTAAATTATCTAGTTGGGGTGTTTCGGCTTTTTTCGATAATTGTAAAAGTTTTGGAAATAAAGGCAGTTAAACTCATAAATTTATCATAAAAAAAATATTTTTCTTAAAAAAAATGTTTGAGAAACCCTGGAATTTTTTTGAAAAAATCAATTTGAGATTTTGTATTTTCTATGTTTATACCAATTTTCAGCGTTCTAGCTTTTATGGTTTCTGAGATGTATGGAAAAATAAACCAAAATTTCAAAAGTTGATAACCCCTGACTGAAAAAAAAACACAATTCTGAGTATAAAAGTTTTGTAGGCCTATAACTGTTTATATATTCTGAAATTTTGGGCTCTGTAAATTGAGCGGCTCAAAAGTTATAAGGGGGGACGGACACACATACAGACACACACACACAAAACTCACATAAAATGTTCTACTCCGAATTCTGAGTAAATCCATGTACGTGAACATATATGCTGCGAAGCCTCTAAGTTGGTGTTTTTAGCATACAAAAAGTCCACTATGCCATACAAAATGTTCCTTCGTACACGCATCTTGGATTTAAACTGCCTCTTCCTTCAATAGAATTTCATTCTCTTGAACGAATCGATAGGAGGGAGATCGCGATACCACTTCCACGCCGGTGATGCTATAGGACCCATTGGTCCTGTTCAACCCCGGACGCAGCCGCAACGAATCGACAGTTAGACAACGCCGTATGCTTAAATTGATAATCGCGGACATCAGAGTAAGTATAGTGTATTGTCATCATCAACAATGGCGCTACAGCCCGGTGTGGGCCTTGGCCTCCTCAAGAAACTGCCTCCATCTCGCCCTGTCGACAGCAAGTCTTTTCCAATTTGTCTGTCTGATCGCTTTTATATCGATCGCCGTCGATGTCGTCCAGCCATCTCATCCGAGGTCTCCCTCTGCTTCTTCTTCTTTCAGGGCAGGTGTCCAATCTTCTTGTTTCTCTGAGACCCGGCTATCTTCCATTCTATAAACGTATCCGAGCCAACGTAGACGTTGTATTTTGACGTATTAGACAACGTTTGGTCCGCCATACATTACTTCTAGTTCAGGTTTAAACCGGATCCTCCAAGATTCTCTTTCACATAGTGTATTGTACTTAATAAAAATATTCAAAAGAGCTCCCGATGACCTAGAGATTCTCGTCGTGATGGAGAGCGTGAAAGGTAGAATACCCAGAGGTCGCTTATCGACACGATGACCTTCCGTAACAGTGTCATTAATAACCGAAACCCCCGATCTACCTTGGCTCAATTATCTCTATTTTAATATGTTTCTGTCAATATTTTTTCAATACTCTTTTGATTTTTTTTGTCAATACTTGAAAATGAGCATTGCACGAAATCAGTCGTAATAATAATAATATTAAATATAGTTATATAGTAGACTAAAATTGGTTCTCTTATTCTCGTTGGGAAAACTTAATTAAAAATTGCATTTTATAATAAAATAGCGGAGTCTTTTTCTGTTGCATAACAAGCCTATTAATAACGCTTCTCAAGTGAAAAGTTTTACATTAAATTAATTACTTTTAAAATTAAATATTGTCCATTCAAAGGATGCGCCGCCGACCGTTCAAAATTTGATCCTTTTTAATGAGTCGACGTCGTTGGCTGCAAAGCGCAATCTGGTTGGTCCCTCTGAGAAAATGGCGAAAACCACACAATGGGCGAGAAAAGTCTTTTCATTATTATTCACAATACAAATTTACGCCTGATAATTTCCACATTGTTGATTTTCAAATAATTATTACTTTCCAACCAATTTTGGAAGATTACATTGAGGTATAATTTGCCACATAACCTTTGCAAAATTTTGCATTATTTTTTATTTATTTATTACAAAAAAAACATATTTCACAAGAAAATTACATTAACAAAAAGAAATTAAAACACTTTACAATATAACATCCTTCAAAAAGAGATGGACTCGTGTTTTGAAGGGAGTTGTAACTTCACAAACATAATACAAAAAAGAAAAAAACAAAATAACAATAAACCAAAATAAAATAATCATAGATAGCAAAAGGAAAACTAAAAATAAACTTATTTAACAAAAATAGACATAATATGTAACAATGTACAATTATATAAAAAATACAATTATGAATAACTAAATAAGCATATAATATACAACAATGAACAGTAAAATTTTTTTTTATACACAAACCCTCTTTATATCTTTATAAAATTTCTTTAAATCAACAATATCTGCATGTCTCTGCTCAGGCAATAGATCGTTGAACCACTTTACGCCAAGATACGTATAGTGGTTTTGTGCGTAAGTAGTCCTTTTTTTGGGATATTGAGCATTATATTGAATCGACGAGTAGCTCTAATGCATTATAGGTACCTACCTACATATGTTTCAACCAAATTTAAAAACCGTGACTTTTATTTACAAAGATAAAATTTAACTACGGAAAATAATTCTTAAAATTTCTCATTATTAAATATTTTCAATAAGGTTTTGCCTCGTGCCATTTTAAGTTACAGATTCATTCAGTAGTTAAGTTATACTGTTTCCTTATCGTGTGCTCTCTTGTTTATTTTAAATGAGGCATAACACGTATGTACATAATGTATAGACTTACTATACTTAGTATATCGATCGGTCCCCTCCGCTTATCCACAGTAGAGAAACGGCGTGGTGGTTTCTATATACATAGTAAAGTAATATCAAAATCCATCTTTTTCAGTAGCTATCTTATGTTGTCAAGTGTCAAATTTAAAATCCCAGCTTCTGTAAATGACGTTTTTCTATTATTTCATGTGTAATCAACATATCTAACTCTCCACTGTAGTAATATCATAACGGCAAGTAATTATTTTATTAATTTATTTAAATATATAAATTGCATTTAGTACATGTTATAAAAAAAACAACTAATTAATGTTTCCTTTCCTAATTTAAGCTGTAAGCTTGTGTTTAGGAAAGCAGCAGATCTTTGCTTACACAATAAAAAATACTTAAGTAAAATAAATAATTAACTAACGATTATATAAAATAAACAAAAATTTCCAAACGAAAAGCAATACAAAAAGAATTTACATTTCAAATCAATAAAAATAAAGAAATATATCATTAAAACCATAACACAAAAAATAACACATACCTACAAAAATGAAAATGAACTACAAACTGAAGATGGATGTTATTAGAGTGTTTCAAATTGTTTTTTTTTCTTTTGAATTCTTTGAAATTCATTTCTGTTCTGATATTTCTGGGTAAGTTATTGAATAATTTTTTTACTATTATTTGTATATGTGTTAGTATTATTGCTGATATCCCTATGTATTTGTAATATTGCAATGTTGTTGTATATTTTTGAAAGTGATGGGACTGGAAAAAGTTTGAATACATCATTTGTTGGGAAGTCGTAAGGTTTGAAATTTTGAAAGCAATTTTTTTAAAACATAAAAGTTTTATATACCTATTTATTTGTTACTTCTGGAGCAACTAACAGGTACTGTGTCAAATATTAATTTAACACGCACTCAATAACAAGTTGCCACATTCTGGAGACTAACGATATACATCGTCTCACAGATCTAGACCGAAAACGAAAAACTGTGTCTCCAGCGGGAATCGAATCCGGGACCTTTGTATCAGCTACCTTCCCATGGTAGGTACCTCAGATACCTAACCAAGTGAGTAACGAAGGACGACATATCTACTACTTTATAGGTAGGTGCTCTTGTCTTTATATTAGCACTCTTATGTATGTGGTGATTATATTGATGTAGATTCTCCCTATTAACATGTGTTTTCAGCCCAGAGAAGCATTAATTACGTGATATTTTATTAATTTACTTATCTGTGATCTATTCGCAATCATTATTTTTTTATAGACGTCAGATATGTTAATCGAATAGATATGTTAATCGAATATACCAATGCACCAACTTCTCAATAGATGGCGTTACTAACCTAACAGGTTTCTTTGTTACTTCATAGATGGCATTAGCAAAAATTTCCTATTTTCAAACGATCTGTCACTCTTTATTAAAATATAAATTACGTTCAAAATTTCATTTATAAGGGAACTCAATAAGAAGGCATACTTGGTGAACGTTGCGTAAGCGTATAAATTGATCATGTAAACCAGCCGATGACAGGTCGTAGGCCTCTAGGTAGGTGCCTTGGTTTCCTGGCTCTTATTTAATATACTAACTTCATCTCTATTGAGATGTTAAAAAAATGTTAAAAAATCGCTGATATGTTTTAATAGGTACCTACCTATTAGCAACTTTAACGATATATCGATCTAAACATGCAAATTATGACAGTTTGGTTAAATAGGTCAGATAGTCATCTACGTTCAACACATTGACACATTATTTTTGCTCTGTTCGTATTAAATTTTATTATGACGTTGGTACCTACATTTCAGAGATACACATAAAAGTAATATGTCAGTGTTGGTTATTCAGTGTTGGTTATTCAGAAATGTTTGATGTTTGTCATATTCAACGGGTCAACAGCCCCTAATCAAAATTTTGACACATCAAAATATGAGAGGTCATTTCATCTGGGCTAAAATAAAAAAAGGTTTCATTTTGTTTGTTTGCAAAATATGATTATACGCTTCAACGTTGTGTTTAATATAAATGTAACAAATTTGTCTGATTTCATCAGTATAAAAAATTCCAATAGTACCTAGTTCCTAACTACTTTTATTTAAAATTTATTTATTTAACATTATTTTCTGTTAAGGGGGCATATAAATCTAAGCACCCTAATTTCATATCAAATTCCTCAAATATCTTCAACAGTGTGTTTCTAAAAAAATACCATAAGTATTAACAACATTTCTCTGGTGAATGTTCGTCACATAATTTTAAAATTCACCTTAAATTCCCTTAAAAAATATATATCCTTTTTTACAGATTTTTTTAAAATTACTCAATAAATATGTATGTGTCATAGAGAAATAAATCTTTTATATGCTAAAATAGTGCGTAAAATCAAAGTAAACGACCGATTAAGTTTTTTAATTTCAAGGAATGTTTGCTATTAAAATGCAAAAAAATAACAAATTTTGGGTTTTTGATAATTTACAACACTTATAAACCCTTTCTAACGCACTGGATATTTACCCTTACTAACACGTAACTTCATAGTGCATAAGGTGGTTTTAATATATCATGTTTTCAATCACTATATTTAGCGTTACAATATGTCCTCTTAAATAATATTACAATTCAATTATCAATTTAAGATATATGATATTTACTATAGTAAAATATTGCTATACCTCATCAAAAAGATCCAAATTTTAAAAATATAATAATAAACACTTTTTTGCACCATGCGAAAGTGGCGAGTTTATTGCCGTATGGCTATTTCTTCCAACTAACCAGTGTTTCCAGCCCAGAGAAGCAATATTTGCATGAGAAATGAATTTAAATAAATTTCTACTCTGCTGGGAATCGAACCCAGGACGCCCGCACATAATCCGAACAATAAAATATTGTTCTTGAAAGTACAATATTTTTAGCTATTTTTATTTTTTACTTGATAACACATATTGTTTTATCACATTCAGATCGACTTAAGGGGGGGACTGCTGCCAACGTACCTATTTTTCAATTTAATATACCATCATTATTGCTTATCAAATCGTTTTGAAAAAATAATTTAGATAGTTTGGGTATTCATATAGAAAAATGTATCTTTACTTTTTGATAATGTTCTGTATAAATTCTTCTAGAAAAATAATGGCATACCCCGATTTTCAACGTTTATCTTATATTTTTAATAAAATATAAGGCGTAGTTCAACATATTTTTTTTTAAATAAAAGAAGACAAAAATATCTATAAAAATACGATGTGACGTTGCATTAATGCTTCAGGTTAAGAAAATAAACCTAAAAAACATTTATTTTCCATTCAGCGCCATTGCGAAATATAAGTTTTATTGGTTTATTAACTTAACCTGATGCATTAATGCAACGTTACATCGTATTTTTCCAGATATTTTGATCATATTTAATTTATAAAAAAATATAATGCTCTATACCTTATAGTTTTTTAGAAATTTAAGATAAATGTCAAAAATTGGGGTATGCTTATTATTTTCCTACAAGAATATATACAGAACATAATTAAAAAATTAAGGTATATTTTAATTTATTAATATTCAAACTAACTAGGTTATTTTTTTTTCAAAATGATTCGTTTTGTAGTAATGACGCAAATTCAAATTGAAAAAATAGGTACGTTGGCAGCAGTCACCCTCTTAATTGTTATAATAGAAATTCGGTAAAATATAAAGGAATTGTTAAAATATCCTCTTATATTTAGAACGGTCAATCACGCTATTTTCATTTGTATAATAAAAAAACTGTATAAAGAAATATATACGAAAAAAATATAATGAGGTAGGAAAAGAGATCAAATTTGACATGAAATGAGAACAATACGGTTGATATAAATAAAGGCATTGTATTAATATCCTTTTATATTCAGAACGGTCAATTATGCTATTTTTATTTGTATAATAAGAAACTGTTTAAACAAATATATCCGAAACAAATATAATCGTGTGGGAAAAGTCGGTTGATACAAATAAAGACATTGTATAAATGTCCTCTTACATTCAGAATGATCAATCATGCTATCTTTAGAGGTATAGTGATGAAGTAACGTCATCTCAATCCATTCAAATACTTAAAAGCAAACTAAAAAACTTTGTCAAAGAGTTCCTTAATACCTTCCGAAACCTTCTTTTCCTCATTGCTATGTTCAGTGTCGTTTCTATTATTCTTTTTTTTACTATCTTTTTTTATATTTTTTTTCTTACTTGTTAATTTTATTATTTTATCAATTTATTTCTCACTAAATACTATGTATTGTACCAATTATACTTCAGACTTTACGTTGCTCGGGTTGGTTGGAAGAAATTGCCTTATGGCAACAAACCCGCATTTGTACACCTGTACTTACTTACTTACTTACTTACTTACTTATTATACAAATAAATAAACAATAAATAAACTTGTACACTATTGAGATGTGAGAAATGAGATAAAATAATATTCATTTAAAATAAAATAAAACTATAGGCTTGAAATCGGTTAGTAATTATTTTTTTATATAAAATAGTGGATAATGTACAAAAATATTTCAATAATGAATATATTTTTCCAATGCGAAAAATGATCGATCAATTAAAATTGAAATCGCGTTTTTTTATATCCTATTTATATTTATCCAATAAAGTGTTATTTTAAATGAATAATTCGAGGCGCTGTTTACAATCAACATAAATAGCATCCTCCTAATAAATCTAACCGACGACGCTAACGTGAATATTGAGCGTGTTATTTTGCATGGTGTTACCATAGTGTTTGATGTATTTCCCAATGGTAATACCAAATAATACAGTTGTTCAGTAATTTAATCCTGTGGCATCCAAATGTGCTCTAGCGTCACGGTAATAATTGCCTACAATTTATACATTATTATACACATCATAGCCACTATGGCAACACATAATTAACTCAAAGCTATAAAATAAAATATAAACAGAATAATGTATAATCATAAAGGAATTAAAAATACATATATAAATGAGTATGACCTATTTCACACTGAGAAATAAATTTTACATTATTGTCATTTAAAGAATCAGGCGATATTTTGTGTACCTAAGTTAATATTAACCATTTATGAATTGTTATTTAGATTATATAAATTTGTACTAACCACACTTTGCGACATATTTTGGAAATCTCCACACGCCGGTCTATGGAAGGACAGCTCTTCCGAAATATGTCGCGAAGTGATTCATTAAAAAATGGTAGATAGCAAATTATAATGTCATAAATGGTTTGTTTTATTGATTTAAGTGATATAATGTAAATCAATATTTGCAACCTATGTGTTTTTTTAGTTATATGTGCTGAGTTATATGTCAAATTAACGTGGTTTTTAATTTATATACTTTTACTAGCGGACCCGACAGACGTTGTCCTGGCCGAACTATTTGTGAAACAAAAAAATGTATGTAACATATTATATTTGAATCATATAGATGTTATTATTCGCAGAGGAAACTTACATTTTTTTGTTAGATGAGCCGCTAAACACTTAAGGTTAGATTGAATGTCATTTCGTATATAATTGCAATACAGCATAGCATATATTTCTTAGTGTTATCAGATGGAAAAACTAAACATTGCTAATTCGACATTAGCGCCACCTATTATAATTTATAGTTATACAAATCATGTTTTTTTATTTTTTTTATTACATTAATGTTTAAAATTCCATTTTGTGAATCTGAACCATACAGGGACTCACAAAAACACACATAAAAAATTTCATCAAAATCGGTTCGACCGTTTAGGAAGAGTACAGTGACATACACACGTACAGAAGAATTATATATATATATATATATATATATATATATATATATATATATATATATATATATATATATATATATATATATATATATATATATATATATATATATATATATATATATATATATATATATATATATATATATATATATATATATATATATATATATATATATATATATATATATATATATATATATATATATATATATATATATATATATATATATATATATATATATATATATATATATATATATATATATATATATATATATATATATATATATATATATATATATATATATATATATATATATATATATATATATATATATATATATATATATATATATATATATATATATATATATATATATATATATGTTATATTTGATGTTTTCACGGGTGAAATATGTTATAATATTTTTATCTCGGTTTTCCCGTGTCAGTAGGTCTTGACTAAGACCATTTGTTTTCCGACGTTTCGCCTGAATATCACCAGGCATTTTCAAGGACTTAACGAAAAGCACGCGCGCGACACACGTCTACTCACACTGAAAGCTCACCGTCAAGTGACTCGTAGCGTACAAGATGGCCGCTTATGTCAAATATTGTTAGCGCGACGTGATTGGCTCCTTGTGACACGCCCACCTGCTGTCGTGTTCGTTGGTAATAATATTTTATCATTATTTTTGTGTTGTGATTTATTGTTAATTTTAGTTGTGACATTAATATTATTATTGTTGTGTTTTGGGGTTATTTTCGCTATGGTATTATTAATATTATTATTGTATTGTTTGTCATATAAAATGTTCTTCCAGGTACTAGGCAAACGAACTCCGTCGTCCCGATTGTTCATTATATCCCTTCTCTTATATATTTCTATAGCTTCCCTGTAAATTCTGAGAGGTTCACTGTTTAAACTTGCTATTATTTTTGAATGGTCAAAATCTATTGTATGTCCTTCTGTGAGCGAGTGTTGTACAAGTGAGGATGTAAGTTTTTTGTTTCTCATGTCGACTCTGTGCTCCGCTATTCGTGCTTCAACTTTTGAAGCACGAATTTTTTTTTTTTTTTTTGACAGCAGGTGGGCGTGTCACAAGGAGCCAATCACGTCGCGCTAACAATATTTGACATAAGCGGCCATCTTGTACGCTACGAGTCACTTGACGGTGAGCTTTCAGTGTGAGTAGACGTGTGTCGCGCGCGTGCTTTTCGTTAAGTCCTTGAAAATGCCTGGTGATATTCAGGCGAAACGTCGGAAGACAAATGGTCTTAGTCAAGACCTACTGACACGGGAAAACCGAGATAAAAATATTATAACATATATATATATATATATATATATATATATATATATATATATATATATATATATATATATATATATATATATATATATATATATATATATATATATATATATATATATATATATATATATATATATATATATATATATATATATATATATATATATATATATATATATATATATATATATATATATATATATATATATATATATATATATATATATATATATATATATATATATATATATATATATATATATATATATATATATATATATATATATATATATATATATATATATATATATATATATATATATATATATATATATATATATATATATATATATATATATATATATATATATATATAAAGATTAATGCATCTTTCTCGTTTTTATTTTTATATTATCGTTGTAGCAGTTTTTTTATTACTTTTATTTTTACATAAATCAACAATTATTATGTAGGTTCTTACATAAATATAGTTTAATTATTTGATAGCAGTTTGACAGTTTGAACAGAAAGTGTACGCAATAAAGTATCAAAAACAAAATAGTTTTTTAAACATAAGATTGTTTTATAAACAATGTCAATGTATTTGGTGAACATTTGGGCTTATCTATAAATGTAGGCAAAACAAAGTGGATGACATTTGGTCGATGTGAATATCCTGGTTCTTCCTTGCAATTAATGGGCAAGGTTATATGTAGATAAGGTGGATAAATTTAAGTACCTTGGCAGTATTCTTACGGAGTCCCTTGACCCGGATATGGAGATCAAGTGCAGAATTGAGGTAGCAAGAGCAACCTTTAATAAAATGAGATCTTTCTTCTGCAACAAAAAGCTAAATATGGACCTGAGACAGCGGATGATGAGATGTTATGTGTGGTCTGTGTTGCTATATGGCTGTGAGACTTGGACATTGAAGGTTAACACCATGAACAGGCTGGAAGCTTTAAAGATGTGGTTGGATCGCAGAATGCTCAAAATCCCCTGGACAGATCTGGTTACGAACTCAGAAGTCTTAACAACCAGGAAACTCTTGTCCACAATAAAGGTCCGCAAGATCACATATCTGGGTCACACAATGAGGGGAGAGAAGTATCACCTGCTCCAACTAATACTGAAGGGCAAGATAGAAGGTCGCCGAGGGACTGGAAGGAGACAGATGTCCTGGCTGCGCAACATTATGGAATGGACCGGCTTCAGGACCGTGGAACAGATATTCCGAGCAGCACAGGACAGAGAGGGATTTGCCAGAGTGATAGCCGACGTCGGGGGTTCCTGACATGGCACCGGAAGAAGAAGAAGAAATATAAGATTTATAGCTACGGTCGGATGTGGCCAACGCTATTTTCCTCACTACCAAGTCCATAATAGTTTACTACCATAATAGTTTCATAAATTATGTAGGTATGTATGATTTGTTTGATTTATTTTATTTTCATTTGGAAAACATACAGCAGTAAACATAAAATCAAACTATAAGAATACTTTATCAATAAAAATACAACCAGGACAGTTTCCACAAGCAATTATTTTTATAAAACAAATAGCACAGACCGGTACATAGGTACCTACAAATTAAAAAAGAAAATAATATTAGGTATGTCACATACAAAAACAAAACATATTTGGTTATAAAGAGTGGGATTTAAATACTTAATTACGAAAACTTGATGATTCTTCAATGTCATTTGAAGAAAGTGATGTGCCGTATTGGCAATTTGTAAATGAAAATATCAAATTTAAAGTTTCCCGAGCTTGGAGTCACTTTGAAATATTTGGCAGTTAAAAACTTGATAAGCACTGATCTGATATTTTTCAAAATCTTATGGGTTCTAAGCAATTCTTAGGTATGCAAATCTGTAAAATTTTAAAAGAATTAAATGAGTACCTACTTTAGTTTATAATCCATAAAGTAGAATGAACACGCCGTACATTGTACATACATAAGTACATAGTACACAGCATACCCAAAGATACATTGTGATGAAACTTTCAGAATATAATCTCAGCAAAATACTAGTAGATAATCCGCAATAAAAAAATAACACTTAAAAAATGCGAACTCATAACTTCCCAGTACATATCCTATGAGGATTAAAAAAGTTACTTATATTCCAAAAAAGACAAAGTTAATTTAGTAACTTATTTTTTTTTATTGTGTAAAGAGACAGTTAAATTCACATATTTAACTAATATTGTGTAAAGAGACAGTTAAATTCACATATTTAACTAATATGTCATGTGAACCAATTAATTTTTCTATTATAAAAAGGGTTTTAAGGAAGAGAGCAGGATAGAAAGGTAGGAAAACGCGGAACATGCGTACACCACATAACCGTGGAGCAGTGACCTCAAAATTGAGCATCTAAATCTGTTAAAAGAGTTATTAAAGAGGTTTACTTCATTAAAGAACGCGTTGTAGTTACTACACGTTCTGTAAATGTGCATAATTCGTACTACAATTGAGTGGCCTTAATTATGTACGTGGTTTTCTCGTAAGCTTATTTGGTGCATGAAAGAATACATAGTTTGGATAGTTGCTAACTAGAATCTGTTATACAGTTCACCAATTTTTATAAGTTAACTCATATCAGCCACAGTTCGCCGGGCTTCTAAAGTAGCTAATTTATGATACAGGGCAGACTGCGCAGGATCACCAAAAGGACGTCTGCTTCTGTAATCTATATGCTCCAATAATTTATTTTGTATATTTTCCAATCTATATACATTTATAGTTTAAAGGGGAAACAGGCACCTACAGTAGCCTTACTCTCCACTGCAAATCCGATTCCAATACGATCCGACTCGCTAAGAACCTACCTTTGTAACAGAGTAATGCGGTAGGTAGGTAGGTATGCTTTAATAGTATTAGTCGATAATTTGAATGTACGCAGGCGACAAGTAGGTAAGTTCTGAATGAAAATTTGAAATCGGGATCGGATTCGAGTTTCAAGAGTAAGGCTACAGGACTAACGACCTGTCTTTGGCCGGATTGAGCAATATTCGTAAGACATGTATGTAGAATGTAGATGCTTTATTATATTTCAATGCATATTCCAACTTCGTCTCTATTGAAGTATTAAGTTTGTCATCGATTCGTTTGAAATCGATTGGTTCGATGCATAATAAGATATTCATCTGCTGCGTCATTATAATGGTTACGATAATACTAATTGAATTGAAATAATCTTTGATTTTATATGTGGAATAATATTTCAATAAAAACCCCTGGGTACCTATATTCAGTATTGAGAAAGGTGGTTCTGGTCTTTATATTCAAGCGGTGACTACCTAAATGTACCAGCAGGGGTTGTGACTTAAATCTTACAGAACCGCCACATCCTTTTTAATTAAATTTTCATATTTAATGTCGAAAAAATGGGTCAAGATTTGCAATGTATTCCATTGAAAACAACTGGCATGGATTTTCAGAATATATTTAGACTATCGTTTCTACGATTGTACTTTTTCTATTCACGATATGCTCTCGTTAAAAGTAATATTGTAAGTTTGTAACCCATTCAATGATTTAAACAACTGGCATGGATTTACAGAATATATTTAGACTATCGTTTCTACGATTGTACTTTTTCTATTCACGATATGCTCTCGTTAAAAGTAATATTGTAAGTTTGTAACCCATTCAATGATTTAAACAACTGGCATGGATTTACAGAATATATTTAGACTATCGTTTCTACGATTGTACTTTTTCTATTCACGATATGCTCTCGTTAAAAGTAATATTGTAAGTTTGTAACCCATTCAATGATTTAAACAACTGGCATGGATTTACAGAATATATTTAGACTATCGTTTCTACGATTGTACTTTTTCTATTCACGATATGCTCTCGTTAAAAGTAATATTGTAAGTTTGTAACCCATTCAATGATTTAAACAACTGGCATGGATTTACAGAATATATTTAGACTATCGTTTCTACGATTGTACTTTTTCTATTCACGATATGCTCTCGTTAAAAGTAATATTGTAAGTTTGTAACCCATTCAATGATTTAAACAACTGGCATGGATTTACAGAATATATTTAGACTATCGTTTCTACGATTGTACTTTTTCTATTCACGATATGCTCTCGTTAAAAGTAATATTGTAAGTTTGTAACCCATTCAATGATTTAAACAACTGGCATGAATTTACAGAATATATTTAGACTATCGTTTCTACGATTGTACTTTTTCTATTCACGATATGCTCTCGTTAAAAGTAATATTGTAAGTTTGTAACCCATTCAATGATTTAAAATTTCTTGGGGGTAGGAGCACGAAACACTCACATTATGGCACTCTTTGGGGCTTTCCTCCTCTATATTTCATATCCTCGGATCAAATGTACATATATTGAGCATATAAATTGTATTAGCGATCATTCTTAAGGGGCCATATAAACCTAAACACCTCAATTTCAAATCAAATTCCTCAAACATGTTAAACAGTGTGTTTCTAGAAAAAATAGTATAAGTCTTTTCAAGATTTCTCTAGTGAATGTTTGTCGCACAATTTTAAAATTCAACCGAAATTCCGATAAAAAAATGATTAAAAATATCCTTTTTTACAACATTTTTTAAAATTTCTCCATAACTACGTGTCGTAGAGAAATAAATCTTTTATGTGCTTAAATAGTGCATAATATCAAAGTGAATGACCGATAAAGTTTTTTCATTTCAACTAAGGTTTGTTCTTAAAATGCAAAAAATCAACAAATTTGCGGTTTCCGATCATTTAAATCACGTATAAACCTTTTTTAACGCACGCCATAGTTACCCTTTCTAACGAGTAACTTCATAGTGCATTGGGCGGTTTTAATATATCATGTTTTCAGTCACTAAGTTTAGCGTTATATGTCCTCTTAAAGAGACCTCCATAGTACTTTAGAAATTTATTATGGAGTTCTATTGTTGATATTGACCAATCAAAAACATTATAAGATCTACCTACATATGTACCTACCATATTGCAAATCTCTACCACTATAGAGCTCAATAAACAAGAGAATGCCGGTGACAGTTTTATGCAGCATGGTTGCAAATGCAGTATGGTCGCAAAGGTCAGGGCAAAATGATTCGCAATACGCCAATCAACGTTGATCTTCAAGCGATTTTAATGGTTGATTCAAATCAGAGTATACTATGTCGCTGTACCAAAATTGGCTTGTGTACAGAGGACGTTACCCTTCTCTCTCTTGACGAGTTCTAATCAGTGTGAAAAATATCTTCGATTTTTTATTCTTCTTAATTTGTAAACTTATTTGTCTGTCAATACGACTAGACGCCTTTTGTAATATTAAAACTAAATATGACGTACCTATTCTAGCTGTCGATTTATTCAAGATATTTTATTTCTCTTAACCACAGAGTAATATTAACAGATTGACAAAGTTTCAATCCAAGATGTGCGATATTTGTATGGCCGGGTCTATATATAACTTTCAATGCTAGAACTCTGAAAATTGGTATAAATATAGACAAATACATAATACATATTTGTTTATTTAAAAAAAATCTAGGGTAATATTCTTTAAAAAAATATGCATATTAAAGTGGTACTAATTAAATAATTTTAATTAAAATTGAATTTAGTGACGACATCGTTCCATACAATTTGTATGACAGTGTACACTACACGATATCTACAGGAACTCTCAATAGTTATTTAATCTACAAACATACATAATACCATCATGCTGTGTGCATATTCTGGGTAGCAAAAAAGGACCGACCTCTATACTATCGTATCCTTACATACTTACCTACATTTTTTTATAGAAAGCTAAATATCTTAAAATATTCTATAATTTGGATTTATGGGCTTAGAGTTTGGTACGTATTCTTCAACTAAACATATGTACGATCGCTCTCGACAGTTGGATCTCATGTGTTACATGCAACTAGTTTTTAAATGAATTCTTGTTATAAAAAATATCTGTGGCAAATAAATAGAAACCCAAGAATTAAATTAAATAAACTGTTATGTAGGTGCCTAAATGCGGTTCTGAATTCACCTTGGATGGTTTCTTCATATTCCCTCTCGGAAAGGTTTGTTGATTTTCTCAGCCACGATCGTTTTCCACAGCGCGGATGGAAACTGAGGGAAGACGCCCGTAAATTACCTCCCGCAGGCTTTAACTAAAAGCTTTGGGTATGGAGGTGGTTCTATCTCTTTTCTCCGCTAGCTTCTGCCAGCTGTTTTGAATCTTCAGTTTTGCCGAAAATCGTTCATCGACGGTTCAGAATAATGAAAATACCGGTGATATTCGCGAAGGCACAACGTGAGGATAAGCAATATACATATCTACATAATAAAGTTGGATCAAAATATACGATAGACTACATACATTGGCATGAAAATTTCATACAATAATATTATTCTTATTCATAACAACAAGTAATGAATACCTTTTAGGTATGAGTGAAATATCCATAATTATTCCATCTTCTTCTTCTGGTGCCTTGCCAGGAACTTCCGACGTTGACTATTACTTTGGCGAATCCCTCTCTGTCCTGCGCTGCCAGGAATATCTGCTCCACATTTCTGAAGCCTGTCCATTCCCTAATATTACGCAGCCAGGACATCTGTCTACTTCCAGTCCCTCAGCAACGGCTTATCTTGCACTCCAGTATGTACTGGAGCAAGTGGTATTTTTCTCCTGTGTGTTGTCCAGATATGCGATTTAGCGGACAGGAGTTTCTTGGTTGTCCTGGCTCGACTTCTGAGCATTCTGCGAAGCAACCACATCACAAAAGCTTCCAACCTATTCATGTTATCAACCTTCAGCGTCCAAATATCACAGCCATATAACAACACAGACCACACATAACATTTTATCATCCTCTGTCTTAGGTCCAGATTGAGCTTTTCGTTGCAGAATAAGGATCTCATTTTACTGGAGGTAGATTTTGCAACTTCAACTCTGCCCCTGATCTCCATATATGGGTCAAGAGTTTATGCCAAGGTACTTAAATTTATCCAGCTTATCTATAGTCTTATTTATTTGTCTTTTAGTAAAAATAATAATTAGAATTTAAAATGGCCGTTTAGTGAAATATGATCAATCCAAGAGCGATATAACTTATGCGTTGGCTCTACTTAACAAGGCAGTCTTTAGCAGTTTACTGAAGGTGTCAATACTCAGAGCTCCTGGTATGTCAAGGGGTAATTTATTCTACTTTAAAAGTCCGTTCACACTGATACCGCGATCGTAACAAGCGACCTTATTAACTCTATCCAATTCTTTTAAATTGTCAGTACTCTTTGATCCAGATGATCTCAATGTTATCTGTCTTCCAAATGGAACATTCTTTTGAATTGTTCTTGGATGTAGTGTGGAGCCAAGTCGTTCAGATCCTTAAACACCATCAGGCATATCTTACTCGTTTTGGACATTTCAATCCGTGTAGTTTGTTAAGAATAGGTAAAGTTAATGGAAAACAACTTGAGCCCGTCACGTGGATGCGCAGATCACATATTTGTGTAATTTTGCTTGGTTGGTATATGTGTAAACCGCCTCTTACACAAATTAAGAAAGTATAATAATTATCGATTTAAAAAAAATGATCGCGAAACTTAAAGGTCTTCTTCGACGCGAATGGTCACAGATTGTAATTATGGTAGTATGAATTTTTTGGGTATATGGGGAATTATTTTGTGCTGTTTCTCCGGAAGGTATCTGTCCGTGGTATTTGACTGCTCAAGCGCAAATCTGGACCTATGAACTTTATTGGTGTTACGCACCACAACCTGTCTAAAATTATTATAAAATTCTTCAATACCAAATTTTCATTTTTCAGAAAAATATACTAACCTTTATTTCTCCTTCCAATATATCTGTCACCTTTATCTACAAGAATTCAGTCGATCCTAGAATGAGCATGTCTAACTTTGTTACATGACTTCTTTCAGTGATCTTTATAGTCATCGACCCTCTGTTATTTCGTATACTAGGCAACTTTTTGGGATCCATCTTTTCCACTTAATTTTATACGTGAAAACATGTCATTTGAATAATTTGTCGTTTTACGTTCATTTATAAAAACATTGATTATTCTGCTGTTTATGATTATGTCTAATTTATTTACGAATTAGTATAATGAGTAGCAAAAATCTACATTATTTGGCGTTTAGGTATCTTAAGAAACTCATTAACCATGTGATTGCAATATTAAATATTTTGTAATGTTTTGGAATAAATCCTCACAACGAACGTATAAAATATTCATCGTTATTATATCGTTGTAAGAAAATCGGATTTGTTTCGTATCCCGATTATACGGCACTAGTGGTGGACAAGGTTGGTCTTTGACTTGTCATTTTAAGACTGCGATGGAGTCCATGATCAATCTCAAAATCTTTGAAAATTTAAAAATCAAATATAATAATATTATTATTATACGGTTATTTTTACAGTGTTTTCCAACCGGTGCTCCGCGTCGAAGTATTCCGGATATTTTATTTTCCTTTTTTGATATAAAATGTACCCAATTACCATTTATATTTTTGTAATATTGTTGAGTCTGGCATTCGGTTCTCTCTGCCTACCCCAAATAGGGAAAGGGCGTAATGGTATGGTATATTAATATTATCAATAATAGTAGTTTCACAATTAATAATAATAGTTTTTGAAAAATGGTTTTATTTTTAATCATCTTTGGATTTGGTTACAACTGGTGGTATTATAAATAATTGGTGGTCCATGGTAATCTACTTTCCGCAGATATCTGTGGGTTGGGAATCACTGTTCTAAATCATTGCAAAAGGCATAAATATGTTCAAGTAACAATTATTTTAAGCTCAATGACACAAAATTAACGCAAACTATCCTTCATCACAAAATGTTTCCTGAGCAAAGAATTTAACATGAACTATAATATTATCCTCCACAATTCTCATATGAGCTGAGTGTATTCTGTCATTGCTTTTTAGCCAGTATGTTACTAGTTCTTTGAAGTTTGTACCGTCGCATGATATATTGTGTTCTTCATTATAATATTTTTGTTTTTTTTTTATAAAAAAAAATGAATATGTCCTTGTTAAACAAGTACATATACATCTTCCTACGTTCCCTAAACTAAGCATAAATGCTTGTCCTATAGGTGAACGAGATCGGTCGAGGCAGGATTCGAACTCGCGACCACTGGATTACTAACCCAGCGCGCTAACCGCTCTGCCATCCACCCATCCAAGATTCTATGTCAGATATGTCAGATAAGATTCTATTGTAGAGTCTAGTAGCAGAGAAGGGTGTAATGTCGCTAAGCAAAAGTCATCCTCATTAGTGGGGTCTTATCTGTTGTCTATTTCGGGTGCTGTTGGAGAATAAGCGAAGAGAAGGACCTTCAAATATCTGGTGTGCGGAATCGGAGAGAAAAAGCCATGGATAGGGTGTAATGGAGACGATTTCTTGAGGAGGCCAAGACCCATCCTGGGCTGTGGAGCCACTGATGATGATGGCGAGTTTATTGCCGTGTGGCAATTTCCTAACTAACCAGTGTTTCTAGCCCAGAGAAGCAATATTTGCGTGAGAAATAAATTTAAATAAATTTCTCCTCTACTGGGAACCGAACCTAGGACGCCCGCACAGAAACCGAACGGCTTACCAACTGTGCCACGGCGGTCGGTGCGTATCCATACTAATCAATCCGCATATTCATACTAATATGTAAAGTATCCATACTAATCATCCAGTGTATTGTATATGTCTTCTATTTTGAAATATTTGCTGCCATATTATGACCCCCGCAAGCCGGATCATGTCATTCGTCCACCATTTGGGTGGTTTTTGTACGCTTCTTTTGCTGGCTCAGAACCCTTTATTCAGGATTCTTAGGTGACCAACTGACAATGCCTTGCCTAGCTACGTGCCCCACTTACTGCTATTTCAGCTTTGTTGTTCTTTCTGCGATGTCTTATCTCCTTAATTTTAATTTAATCCCGAAGACTGACGTCTTAAAAAATATTTTGACCAATTTGAGACTGTTAAAATGTTTTAAGTTTGAAAAATTTGAGACTGTTAAAATGTTTTAATTGCTCATTACTACTCCGCAGTACCTACAGTATTTGTGTATACATTAAATAGGTAGGAAATTTATTACACTTTTGCTTATTCCCCCATCTACTTGTGCCAGCCAAGATGTTGTTGTTTGAATCGTATAATGTTTGTTAATCATGGATTTTAATTAAAGTCGCTTTAGCATAGGCCGCGTTTGTTAATATCCAAATTATATCGAGAACAAAATATAACATTATTTATTTTTATTAATTTATAGCTGTACCTAAATGAAACTTAAATGTCTCAATGGCCGACAAATACTTAAATCCATTAACGAGTTACATTACCAATTGTATTGTATTATATTCAACGTGTCAATTGTATTCTACAAATAAATAAAAGTAAAAATAATGACTATAGTTTGAAAAAAGCCAAAATGTTTGCAATACTACTACTCATTTGCCTTATAACCCTTGACGTGTCTTAGCTGCCTCCAAGATCATTCGCTTCCCTCTTCCATCCAGTTCACCCCGAGCACTTTGCAATCGGCTGTGACTCCATTCAGCAGGTGAAGCTTCGGCCTTCCCACCAGTCTTCTTCCTACTGGATTAACAGTCATAAACCATTCGCTGTACGTGACCAAGCCATCTTAGTCGTGCGATCTTGACATCACGCACTGCGCTTATATCACCAAACAGCTGATAGAGTTCGGCATTGTGACTTTTCCTCCAGACACCATTCTTACAAACTGGACCATAATATATGCGTCACAGGATGCGCCTTTCAAACATATCTAGGGCTAATATGTTTGCAATACAGTAAAAAAAGCTTAAGAATAAACATTATAATACGTAATTTACACAAGCAAATAGAAATTGGTCATGATCAAGTTTAGTGAAATTTACTTACGTAATAACTGTCGCCAATTTTTGTACCAGGCATGAGTTGTCTACAGTGATGAATAAAAATAAAAATATGTGAAACGAACATCTTAATGAAAATGTTCTCGATGAATTTTTTTTATATTCGTATATTCAATCAATAATACCTTGTCTATCTTCTCAAAATAACCATATTTTTGTATATATATATCTCTTCTCGGGCAACTACAAGGAACTACATAATATGTCAAATATTAATTTATTAATTAATATAACTAGTTGCATCTAACACATGAGATCCAACTGTCGATAGCGATAGTATGTATAGTTGAAGAATATGTACCAAACTATAAACCCATAAATACAAATTATTGAATATTTTCAGATATTTTGTTTCACTACAACATATGTAGGTATGTATGTCAAGATAGGATAGTATGGAGGAAGATCCTTTTTTCCTACCCAGAATATGAAAATAGCATGATGATATGTATGTATGTTTGGAGATGAAGTATCAAACTATTAAGTCTTCTTACATATTGTGTATAGGCGACTGCCATACAAAATGTATGAAGCGATGTCGTCACTAAATTCAATTTAAAAAAAAAAGGTTAAAAAAAAATTGAGATCTTCTGCTACAATTTAAATATTTTTTATAGAAAATTAAATTATCTAGTTGGGGTGTTTCGGCTTTTTTCGATAATTGTAAAAGTTTTGGAAATATAGGCAATTAAACTCATAAATTTATCATAAAAAAATATTTTTCTTAATAAAAAATGTTTGAGAAACCCTGGAATTTTTTTGAAAAAACTAATTTGAGATTTTGTATTTTTCTATGTTTGTACCAATTTTCAGCGTTCTAGCTTTTATGGTTTGAGATATATGGAAAAATAAAATAAAAATTCAAAAGTTGATAACCCCTGACTGAAACAAAAATTCAAAATTCTGAGTATAAAAGTTTTGTAGGCCTGTACCTTTTTATATATTTTGAAATTTTGGGCTCTGTAAATTGAGCGGATCAAAAGTTATAAGGGGGGACGGACACACACACACACACAGACACACACACAGACACACACACACACAGACACACGAAATGTTCTACTCCGAATTCTGAGTAAATCCGTGTATGGAACATATATGCTGCGAAGCCTCTAAGTTGGTGTTTTTTGTCTTCAAAGTTGGAAAAACCGTGAAAAAAGTAGACCTCTGCATACAATTCTCGCTTATCCTGGCTTGAAACATTGTCGATATGTTAAGAGAACAAAGTTCTCCTGAACAAATCGACAGTTGGATCAATTTATTTGAGAATATACTGCCCCAAAATAGTTAAATAGGTGTATACAATGTACAAACGTCTTAAAAACATACCTTCAAGTTCTTTCGTGAAATATTTTTTAAGACGCAGAGTATCAATTCACTTTTCTCGGAATTTAAGACCAATATTCGAGAAATTTCAGGAATTTGATCCATCGTGGATTTTTTTTACCAGCTACAAAAGATGTTGAATATCCTTTTTTTAAACAAAGAATTCACATGAAAACAGTCTACTTTAATAATATTAAATATTATTAAATACCTATAGCGCCAACTAAGTAATTAAGTTAAACTTAAAATATCATCACAAAACCGTTTTATGTATGAATTTAAGTAAAATAATTTTGATACAGAACATTTTCAACGGAAGAATAAAAAACATCTCGGGTTCTGCTAAACATATGTTTTTTACTCCTCACTAACACAAGGTGATATAGTGGGGAGTTATGATTTCGCAATTTTTAAGGGTATTTTTTTTTTTGCAGATTATCAACTAGTATCATGCTGAGATTGTATTCTGAAAGTTTCATCACAATGTATCTGTGTGTGTGTGCTATGTGCACTGTGCTATGTGCTATGTGCTATGTACGGCGTGTTCATTTTACTTTATCGATTATAGACTAAAGTACTCATTCGATTCTTTTCAAATTTTGCAAATTTGTATATCTAATGCTCACTTAGATCCCATTAGATTTTGAACGATATATGAATAGTGCTTCTCAATTTTTTTAACTGTCAAATATTTCAAAGTGACCCCAAGCTCAGGAAACTTAAAATTTGAAATTTTTATTTTCAAATAGGTAAAAAGGCTCCTCACTTTCATAAAATGGCATTAAAGAAATATCAACTTTTCATAATAAAATAAAAAAATAATTAAACAAACTCATTTCATAAAATCGCTGAAAATTTTCCATACAAAATTTGAGTACGGAACATCTTTGACTAGGTATATACCAAAGACCTTATAATAATATATACTGACTAAAGGTAATATATTAACATTATTATTGTGAAATTTGCTCTGTTTATGTTAAATTATTATTTAATTTTACTCTTTTACATCATTTTTCATAATATCTTATATGAATATTAGGAAAATGTTTATTTTATCAGTTTTTTTTAGAAACCGGACGTCATAAGAGTTTATTTTCTAGAAATATACTAGTTACTAATAAATATTTTGTGTTTTTTTACATACATACTATCATGCCTTGTTCATATTGAGGTAGGCAGAGAGAACCGAGCGCCATACTTTCCTATCCTGATATACTTTTCTCGCTTCACTTAATCCAAACATTGCCTCATGCACACTCTCCTACTATCTACACTTCAGATTCCATTCATGTGATTTAAATGAGTCTTTCTCGACCGACCTCTATCTCTTATTCCGCATCTTTTAGCCATGTATAATTTTTTTGTCAACTGTTCTTCATCTGTTCTTTCTATGTGGCCGATCCACTTAAGGACATATATTATATTTTTATCTTGCATGTGGCGTCCTTTTCCAACATACATTCTGTTCTTGTGCTTACTTTTTTTATTCAATCACACATCGTCTTATTACACATTTGTCTGAGAGACCTCATATCAACGGCAGTTATTCTACTTGGGAAACTTGATGTTTTACTATGTTGTTTTGAAAAATATATAAAAAGGACATTATTTACATTGAATTACATTCATGTATTCTCAATGTAACATAAAGAAATTAAGTTTATAAAAAAATAACAAAACAAATAATATTCATCAATTACTAATTTCCACTAGCGTCTACAATCCGCATTTACCATTCCGCATTATGTTTCTGGTTGGCTCTCTGATTGGTTGAGGTCTCGTAGTATGGAGTCAAATGAGCTGTGAAATTTTATATTAAATGCAATAAATTAAATAAAAAATGTAAATTTAACTTATAATAATTTATAATTCAATTTATAAAGCAACTCGCTCACGCGAGTCGCTATTATTATTATACACAAACTTAAACCTAACCTAATAATGCAGAAAAGAAGAGCTGGGGCTAGACGCTACTCTAATTTCCCATGTAAAGTTTGAATTTAGAACAACTTGTATAGACTTAATATTGATTTTTGAAATCATAATATTGTGTATGTTCATCATGAGTAACAAACAACTATATTTTTCCAGACCAGCCATAACATGTCATGCATAGAAAACTTTCATATTACTATATAATATAATTTATATTTCACAAAGTATGCTTTTGAAAAATTTCTTTTAGAATTTTTGGTTCATTGTCTTAAAATTATGCACAAAAGCTAAAGAAATATTTCATTGTATTAGTTAAAGCAGCACTTCAGAGATCAAGTGATTTTTTTTTCCTATATTATGTTTAGTATTATATATTAAAAGTGTTCTTTGATTGACCAGACTCTTATTGAGCAGTCTCTCTCGCACCCACACATTTACAGATCTATGTCACTGTGCACTACGAGCTCAGGAGATTAGTCTGTGTATAATAAATCGTTAAATTTTAGTTACTTTAAATATATATATTTGTAAAATAGAAATAGAATAATGTTTATAAAGAAATGCTTTTACTCATAAGCAAAATTTGAATGAAAAACAGCTTTTGTTATACTGAATGAGGGCAATATAGAAATATTATTTTCAATATTTGTCTTGTTTGTAGTAAATCGTTTGTCTAATTTAATTATTATATTTAAAAAATTTCTCATACCTAATGTATGTGATTCTTATACATACCATAATGCCATGATCCTCACATGGTAGACAGAGAAAACTGAATGCCATATATCTTGACACACAATCATCGCCTCGTCAACATTCATACATCTTCTTATACATGTTTATCTGTTCTTCACGCTTCTAACCTTTTCGTCTTTCAAAATACCATTCACATGGTCATGCCATCCCTTTCTTGGGCGGCATTGATTTCTCATTTCATTCCTATGCGCATTGTATATTTTCTTCGTCAGGCATTCCTCATTCATTCTCCCCATGTGGCCAATTAATGAATGAAATGAATTCATCATTTTCATTCTATTAATGACATCTATCTTCATCTTAAATTCATTTTAGTGATCTCATTTAAACTGCATTTATTCTGCTTTCATGTGACTTCTGCCATGTCCAGGTTTCACTTGCATACATCAAGGTTGGCACTATTAAGATAGCGTTATCAATGGCAACTTTAGCATCCTTTGATATGTTGCGGTCATTCATAACTGGTCTAAGTGCTCCATTCCCTCTGTTTCTTGCCATAACTCTTCTTTCGATCTCCTTATCAATCCGTCCATTCCGGTATTCCGTTGCTTCCCAAATAGACATATTCGTCTACTTGCTTGAACCATTTGTTCTCTAATTTTATTTGGTACGCTGTTCTGCTTTCACTCTTTTGAAACACCATTTGAACTTCGATTTGCTGGCATCCATTCTCAGTACGTTCTCTTTACATCCTTCATATACTATACTTACTGAATTGTCAACGTTTTGACATTTCTCATATACCTACTAAAATTCAGACAGATAAATTTAAACGAATCGGAATGGGACATATTATGAATATTTCGATTTGTGTGATAGATTTTGTATTTTAATGAATTATTGTGTTGTTTTTCTTGTTAATTGTTGTGTTGTTTAATACGAGTTTTATGTTTTATTTTTACCATATTTTTATAATGGCTAAGAGGCCGTGTATGTGAATATAAATAAATAAATTTCAGACCCTTGCTATCCTCCATAAAAGTTCTGATGCAACATTCAACGTATAGATTGAAGAGCCATGGAGATAGCATGCACCCCATTATTTATAGAGAACTATGTTGTTACTGTGTCGGTGACACAAACACGTGATATTCAGTAGTGGCCAAAAGAATGGAAACTTTTTATTTTGACTACATTTTTCAACTTACTAGGTGATTCATTTTACTTTTTCATTGAAATTTTATTGCATTCTTATTGTTTTTAATGACAAATATTTTCTTTTGTTTATTTCGCAAGAAACAATAAATATTTTTTTAATTGTTTTAACTTTTTTTTACAAAATTAGTTAATCCTTTCTAATTTGTCTCATAATGAGTTGTAAGGAACATATACCTTACTATTTGATGATATGAATCATCATTATTACTCACATTTTTTTCTGGAAATTTGTTTTTTTGATGTCTGTGATCATTAGAAAGTAATTATTGAGGATATTTGAAATCCTATCTAAGCAAGAGCTATTAGTCTGTCGTTCGTCCTGTACTGTGTCATTTGTAAGTGGTTGGACTGTTTTTCAAATTCTGAGATTATTTTATTCTGAAACTTCTTCTGTAACATGCTTGGAGGCTACTGGTCACCTACAAAATGTAGTAGAGCAGTTACCCTACGAGAAGAGGGATATACATATAAACAAATTGCTGAAAAGTTGGGACACAGAGCGTCCAAGTCTGGAGTTCAAAGGTCTGCGAGAGGTTCAAAGTCTCCAAAAGTTTACACAATGCTGTAAAATCTGGCAGAAACCGGAAGACGTTATTGATAGACGACAGAAGGATAACGAAATTAGCTCTTCAAGACCGTAGATCCACTTCGAGTGATATCCAACACATCCTTGCTGAGAGTGGTATAATTGTAAGCGCTAGGACGATTCGACGACGCCTAGTCAACAATGGATTAAGGGCGAGAAGCCCAAGAAAAAAAGCTTACTTGAATAGTAAACAAAGGGAAAAAAGACTCAATTGGGCAAAAGAACACAAGAATTGGACCAAAGAAGACTGGAAGAATGTAATCTGGAGCGATGAAACAAAAATTTCTATATTTGTATCGGATGGAATAAAGTATGTTAGGAGGAGAACTGGAGAAGACTTGTTACCAGTGTGTACCACCGTCACCATGAAGCACCCTCTCAGCATAATGATATGGGGGTGCATGTCAAGAAGTGGCGTGGGTCGTCTACATATCATTGATGGGACGTTACATGAAAAAAATACAAGGAGACTATCTTGGATCCAAAGTTAAAGCCTTTTATAGCAGATCTGTTTGGAGAAAATAGAGAGACATGCATATTCCAGCAAGACAACGCACCCTGTCATACTGCTAAAAGTGTCTCAAGCTGGTTCGAAGAAAATAATATTATGGTACTTAAGTGGCCTGGTAACAGCCCAGATCTTAATTAGATAGAAAACTTGTGGGCCAGGTTGAAAATCTTTGTATCTTTATACTTTGCTGCTATTGCTTTGTGGCACATTTTAACTAATATAATTAAATAAAATCTCTTATCGAATAAGAGGGCCCTGATTGAAGCTGTAATAAAATCATGATTCAAGGTCATCAATAATGCAGATTTGGAGAAGTTGGTGGACTCAATGCCTCGAAGAATGAAGGCTGTGATAAAAAATAAAGGCTACCCAACTAAATACTAAAGTGATTTATCTTAAACACGTGAATTTTAAATCTTATTGTCATTAACAATTTTCCATAGCTGAGCACAATATTTTTTATATTTTATTCAATGTACAATAATTTTAATAAAATGTGTATTATATCTGAATATTTTATGTATAAATGATAATTCATGCATAACCCACACTATAATAAAGACAAGGCAATAATATTTTTTTAGAAATATTCATTTAGAAATCTAAGAAGGAAGATTTTCTATATAATTTAGTCGAGTAAAAAATAGTTTCCATTTTTTTGGCCACTACTGTATTATATAGGTACAAATTTTTATTTGTTAACCGTTCATCTTAAGTTCATTCTATATGGTCAAACAAAAAAAATATAAACCAAATTTTGAATTAATTGAACTAACATATTTAACAAACCAAATATTTATTTAGAAATAATTGAAATAGCCCACCTAAGTGTTGAAGAATGATTAATTACTGATTTTCAAATAATAAGTACCTGCCAATAAATCTAAAGTTTAAGTTATGGTTTAAGTATTGAATTTAGAATAAAATATGAAATTATGTGAACAAAAAACTGATTTAATAGATAAACATTATTTTTGAAAAATAGTACAATATAATAATTTATAGTACAAGTCATTGAACCAGCCATTGTATGTAGTACAAGTCATTGAACGACTGTTAGTCAAGTAAAGGTTTTTTAAACAACTGCGATCGAGCGCCATTGTTGATTGTTTTGGCAGGGTTGAAATTCATAGTATAATTAGTTGCATGTAACTAGGGAATGCAATCCCGCAGGACGATGTCAATCCAGGTATTTGCGGGACTGAACAATCTTAGTACCGCTGGATCCAGGTATTTGCGGGATCCAGCAGGGTGGACTTAGATATCTTATCAATCGTATAATAAAGACCTAATTAATACCTCGATCTACCAACCTTGTTTTTAGAGTTTTAAATTTATACCTAATCAAACACGTTCTTTGGGACATTTTAAATGGTTTATTAACATACTTACCTTTAGTTAGACATCGGTAAAGTTTGTCATAAATTGGCAAAGAATAAAATGAGACATAAATTTATATTACAAATTAAATTTAAATAATAACTTTCACACGATAAACAATATTTTTGTACAATAAGCATCATAAGTTTAAACATTATTTTGGAAATAGCTTCGTAAAAAAGTTAAAGTATTGTGTCGTCTGATAAACGGCTTCTGATATTGGACACAAGGTAGCCAGTGGCTGAAAAAGCTCGTTCAGATTCCACGCTGGTTGGCACAATAGTCATTTGCGCATTGTAAGTGAATTGAAGGTATGTGCCTTTCCACCGGACTCGAAATAATTCATTTCCTTCTTTATCAAAACCTCAATGTTGCTCATATTGCCAGATCTAGGTTATTGGGCTGTTGATCTCGAACTCTTCATACTAATCAAAGTAAGTTTGAGTTCGTCTTGAAGTGACATTGGTGCTGCTGCTGCTGCGTATGTCTCCTGATTTGCGAGAGGAGTGTCGTCATCCTAAGGTTCATCAGCGTCAGCAGGAGCAGTGGCTTCTGCGTTGTTACCCATGTCCGTGTACTCTAGCCTTTCGACTATAGTTTTGATTGTCTTGCATATTAAACTTTTTGAAGGTAGACTAAATGTGTCATCAACATTAATAAATTGACTACTGTCTTCTTCGTACTTATATGGATCATGTAAGTATATAATAAAACCGCTGTCAAGTTAGTTCGCCGCTCTGAAATCCGTTTCCTCAACAAATCAACAAAGAGTAACACGTATGAATTACGCTTCTCTGTAATCCCGCCAGTCCAGCGGGATTCCGCAAAATATTCGACAGAGATTAGTCCCGCAAAATGTCTGCGGGATCTCGGTATTTCGGGATCCCGTTTGGGATTGCATTCCCTACATGTAACACATTACATCCAACTGTTGATAGTATGTGTATAGTAAAAGAATACGTAAAAATCCATGTATTTTATAAATAAAAATAAATAAACGTACCAAACTATGAACCCTAGCATCTAAATTATTGAATATTTTTAAGATATTTTGTTTTTTATATAAAAAATGTATGTCAGGCAAGACTTGTGTGAAGGTCAGTAGGTACTTTTTCCTCTCTCGAATATGTAAACAGCTTGATGGTATGTATGTATGGAGATTAAGTATCAAACTACTGAGATTCCCCGTAAGAAAAGTTCAAGATGCACTGCGATAGTGTATATGTTTTTATAGAAAATTAAATTATCTAGTTGGTTTTTCTGCGTTTTTCAATATTTAAGAAAAATGGGAAATAAAGTCAGTAAAAAACACACAAATTATTATAAAAAATATACATAAATATATGTTTTTAATTTGATGCCAAAAAGAATAGTGTTTGTAGTCATTTTTATTGACTCACAAACAGCGAAGTGTATAATTTTATTTTAATATTATATTTATTACGCTGCAGTTTATCAATGTTGGAGATAGTTTTTTCAAGTCAAGTTTGTTCAAAATGCAGAAAAATATCAATAAACATTAGGTTTCCGTTGATTTAATTCACGTATAAAACTTTTTTAACGCACGTGATATTTATCTTAACTAACATGTAACTTCATCATGTATTAGGGTGTTTTAATAAATCATATTATATTCAATTACTAGATTCAGTGTTTTATGTTCTCTTAATTTCTCCCAAATGTAAAACAAAATGTTTAATTTTGTTTTATAAAAGTCTGTACTTAACATCTATAAAACATATTGTCATATAAAAGGAATATAACAGGTTCATCGACAACTACATATTATGTTTTATAAAAGTTTTTGTTTTTCATTTATAAAACCAACTGTTGAATAATAGGTATATAAACGTCACACTAATAATTTTATGTCATATTGAAGTCATCCATAATACCACTATACAATCGTCTATTAAAGTTTTTTCTAAAACGTTTATAGGCCAATAAGTTGTTTAGATGTTATAATAATACCCTTTTTATGACGATATTGTCTTTTTAAAAATCTTTATACAACTGAAATGTTTTTACGACTTACAGATTTGTTAAGTTAACGTTTCGATTAAGACCATTATGTGATCCTTGTATAATTACGTTGCAAAAACGTTTATTGGACGTTGCAATTAGACTATTTAGTTAGAGGACTTAACCGTCAGATGTACAACGTCTATACGACTAACAGAGTTAGTTAATAACCACTATAAAACTCCTATACGACTAAAAGTCATAGGTATAACTCTTATTTATACGACTTGTTTGCTAGTTGGATTGTCTCTGGGGGAAACATAAAATTAAAATAGTCACATCATTTCTATTTTCGGCCTTCGTGGCTCAGTTGGTTAGGTATCTGACTACTGATCCAAGGGTCCCAGATTCGATTCCCGGTGGAGATACAGTTTTTAATTGTGTTTTAAGTCTGGCTCTGTGAGACGATTAATACCATAAGCAGATCGTAAGTCTCCAGAATGTGGCAGCTTGTTATTGGTGCATGTTAAATAATTATTTGACATTGTACCTGTTAGTTGCCCGCGAAGCTACATAAAATAAAAAGTTATAATATAATATTATGCTGATTAATTATTTAAATGTTTTATCAAATGACAGAACGAACGCGTATAATATCTGTCAAATGACAAATGTCAACCACGGTAGACGGTGCTGCCAGGACTTAAATTTTTAGATATTATTGGAGAGTTGCACGAAAAAAATATGAATCCTTATGAAGAAGGGGTTGAACTTAACATTGTTTTTACTCCTCACTACCCCAAGGGGATATATGAATTCGCAATTTTTAAAGTATTTTTTTATTGCAGATTATCAACTAGTATCATGCTGGGATTGCATTCTGAAAGTTTCATCACAATGTATCTGTGTGTGTGTGCTGTGTACTATAATATGCTACGTACGGCGTGTTTATTCTAGATTATCGATTATAGACTAAAGTGCTCATTCGATTATTTTCAAATTTTGCAAATTTGTATATCAAAAACTCGCATAGACCTCATTAGATTTTGAAGGATATCTGAATAGTGGTTCTCATTTTTTTTAACTGTCAAATATTTCAAAGTGACTCCCATGCTCAGGAAACTCGAAATTTGTTATTTTTATTTTCAAATTGCTAAAAGGGCACATCACTTAAATAAAATGTCATTAATAAATATCAATTTTTCATAATAATATATTTAAATAATAAAAGAATTAAACTCACTTATTTCATAAAATTGCCGAAAACTTTCTATAGAAACTTTGAATACTCTATAGTGACTTGTTAGTGAGGAGTTTAGCGTTGGCCACAACCCACTCGTTTAAGAATCATAATGCTTTATTTGGTAATGTGAACTTGTCGTATTTATAAAATAACACGTAGAAAAAAAAATTGATTACTTTTTATCATCTGTTCTACTTGGTGTGGCTTTTTCAATATTAACTATTTCGTATATTTAGAAACTGTACATATTATTATTATATATATATATATATATATATATATATATATATATATATATATATATATATATATATATATATATATATATATATATATATATATATATATATATATATATATATATATATATATATATATATATATATATATATATATATATATATATATATATATATATATATATATATATATATATATATATATATATATATATATATATAATATTTTGGTGCCAGATAACAACATGCGGTGTACTGTAAATGGTATTCATTTTTATTTCGATAAGTTTGTTTATTTAAGGAGGCATATAAATCTAAACACCCCAATTTCAAATCAAATTCCTGAAATATGTTAAACAGTGTGTTTCTAGAAAAAATACCATAAGTATTTTCAACATCCTTCCAGTGAATGTTCGTCACACAGTTTAAAAATTCAACGAAAATTCCCCAAAAAAATTTTTTTTCAACATTTTCGTTTAATTACTCCATAACTATGTATCGTAGAGAAATAAATCTTATATATGCTTAAATAGTACCTACATACAATCAAAGTGAATAAAGTTTTTTTCATTTCAAGTAAGTTTTGTTCTTATAATTTAAATCACGTATAAACCTTTTTTAACGCATGCGATAGTTACCCTTACTAACACGTAACTTCATAGTGCCTTAGGAGGTTTTTATATATCATTTATTCAGTCACTAGATTTAGCGTTATAATATGCCCTTTTAAAAAAACAACTAGAGTAAACAAAGTTAAAGTCAGAAGTTACAAAAAAAATATATAAAATTTATTGGGTTAATGAAAATGGTCTATGAATACATTTGATCAATGGAGGATGTAAATAAATCAGTACCTATACAGTTCTAGCCTTGGGTCGGTTGTTATAATATTATAGAAAAGGTTGTGGATTGGTAATAAATGTGGCCGACCAATTTAATATATCAATATGGCAGTTTTCAGGCCACTAACATGATTGATGGCCTCCATGGGCCTAGTTTGATAGTCATATTTGAAATTTTCCCATAAAATGTCATATATATTATGTTATATTACCCACTGGCTGAACAGAATTTAACAATCATATATTATTATGATAATGGCCAGCTAAGACAGATATAATTATACGGGAAAGAGAATCTTGGAGAGTTGATTATTATGAGAAATTCAGAGGAAATGACAACCTTTTAAATGTTGGATGAAATTGACATATCTTCTATAATTCACATTCATTTTTCATCAACGCTGTTTTCATCAATGCAAAAATAATGTGAATTACATATATTGCTTTCTCTGTGATGTAAATTTATTTCAATTATTCAAAGTAGAACTGAGTAAAATTATCGGGTTTAGTATGACATCTAAAACATATTTATATCTGGTATAAAAGGAATGATTTTCATAAATTAAGATATTCATAAGAATAAGAAATGTAAAAACCTTAATAACCTCTCGAAACAAAAATCTGGAGATACACAGCGAATAGATTGAAACAACGTAAGGAAATATCATTCGTTATAGAAAAGCTCTACCTTTAAATAAACTGCGCAGGTTATAAATAAAGTTTCTACACGAGGCACGTGTTGGTTTTTCGTCGATGAGAAAAAAAGCGTTTTTTTTTTCTGAGAAAATTGTACAAACTTTCCGAGAAACAGTTCAAATCGGAAGAGATCGGAGATTCAATCAAGTTCTTTCTTCCCCGTCTTTGTTTCGATTTCTTTCCAGGACAGTACCTACCATTTGTACATCCTCTGATATCAACCATTCTGTATGACGGCATGAGCGATGGAGCGAAAAAATTTCGACGCGAAATATTTTGACATTGAACCAATGGATGTGACGAGATTAACTGGGTGTAAAATTTATTTGCCAGGGGTCGTGTGATTTAATACAGCTATTACTTTCTACTCCGCTGCTTCATATATTTTATTAATTTTGGGCTTTGAAATGATTTAGACTCGGGGGGAACACCCATCGCTCTGTAAAAATCATTACTTACACGTGTGTAAAAGTTATATAGTGCGGTGTCTTTGATAATCATAAAACGTTTAGATATTAATATCATCATGTAAATGAAATTTACATGATGATATTAATTAAAGCGTCATTACAATCTGTTTAAAACAATTTCACTTAAAGTAATTCATTATAATATTTAGCAAATTTAATGATGCATTTATGAACTATGAACACAAACTTTAGGTTCAATTGTTGTGAACTAATACCAAATTCTAAGTTTATACAAATTTCTTAAATTTTTCTACAATCTAAAGTAATAAAGCAATCAATATGTTGTATGTGTGTGTCAGTGTGTGTAATCAGTGTGTGTGTGTGTATGTGTGTGTGTGTGTGTGTTTGTCTCACGCCTTTTGAAAAACCAAGAGCATCTAAAAATCTAATTTATGTGCGAACGTGTACCAGTATACCTGATGCAGTGTCACGCTAAAAATAATGCGATTAAAATGCTGAATTTTAAAGATATTTCAAAAATTATTTTTTTCATACAAAATTTTCCAAGTCATATCTGTCAAAAAAGTGTACATTTTGCACGCAAATATCTGTTAGTTTAAAAGTTAGAAGTACGTATTTAAACGAAAAAAATATATTTTCAAGTATAACTTAGCTTTTAAGTGAAAAACATGGCGAATATTTTGTCTAATTATAATGTTTAACTTATTTTTAAAGTAAGCGTTTTGTACAAATGTACATATAACCCCGCCATTTTAATATCTTTTCATACGATATTTAATTTTCCTACCGAATGAATATGTTCTTTAAAATGATATACCTTTGAAATAAATGTGATTATGAAATAATAAAATGAAACACAAGACATTACAGCAAGTTTTAAGACATATATTGTAAAAGTATGTTAATTATTAGTAAAGATATAGGCGTAATAAAATTGCATAATTTGTTTAAAATATTTGATTTTTCTGACAATTTTCATTTTTATGGCATCGAACAAACCAATGTAGGTATCTACATATTCAAAACATGTCTCCATAACATTTGATATTTTTCACATGTTGGAACATGGTTACTATGGTAACGGACACATTCTGATATTCAAATAAAATTTGTTATATATCGAATTCGAATTAATTTAGAACATCATTGTAGGTAGGTACCTACATACCTAATACTTACTACTTAAAAACCAAGAATATACTGATTTTGTATAGGAAAATTATTAAACTATTTTAGGTTAACTACAATACACATTCAATATACCTACAAACTATTTCCTATAGTGAAATTCTTCTTTTTTCTATGTAGACCTTTGGGTGATTTTTTCTACAAACTATTTCTTGGGGTTTAAATATTCTTCCTCTTCTTTTGTGAAGTCATTTGGGACAGTTCATAAATAAACTATTTCCTATAGTCTAATTTTTCTTTTTCTTAATTTATGTAGACCTTGGGTGAGTTTTTATACAAACTATTTCCTATAGTCTAATTCGTCTTCTTCTTCCTTTATGTAGACCTTTTGGTTAGTTTTTAAACAAACTATTTTTAAACAAACTATCCTTTAGTCTAATTCTTCGTTTTCTTATTTTATGTAGATGTTGGGTGAATTTTATATAAAATATTTCCTATAGTTCAATTCATCTTCTTCTTCTTTTATGAAGAAATTTTGGTCAGTTTTTTATATAATACATTTCCTAATATGTAATTCTTCTATTTCATCTTCTATGTAGACCATTGGGTCAGTTTTTATTACAAACTATTTGTTATAGTTTTATACTTCTACTTCTTTTTTTATTTAGTCTTTTGGATTAGTTTTATGTCTAATAGTCTATTGTAACGAAATATTATAAACAACATGCATACTTGATGAAAATACATAAAAACGAATGGGATGTGACCAACACTAGAATCTTCTCATTACTTTTGTTCAATCAAATTTACACCATTTATTATATCATCATATATTGCTTAATTTTCAATAACTACACATTTCATTTTGATGATAATATATAAAAAATCGGGATTGTGGCCATTGCTGGATCTTCACAACGTTTATATTAATATTAAAAACTATTTAACATAGCTTAAGTCTTCTTCTTCTGTAATGTAGACTTATGTGTCAGTTTTAAGTCTATCAGTTTTATTGTGCAAAACTATAATAAACTATATGCACACTTGACGAAAAATATAAAAACGAATGGGATGGGACCAACACTAGAATATTTTCAGTACTTTTGTTTAATCAATTTTTAAACCATTTCCCATCATCCAAAATTACTAAATATTTAAAACACATTATTTGCGTTCGATGACAATATATAAAAATAGGGGTTGTGGCCAAATCCAAACTCTTTACGACGTTGTCTTTTTATAATAAGTCATATTTAAGATCATTTCCCATAGTCCATGCGTGCAGAAATTGTATGTGCTTATATATAAAAGCAAATGGATTGTGGCCATCACTTTAAGATTTTACACCGCTTAAACTCAATTAAATTTCAAACTACTTTTCATACTACGGTTAAAAAAAATTATGTGTGACAATATTATGTAGGTATATAAACGATTGCTTATTCCTTCACTAATTTACATTCTTGGCCAACGGCGGAACATAAAAGCTAGTCTATAATATAATTACTGTACGCCATTTTTTTTGGCCAGGTTTGCCAGTGAAATAATTTTTCCTTAATAAATTTTTGCGAAAAAGTACAAATTAATCGTTTAAAATGTATTTTCTGCATAAATATACAGAAAATACAGATAGTATTATTGTTTAAAAAGGAATTTAAAACATTCAGAATAAATTTTATCCGTAATAATCTGCGGAATATCCATTTTGAGCACTGACAACATTGCTTTCAATATGTCATAATAATACGCAAAAAGATATGACAGGTAATGTTTTTGTTTAATCGCATTATTTAATTATATATATATATATATATATATATATATATATATATATATATATATATATATATATATATATATATATATATATATATATATATATATATATATATATATATATATATATATATATATATATATATATATATATATATATATATATATATATATATATATATATATATATATATATATATATATATATATATATATATATATATATATATATATATATATATATATATATATATATATATATATATATATATATATATATATATATATATATATATATATATATATATATATATATATATATATATATATATATATATATATATATATATATATATATATATATATATATATATATATATATATATATATATATATATATATATATATATATATATATATATATATATATATATATATATATATATATATATATATATATTTATATATATATATATATATATATTTATATATATATTTATATATATATATATATATATATATATATATATATATTTATATATATATATATATATATATATATATATATATATATATATATATATATATATATATATATATATATATATATATATATATATATATATATATATATATATATATATATATATATATATATATATATATATATATATATATATATATATATATATATATATATATATATATATATATATATATATATATATATATATATATATATATATATATATATATATATATATATATATATATATATATATATATATATATATATATATATATATATTATAATATTTTTATCTCGGTTTTCCCGTGTCAGTAGGTCTTGACTAAGACCATTTGTCTTCCGACGTTTCGCCTGAATATCACCAGGCATTTTCAAGGACTTAACGAAAAGCACGCGCGCGACACACGTCTACTCACACTGAAAGCTCACCGTCGTGAGGCGAAACGTCGGAAGACAAATGGTCTTAGTCAAGACATACTGACACGGGAAAACCGAGATAAAAATATTATAACATATTTCACCCGTGAAAACATCAAATATAACATATATATATATATATATATATATATATATATATATATATATATATATATATACATATATATATATATATATATATATATATATATATATATATATATATATATATATATATATATATATATATATATATATATATATATATATATATATATATATATATATATATATATATATATATATATATATATATATATATATATATATATATATATATATATATATATATATATATATATATATATATATATATATATATATATATATATATATATATATATATATATATATATATATATATATATATATATATATATATATATATATATATATATATATATATATATATATATATATATATATATATATATATATATATATATATATATATATATATATATATATATATATATATATATATATATATATGTATAATTTATCATTATTATTGTATTATTATAAAATATATATTCAGTCTTAACTGTTGAGTACTGTTCTAAATGATATTCCGATTGTATGTACATTCAAATTATCAATGTTTGTAATTTCAAACGTACGCATTTCATGTAACGCATTTCTTTCAAAACATTGTCGAAATTTTTTTTTATAATTTCCGCATTTTTACTATAAAAATACTGTTTTATTACTTGATTTTAACGTTTTCACGTAAAGATATTTAGTTTTTAAATGTTGTGTAATGTCATATATGGTATATTTGACGATATTTAGTTTTATAAGGTTATTTCTCAACTGTCGCGTAGCGGCCGTGGAAGGCTGGGCCGCGACAGCGGCCAGGGGCGGAGCCCCTAGTTCATAAATAAATAGCGTTATAAAAGTGGTGTATGTATTATACGTAATAAAAAATAGCTAATAATTATCATGCCTAATAGTCTCAATAGTAGTTTAAGGTATTATGTATTCATTTTACTTTATATTGCTTCTTATGTAGACACTCAACAGATAGCATGTCAAATATTAATTTAACACGCACCCAAAAATAGGAGTAACAAGTTGCCACATTCTGAATATTTATGATATTAATCGTCTCACAAATCCAGACTGAAAACCCAATTAAAAACTGTGTCTCCATCAGGTTTTATGAGTAAATATTTGAACCAATGTTGATTCATTATACAAACATTTAAAAAGTGGGTAGAAACGCACTAAAATTTCAAAGAAATTTACATTAGGTACAAGTATTTTTTTGCATTTCTGTCTTTCATGATTAAAATGTAAAGTCTTATATGATTAAAATGACAGAAAAATATCACTAATGTGTTATAAAATTGATAAAGGTAGTTAAGTTCTGTGACAGGTTTTGTGAACAAATTTTTGTTTTTAATGACTTTAATGTTCATTGAAATTTTAATTCGTCTCCGGAATTGAACTCATTGTCAAATGCTTATCTGAGTAATTTTGTTTTTATTATTTCAACTTTTTAATTTAAGGTTAATATTGATATAATTCTTGTTAATATGTAGGTAAGCAACATTAGCAAAAAAATAATGTGAATAACGTTTAAGCGATGTAAAAAAAAAATCATTTCGCAATACGGTTTGCCATTGATCGAGTTTATTATATTTGTTATTAAATAAATATAGACAAAAACAAAAATATTATTTGATTTGAGAATAAAATCTTTCAAGAAATACAGTTTTTATTATTTATGTATTTACAGAGAACCAACAAAAAGGAAATAGAGACGAAAAACTACCGAATGAAATAAAAGAAATACTAGTATTAAGCTCGTTCTATAGAATAATTCTCGTAACAAGATTATGGAAGAAGGTTTTCTGACAAAGAAAAGATTGATGTTGGTTTTTTTGATGTGTGATCGGTTATAAGTTTCACTTTTCCAATAATTTACTCGATTAATTCAACGCGATTTATTATTATGATAATCCAACTGTCGATTTGTTCAAGAGAATTTATTTCTCTTAATATCCCCTATTCAGTAACTATTGTTACTAAATAAGAAAAATCTAAAATTGTTGATTTTAGATTAACGGTCTTATTTCAGCGTTATAAAATATCAACTTGGACTAAATGTAATAATAACGTACCTATATTGGCCGGAACGTTATTAAAAAGTAACTGAATTAGATGTATTTCGAATAATTATGAAAATTTCATAATAATTTTATAACGCTGAAATAAGACCGTAAATCTATACAATTTTAGTATGTTCCTATTTTAGTTACAATAGTTACTGAATACGGGGTAATGAATCAGTCTTAATTTTAGTCCCGTGTGAGTATGTGCGTGGTTTTTCCAACTATGAAGGTAAAAACCACCAACGTAGAGGCTTCGCAGCATATACCTATGTTCCATACATAGATTTACTCAGAATTCGGATTAGAACATTTAGTGTGTGTGTGTCCTTCTCCCATTATAACTTTTGATCCGCTTAATTCACAGAGCCTAAAATTTCAGAAAGTATAGAAAGTTTTAAGCCTAGAAAACTTTTATACTGCAAATTTCACAATATCCTAACTGACATACATGTTTTTTTAAAGAAAACGAAATTTCTTAAAGTATTCAATAATTTGTATTGGATTTCTAATTGGGTACATATTCTTCAACCATACATACTATTGGTATCGACAGCTGGATCTCATGTGTGAATGCAACTAGTTATTATAAAATATTAGATAATGAAAGAAAACTCGACCCTTTATTGGAAAATATACGAATTAACGAATTCAATTTAGAATATAAAGAAGTTTCGATGATGAAAATGGTTATTATTTTTATTGTCAAACGACGTATATTGGGTCAGTAATGAATTTTCGATATATCTTTTTTCTATCTTGATAATTTATATTGAAACAAGTTGTTCACCATACAAAAGCTATGAAGATTATTTCAGTTTATTGGAATCGACCGTTCCACTTAGCGAAATGGACATATTTTTCAGCTTACGTCTATAAATTTCTTCTCTCTAATTTTTGAAAGGGTCAGATTGTGTCTTTGACCGATACATCGCCAAACGAATTGTTTCGTAAGTAAAGTCCCAACAAAATAATCATTTTTGGTGGTAAATGTTTAGCTGGTAAACATTCACCTACCTCTCTTCAGGGATAAACATTTCAATTAGATTTATACCTATTCGTTTGCTCGAATCACTAATAAGGTACGGTTTTTCTATCTTCTTTGACAAGTAATTAAATCTTTTATATTTTGCAATTATTTAGTAATACTAATAATATTAAAAAAATAAATGTATTAGCTCTAGTATCTGTGTTACAGTATCTGTGTGCAATTATAAATTAAAAATTAGTTATATTATTGAAGAAAACATCAGGGGGGTATAAATGTTATTGGATAGAGGACTGTATAATAAACGATCTTACCGAGGGATTCCTTTATTTCTGTTTCAATGATTCTTTCTTTTCTGAGCACTGGTCGAAACATCCACACTCGGTGATCTTCAAAATAGTACTAAACTGTTTTCACTTGTCACGTATTGCTACCCAAAATTAATGCAACTAACTTGCAAAGTGACAATACTCAAACACATCGGTGAGGGGACAATGGCAAGGAAGGGATACACGGAAAGATGCTTTTACAATCATAGCCTTATAGGGATTAAGTCTGGGAGACAGGGTGTGAAATGACACTCTAAAGGGTTGATGTGGTTCACCGCATTTTTACCCTGAAATAGAGAAGGGTAGACTATGAAGACCATGTTGTCTTGGAAACCACGAATGAAAACCAGAGGTGTTGAGAGATCGCCAAAGAGATGGAGGGCCGACATCATCCGTCATGCTGGTGTCAATTGAATGCTTACAGCACAAAATAGAGCGGCATGGAAGTAGATGAAGGAGGCCTTCATCTAGGAGTGGATGTGATTAGGCTGAGAAGAAGAAGAATTAGTAAAAATATTTGTGATTGTTATCAAATGGTCCTAAATTGTGTTGTTTGACATAATTATTTCATTGATTAAATGAAAAATAAATAAATATTTGGCGAAACAATTCAAAATACTAAAAAAAAAACAATTTTGTCATCAATTTTTTTTAGAAAATATAAATTATTAGTCAAATAAAGTAAATCACAAATTGACCCGTCAAATTCTCACTGATTTTACATTAAGCTTAAGAGTATAAAATTTAATTAATCTGTATTACCATAAATGCGAAATAAAATCTGCGCGTGACAAATATAAAATGTTCATATAAATTTATTTATTATATGGTACATTCATGGTGGGTGGATTTACTGTGATTATCGAATTAAATTAATCGAGTGATTCTCATTCTATGGTTATATCTTCTAGTATATTCTACGCTGATATAAACTTTATTTGACTATCACATCATGTTCAGATACGCAATAAAACTGAATATACCATGTGAAATTATCTCGCACTTCGTTTTTGTACAAAATCGTCGGATATTCGGAAATCGTATTATGGAGATTTAAACATTAGATTGATAATCCGTTCCTCGAAGGAACCATAAAAACAAGCATCAAAGATCGTAGACCTTTTCGTGTTTTCGGAAACCATCACGTTTACAATACATTTAGAGATGGGAGGGTTTTCCTTTTGTAATTGAATTGCTTGTTGACAGAGCCGCTCTAATACTGAGACCCAAAGATGGCGCCATCCACTGTTGTTCAATAAAATATGGTTTGAATCTGAGATATTAAAACGGCAAAATGTTTTCGGTATGAAACCTCACTGGTACGAAATATGAACTACTTAATCAAAACAATGTTGCTTGAATAATAATAATATACATAGTACGCTAAATCGCGTAGGCATCTATTATGCCTGATATTATAGTCAAAGTATAGAATGACAACCATTTTAAAGATTTAACTTTTCTTAAAATAAAATTTTTATACATATTGCATTTCGCGAAACTATTTTGATCATACACACTTGTACCTTTATAGAATTTAAAACAATGGAACATTATTCAATTATTAAATGACTTGAAACATATGTAAAGCACAAGCATTTATTTGCTTATTTGAGGGAACGTAGGAAGATGTGTATGTACTTGTTTAACAAGGATATATACATTTTATATATATATATATATATATATATATATATATATATATATATATATATATATATATATATATATATATATATATATATATATATATATATATATGATGGGATAGTTTTTCTGCATTAAACACATGCTAGGTATGTGTGGAAGCAAATGCAGCAGACAGAAGTACGTACTCATAGGTATCCTTGAAGAGATCTCAAGTAGAGATAGAGGGATGGAGAGAGATTTGTGTATGAAGACAAGGAAGACCACAAGACATTCCTACAGGGCTTACGACCTGTCATCGGCTGGCTTAAGTGATCACTTTGCACCATGGCAACATTCACCAATTAAATGTCTTACAGTGAATGTCTTCCTTGTGACAATCGAAAAGTTGAAAGTTGTATATATCTAGTCAATTGAAATCTGTTTACAAGTGTGTTCTAAGCGTCCATCTGTCGGATGAGACACAAACTAATTTCTGCTGTCATTCTTTTTGTTGAAACATTGAGAAATGTCATTTCCTCGGCCATCTTTCGAAAGCTTCGAGGTTTTGGACTACAGATATCACTGTAGATCGACAAATTATGACACCTCCTTTATTTTATTGAAAAATCGCTAGAATATTGTACTACAGATCTATACAGATTGCAGGGAACAGGCGTTTCTTATATTTTTCAATTTAATTAATGTTTCATTCGGACATTGCACGCTGTCAGGCGTTTCTAAATGTGATGGGATAGTTTTTCTGCATTGAACACATGCTAGGTATGTGTGGAAGCAAATGCAGCAGACAGAAGTACGTACTCATAGGTATCCTTGAAGAGATCTCAAGTAGAGATAGAGGGATGGAGAGAGATTTGTGTATGAAGACAAGGAAGACCACAAGACATTCCTACAGGGCTTACGACCTGTCATCGGCTGGCTTAAGTGATCACTTTGCACCATGGCAACATTCACCAATTAAATGTCTTACAGTGAATGTCTTCCTTGTGACAATCGAAAAGTTGAAAGTTGTATATATCTAGTCAATTGAAATCTGTTTACAAGTGTGTTCTAAGCGTCCATCTGTCGGATGAGACACAAACTAATTTCTGCTGTCATTCTTTTTGTTGAAACATTGAGAAATGTCATTTCCTCGGCCATCTTTCGAAAGCTTCGAGGTTTTGGACTACAGATATCACTGTAGATCGACAAATTATGACACCTCCTTTATTTTATTGAAAAATCGCTAGAATATTGTACTACAGATCTATACAGATTGCAGGGAACAGGCGTTTCTTATATTTTTCAATTTAATTAATGTTTCATTCGGACATTGCACGCTGTCAGGCGTTTCTAAATGTGATGGGATAGTTTTTCTGCATTAAACACATGCTAGGTATGTGTGGAAGCAAATGCAGCAGACAGAAGTACGTACTCATAGGTATCCTTGAAGAGATCTCAAGTAGAGATAGAGGGATGGAGAGAGATTTGTGTATGAAGACAAGGAAGACCACAAGACATTCCTACAGGGCTTACGACCTGTCATCGGCTGGCTTAAGTGATCACTTTGCACCATGGCAACATTCACCAATTAAATGTCTTACAGTGAATGTCTTCCTTGTGACAATCGAAAAGTTGAAAGTTGTATATATCTAGTCAATTGAAATCTGTTTACAAGTGTGTTCTAAGCGTCCATCTGTCGGATGAGACACAAACTAATTTCTGCTGTCATTCTTTTTGTTGAAACATTGAGAAATGTCATTTCCTCGGCCATCTTTCGAAAGCTTCGAGGTTTTGGACTACAGATATCACTGTAGATCGACAAATTATGACACCTCCTTTATTTTATTGAAAAATCGCTAGAATATTGTACTACAGATCTATACAGATTGCAGGGAACAGGCGTTTCTTATATTTTTCAATTTAATTAATGTTTCATTCGGACATTGCACGCTGTCAGGCGTTTCTAAATGTGATGGGATAGTTTTTCTGCATTAAACACATGCTAGGTATGTGTGGAAGCAAATGCAGCAGACAGAAGTACGTACTCATAGGTATCCTTGAAGAGATCTCAAGTAGAGATAGAGGGATGGAGAGAGATTTGTGTATGAAGACAAGGAAGACCACAAGACATTCCTACAGGGCTTACGACCTGTCATCGGCTGGCTTAAGTGATCACTTTGCACCATGGCAACATTCACCAATTAAATGTCTTACAGTGAATGTCTTCCTTGTGACAATCGAAAAGTTGAAAGTTGTATATATCTAGTCAATTGAAATCTGTTTACAAGTGTGTTCTAAGCGTCCATCTGTCGGATGAGACACAAACTAATTTCTGCTGTCATTCTTTTTGTTGAAACATTGAGAAATGTCATTTCCTCGGCCATCTTTCGAAAGCTTCGAGGTTTTGGACTACAGATATCACTGTAGATCGACAAATTATGACACCTCCTTTATTTTATTGAAAAATCGCTAGAATATTGTACTACAGATCTATACAGATTGCAGGGAACAGGCGTTTCTTATATTTTTCAATTTAATTAATGTTTCATTCGGACATTGCACGCTGTCAGGCGTTTCTAAATGTGATGGGATAGTTTTTCTGCATTAAACACATGCTAGGTATGTGTGGAAGCAAATGCAGCAGACAGAAGTACGTACTCATAGGTATCCTTGAAGAGATCTCAAGTAGAGATAGAGGGATGGAGAGAGATTTGTGTATGAAGACAAGGAAGACCACAAGACATTCCTACAGGGCTTACGACCTGTCATCGGCTGGCTTAAGTGATCACTTTGCACCATGGCAACATTCACCAATTAAATGTCTTACAGTGAATGTCTTCCTTGTGACAATCGAAAAGTTGAAAGTTGTATATATCTAGTCAATTGAAATCTGTTTACAAGTGTGTTCTAAGCGTCCATCTGTCGGATGAGACACAAACTAATTTCTGCTGTCATTCTTTTTGTTGAAACATATATATATATATATATATATATATATATATATATATATATATATATATATATATATATATATATATATATATATATATATATATATATATATATATATATATATATATATATATATATATATATATATATATATATATATATATATATATATATATATATATATATATATATATATATATATATATATATATATATATATATATATATATATATATATATATATATATATATATATATATATATATAGATCCCACTACACTTTTTGCGTCCGCCAAATATCCGACGGATCGGCGTCCACCACTTCTACATATTATTTTAGTTTTATCTCACTGAATTTAGCGTTATTTGTAGCTCACAATCATTGTAGGCATAAGGTTTTTCTTATAAATTTCAAAATATAAATATTCAGTTTTATCCTGTTTTGGTACGTTTGATACGTCTTTTTCATACTTGCGTCCAAGTGTATATTTTTTGTATATTTTATATATGTCTTCCTATATTTTTCACGTCCATTTTTTTATCTTTATTACTGCTTCCGGAGTATATTTTTTGTATATTTTATATATATCTTCGTATATTTTTCACGACCATTTTTTTATCTTTATTACTGCGTCCGGTGTATATTTTTGTATATTTTATATATTTCTTCATACAGTTTTCACGTCATATTCTTCTATCTTTATTACTACTTCCGGTGTATATTAAAAAACTTTCGTATGCATAATTGACATCGTTCTTGCGTCCATGTGTATATCATTCGATATTTTTTATTATTTTTTAACTTTATTACTACGCCGACCGCCGTGGGACAGTTGGTAAGCCGTTCGGTTTCTGTGCGGGCGTCCTGGGTTCGAATCCCAGCAGAGGAGATATTTATTTAAATTCATTTCTCACGCAAATATTGATATTGTATATTTCTACGTGGTTAAACCATCGGCTTCGCCCAAAATCTGACCTTCGGAGACTTGAAACCATAGATAAAATCCTGCAGATAAAATCCAATGTAGGATAATACTGATAAAATCCTGATTTCGGTGAAAACATAATAATTTACAATCGTATTTATTTTCTTATGAATCATGATGCAATAATAATGTAAGTACCTACTTAGGTACATTTTTCACTACGTACAATAAAATATATTATAGGCATAGAAAATAAACTGTCACCAAGCTTTAAAATATTCTTTTACCCTTTATATTAATTTAATTTTTAATATAGATGCCGGTGTGTCAAAAATATGCGCAAGTCGAGCTTCTTTTATAGGATAATGCACACCCGCTCTCACCTGCCGATGGTAACCCCACATTGTGTGGATCGCATTGAGGATCAATCCATGATAGTGTACAGTATAATACCAATGATTAACAATAAAATGAATGAGTTTGTTAATATTTTATTTATTTACATAAGGTACAAAAGAATATCATTATTAAACAATAGTAGTAGGTATTCAACATTCATTTCGAAATGAGTGTTGTATACTATTCAATATCACATTCTAAATAATCATGGACAATCATATATATTTTTACTAGTTGCATGTAACTCATGAGATCCAACTGTCGATAGCGATAGTATGTATAGTTGAAGAATAAGTACCAAACTATAAACACTTAAATCCAAATTATTGAATATTTTAAGATATTTTGTTTTCTATACAACACATGTAGGTATGTTTGTCAAGATAGGAAAGTATGGAGGTCAGTCCTTTTATCCTACCCAGAATATGAAATCAGCATGATGGTATGTGTGTATGTTCGGAGATTTAAGTATCAAACTGTAAATATGTACTTACATATAATATTGTGTATAGGCGACTGCCATAGAAATCGTATGAAGCAATGTCTTCACTAAATTCAATTTATATAAATTTGAGATATGTACTACTTCAATGTTACTATGTTTTATAGAAAATTAAATTATCTATTTGGATTGTTTCGGCTTTTTTCGATATTTTTAAAAACTTAGGAAATATAGGCAGTTAATCACATATATTTAACATAAAAAAATGTTTTTCTTAATAAAAAATGTTTGAGAAATTTTGGAATTTTTTTGAATAAATTAATTTGATACTTCGTATTTTTCTATGTTCACACGAATTTTCAGCGTTCTAGCTTTTATGGTTTCTGAGATATATGGAAAAATAAACCAAAAATTTAAAAGTTGATAACCCCTGACTGAAACAAAAATTCAACTGCACTTTTAAGTGGAACACAGAATAACCTTATTAGGAAATGGCGTGATAGTTATGAATGCAAATGTTTTCTTTCTGCACACTGACGATGGACAGTCTTTTAATAGATGCCCATGTATAAATTTAATGTAATCAAAAAATTACCTTAAATTTATTTAATAAATTTAAAGCAGATCAAAAGTTATAAGGGGAAACGGACTCACACACACGCGCACACACAGACACACGAAATGTTCTACTCCGAATTCTGAGTAAATCCGTGTATGGAACATATATGCTGCGAAGCCTCTATGTTGGTGTTTCATGACTTCAAAATTGGAAAAGCCGTGAAAAAAGTAGACCCTGTATACAATTCTCGCGTATCCTGGCTTGAAACATTGTCGATAGGTATGTTAAGAGAACAAAGTTCTCTTGAACAAATCGACAGTTGAAATATGTAATTAAGATAAACGCAAAAAAACAATAATAAACTAGTTGCATGTATTGTAATACATGAGATCCAACTGTCGATAGCGATAGTATGTTAGTTGAAGAATAAGTACCAAACTATAAACCCATAAATACAAATTATTGAATATCTTAAGATATTTTGTTTTCTATACAACAGATGTAGGTACCTATGTATGTCAAGAAAGGACAATATGGAGGTCAGTCCTTTTTTCTAACCAGAATATGAAAACAGCAAGATGGTATGATTGAAGATATTATATAGAACATAAGATATGCTGCGAAGCCTCTAAGTTTGTGTTTTTTGCATGTAATAAGTCCACTACGACATACAAAATGTTCCTAATTCGCGCATCTTGGCTTAATACTGTCGATATGTTTAGATAAATAAAGTTAGTACAACGTCTGCCGGGTTTCGCTAGTTAAGTAAAATTTTAAAATTTTGTTGAAAGTATCATTATTATTTTATTTTCTTGGCAAATACAGGATACTGTGGTGGGTTCGATAGAGAATGTGTAACAAGAGTTAAGCTAAACGATCGCTAATCAATGTGTTATCTGATCTGCGTGACGAACGGGAAGTCTATAATACAAGCCTAAATCCCTTTTACGGAAGTGTAGAAATTTTGTTTACCACTGACAAATTTCTATTTAAGCCGGGAGGCGTCCGATCTATGGATTGAAAAAAGGTTAAGTAATTATACGCACTCCTCAAAGTTTCACTGTAAATCATTGATTTCAATAATATACGGAGTAAATGAAATGACCCTTGACTTGTTACGTACAAATACGCGGCCGTCGATACAAAAATTGGATGGACCAAGATTGGATAGTATCCGTAGGTTATAATATTCTCTTTGAACACTAGTTGCATCGTTGCATGTATCGTATGAGATCCAACTGTCGATAGCGATAGCATGTATAGTTGAAGAATAAGTACAAAACTATAAACCCTTAGATTATATATAATTCTATGTATAAACCCATAAATCCAAATTATTGAATATTTTAAGATATTTTTTTTATACAGCACATGTTGGTAAGTATGTCAAGATAGGATAGTATGGAGGTCAGTCCTTTTTTCCTACCCAGGGAATATAAACAGCCTGATGGTATGTTTGTATGTTTGGAGCTTAGATTATATATGATATGGAGATTAATTATCAAACTATAAAGTCTTCCTTGATATCGTGTATAGGTGACTGCCATACAAATTGTATGAAGCGATGTCTTCACTAAATTTAATATTTACTAGTTGCATGTAACACATGAGATCCAACTGTCGATAACGATAGAATGTATAGTTGAAGAATAAGTACCAAACTATAAACCCATAAATACAAATTATTTAATATTTTAAGATATTTGTTTTTCTATACAACACATGTAGGTATGTATGTCAAGATAGGATAGTATGGAGGTCAGTCCTTTGATCCTACCCAGAATATGAAAACAGCATGATGGTATGTACGTATATTTGTTTGGAGATTAGTATCAAACTATTAAGTCTTCTTAGATATTGTGTGAAGGCGATTGCCATAAAAATTGTATGAAGCAATGTCGTCACCAAATTCAATTTTTATAAAAATTATTAAAAAAAAATTGAGATGTGCTTATACCATGTTAATATTTTTTATAGAAAATTAAATTATCTAGTTGGGGTGTTTCGGCTTTTCTTGATATTTTAAAAAAAATTGGAAATATAGGCAGTTAAACTCATAAATTTATCATAAAAAAATATTTTTCTTAAATCTAACTTTTATGGTTTCTGAGATATATGGAAAAATAAACCAAAATTTCAAAAGTTGATAACCCCTGACTGATACAAAAATTCACATTTCTGAGTATAAAAGTTTTGTATAAAAATTTGGGCTCTGTGAATTGAGCGGACCAAAAGTTATAAGGGGGAGACAGACACACACACACACACCACACACACACACACACACACACACCCTCTCACACACACACACACACACACACACACACGCACGCACGCACGCACGCACGCACGCACGCACGCACGCACGCACGCACGCACGCACGCACGCACGCACGCACGCACGCACGCACGCACGCACGCACGCACGCACGCACGCACGCACGCACGCACGCACGCACGCACACACGCACGCACGCACACACACACACACACACACACACACATAAAATGTTCTACTCCGAATTCTGAGTAAATCCATGTATGGGAACATATATGCTGCGAGGCCTCTAGTTGGTGTTATTAGCATGCAAAAAGTCCACTACACCATACAAAATTTTCCTTCGTACACGCATCTTGGCTTAATAATGTCGATTCATTAAGAGAATTGAATTCTCATGAACGAATCGACAGTTGGATAAAATATTGTTTAACTAGTCGCATGTAACACATGAGATCCAACTGTTGATAGCGATACTATGTGAAGTTGAAGAATAAGAATCAATCTATAAACCCATAAATCCAAATTATTGAAAATTATAACACATGTTGGTATGTATGTCAAGATAGGACAGTATGGAAGTCAGTCCTCTTTTCCTACCCGGAATATGAAAACAGCATGATGATTCTGTATGTATGTTTGGAGATTAAGTATCAAACTATTAAGACTTCTTACATATTGTGTATAGGCGACTGCCATACAATTTGTATGAAGCAATATCGTCACTAAATTCAATTTTTATAAAAATTGTTAAAAAAAAATTGAGATGTGCCAATACAATGCTGATATTTTTTATAGAAAATTAAATTATCTAGTTGGGTTGTTTCGGGTTTTTTCGATATATTTAAAATATTGGAAATATAGGCAGTTAAACTCATAAATTTAAAATAAAAAAAATATTTTTCTTAATAAAAAATGTTTGAGAAATTTTGGAATTTTTTTGAATAAATTAATTTGATACTTCGTATTTTTCTATGTTCACACGAATTTTCAGCGTTCTAGCTTTTATGGTTTCTGAGATATATGGAAAAATAAACCAAAAATTTAAAAGTTGATAACCCCTGACTGAAACAAAAATTCAAAATTCTGAGTAAAAAAGTTTTGTAGGTCTATAACTGTTAATATATTCTTAAATTTTGGGCTCTGTAAATTGAGCGGATCAAAAGTTATAAGGGGGGAGGGACACACACACAGACACGAAATGTTCTACTCCGAATTTTGAGTAAATCCGTATATGGAATATATACATTTATGAAAAGATTTGACAAATACGACTAGATCAGGAGCAAGTCCGGCCAAGAAGTGAAATCCTGGATATAATTATATTAGATATCTTAAGATATTATAGAATCCACATGAAAATTATATCCTTGATATGGGTAATCGTGAGGGTTTTGATTTCACCGATTGACGGGACTTGTCTCCTTGAGTTTAAAATACATTAAATATCTGTTGTGCATAAAAATAATACAACTTAGTGCAGAATATTTCTTACCCAATAAACTTTCAGTTTCTGATGTAAGTGCGTATTTTTAAATAACAAACCCGCATTCATGAAAAAAAAAATACCTGATGTTATTGATCACATGGCTATTCTCATGATTTTACCATCCAAATACGTGGACAGTATGGAGGTCAGTCCTCTTTTCCAACCCGGAATATGAAAACAGCCTGATGGTATGTATGTATTTGGAGATAAAGTAACAAACTATAAGGTCTTCTTACATAATATATTGTGTAATGTGTATAGACGACTACCATACCATACTTAGGAAGCATGTTTCAGCGTGATGGAAGATTGGAAAAAGATATTGAAAGGAGAGTAACGGCAGGTAATAGAGTGAACGGTGCATTAAGACCAGTAATGGCAGACCCAATTATTTCGCGGCAAGCGAAGCTCGCGGTACACAATGGTATCGTCGCACCGACTCTAATGTATGCTAGTGAGACATGGACATGGCAGAAGACGCATGAAAGTAGAATTAACTCGGTTGAAATGAGGTCACTAAGACGAATGTGTGGTAAAACGATGTATGATAGAATAAGAAATGAGGATATTAGACGAGAATGTATGATTGAAAGAAATATCGTAAGTAAGATTAAAATAAATTCCCTAAGGTGGTTCGGCCACATAGAAAGAATGAAAGATGACCGTCTGACAAAAAAAGTATACAAGTCTGATAAAAGAGGAACGAAAAGTAGAGGTCGGCCAATAAAAATTTGGCACGATCACATAAATGGCGATCACATATGGCTATGGGACTACCATACAAATTGTATGAAGCGAAGTCGTCACTAAATTCAATTTCAATAAAAAATGTTAAAAAGAAATCGAGATGTACTGCTACAATGTTAATATTTTTTATAGAAAATTAAATTATCTAGTTGGGGTATTTCGGATTTTTTCGATATTTTTTAAAACTTTGGAAATATAGGCCGTTAAACACATAAATTTATCATAAAAAATATTTTTCCTAAAAAAAAATGTTTAAAAAATGTTGTTTGGTTATTTTTAAAAAACTTATTTGAGATTATGTATTTGTTTATTTGTGGTACCAATTTTCAGCGTTCTAGCTTTTATGGTTTCTGAGATATATGGAAAAATAAAGTAAAAATTCAAAAGTTGATAACCCCTGACTGAAACGAAAATTCAAAATTCTGAGTATAAAAGTTTTGTAGGCCTATTACTATTTATATATTCTGAAATTTTGGGCTCCGTGCATTGAGCGAATCAAATGTTATAAGGGGGGGGGGGGACACACAGACGTCATGACACACAAAATATAGATAAATAAAAAATATCAAATTGATGTTTTCAAAAAAATTCTAGAAATTCTCAAAAAATTTTTATAAATAAAAATATTTATCATGATAAATTTATGTGTTAAAATATGTGTTTCCAAAGTTTTTAAAAATATCGAAACAAGCCGAAACACCAAAACGAGATAATTTAATTTTCTATAAAAAATATTAACATTGCAATAGTAAGTAAGTAGGTACGCGCATCAGAGTAACAATAAACAAATTGATAGTATTATGAACGATGTAAAAATAAAAGTAAGTAGGTACGCGCATGAGAGAGTAACAATAATCAAATCAACATATAGTATGAACTTTGTAAAACTGAAAGTAAGTAGGTACGCGCACGAGAGAGAGTAGGTATCAATACATATATCGACAGTTGTATGAAGTCGTAAAAATAAAAGTAAGTAGGTACACGCTTTTTCAAGGCAATATTTAAAATGCGTTGAATTGTATTCATTTTATCGCGAAGGTCACAGAGACATGGTAGAACAGTATTGAGTGCAGACGCAAGACGATCGGAGCCATATATATAAATCACCTTCAAAATATACTCCGAACAAATCTCCGTGCGGCCAAGGTCAACATGTAATATTTTGCCGCGGATGCAAAACGATCGGTGGCTTAGTAAAAATATACACCTTCAAAATATACACTGAACAAATCTCCGTGCGGCCAATGGTTGAACTAATAATATTCATTTCAAGATATTTTGATATTTTTTTTGCTTCCATGTAAATTTTTGCCAGTTGATTCTCTATGGTATAAGCAACAGAATGGTAGTTTTTGGCGTGAAAATTATCTTGCGTCCGTATACCGGACGCGAAAAGTTGGTGGACGCAACAACCCTATACGAATTTCACATAGGTGACGCAACAAGTATTGCGGGATATATATATATATATATATATATATATATATATATATATATATATATATATATATATATATATATATATATATATATATATATATATATATATATATATATATATATATATATATATATATATATATATATATATATATATATATATATATATATATATATATATATATATATATATATATATATATATATATATATATATATATATATATATATATATATATATATATATATATATATATATATATATATATATATATATATATATATATATATATATATATATATATATATATATATATATATATATATATATATATATATATATATATATATATATATATATATATATATATATATATATATATATATATATATATATATATATATATATATATATATATATATATATATATGTTATAATATTTTTATCTCGGTTTTCCCGTGTCAGTAGGTCTTGACTAAGACCATTTGTCTTCCGACGTTTCGCCTGAATATCACCAGGCATTTTCAAGGACTTAACGAAAAGCACGCGCGCGACACACGTCTACTCACACTGAAAGCTCACCGTCAAGTGACTCGTAGCGTACAAGATGGCCGCTTATGTCAAATATTGTTAGCGCGACGTGATTGGCTCCTTGTGACACGCCCACCTGCTGTCGTGTTCGTTGGTAATAATATTTTATCATTATTTTTGTGTTGTGATTTATTGTTAATTTTAGTTGTGACATTAATATTATTATTGTTGTGTTTTGGGACATCATCCGAAAGACATCATTCCACTTGAAGCTCATGGAGTATATGAAATACCGTGCGGATCGTGCAATAAGACTTATGTAGGAAGAACCAATCGAAAAGTTGAAGCACGAATAGCGGAGCACAGAGTCGACATGAGAAACAAAAAACTTACATCCTCACTTGTACAACACTCGCTCACAGAAGGACATACAATAGATTTTGACCATTCAAAAATAATAGCAAGTTTAAACAGTGAACCTCTCAGAATTTACAGGGAAGCTATAGAAATATATAAGAGAAGGGATATAATGAACAATCGGGACGACGGAGTTCGTTTGCCTAGTACCTGGAAGAACATTTTATATGACAAACAATACAATAATAATATTAATAATACCATAGCGAAAATAACCCCAAAACACAACAATAATAATATTAATGTCACAACTAAAATTAACAATAAATCACAACACAAAAATAATGATAAAATATTATTACCAACGAACACGACAGCAGGTGGGCGTGTCACAAGGAGCCAATCACGTCGCGCTAACAATATTTGACATAAGCGGCCATCTTGTACGCTACGAGTCACTTGACGGTGAGCTTTCAGTGTGAGTAGACGTGTGTCGCGCGCGTGCTTTTCGTTAAGTCCTTGAAAATGCCTGGTGATATTCAGGCGAAACGTCGGAAAACAAATGGTCTTAGTCAAGACCTACTGACACGGGAAAACCGAGATAAAAATATTATAACATATTTCACCCGTGAAAACATCAAATATAACATATATATATATATATATATATATATATATATATATATATATATATATATATATATATATATATATATATATATATATATATATATATATATATATAAATATATATATATATATATATATATATATATATATATATATATATATATATATATATATATATATATATATATATATATATATATATATATATATATATATATATATATATATATATATATATATATATATATATATATATATATATATATATATATATATATATATATATATATATATATATATATATATATATATATATATATATATATATATATATATATATATATATATATATATATATATATATATATATATATATATATATATATATATATATATATATATATATATATATATATATATATATATATATATATATATATATATATATATATATATATATATATGTTAGTAAAGATTTCTTTGGGGATAACCCGCGTCAGATTCTGATCCTCAAGAGGATCAGTCGTCAACCGACGTTTCGCCTGAATCTCATCAGGCATCTTCAGGGCCTTGTTGGTAGATTTCCGTCTCGTGTGATAGTGCGAGCACGTCCGTACGAGCCGGGAACCTAGCACCAAGTGAAGCGTGACGAGCCAAAGTCCAATCGTGTGGCGGTAGGAGATGCGTATTACCGCCGCCCGCGCCGCTAGTGCTGCATGTACCGTTATCGGCCATTGTTTGTCTCAATAATAAAGCTTTGCTACGCGTGACGCGCATCGTGTCTATTGTATTTGAATAAGTGGGCTGAATATTTGTTTTGCATGATGTATTATTAACTGTTATTTTATTATTTTTATTTTTGTTATGAAACCTACTGTTAAATAAAATGTTTTTCCATGCAGGTGGAAGGCTAATACTATCATCTCTATTGTTAAGTATGTTAATCCTTTTGTAAATTTCTATTGCCTCTCTAAAAGTCCTTGCTGTTTCGTTTTGGATATTTGCTATTACTCGCGCATTATTGAAGTTTATACTGTGGCCCTCTTCTAGTGTATGTTGGACGAGCGACGATGTTATCTTTTTATTGTTCATATCAACCCTGTGTTCCGCAACTCTAGCAGATATCTTTCTGTTGCTTTTTCCCACATAAGACATGTCGCACGATCCACATGGTATCTCATATACACCATGGGAAAACAGAAAAACCAATAGCAACAGCATTTTTACCGTACATTAAAGGAACTACCGATAAAATAAGCCGCATGCTCAGTAAACATAACATAAGAACAATATTCAAAACAGAAAATAAAATCGGTACCCTCTTACGCAGTGTAAAGGACAAAATACCACTAGAATCCCATGGTGTATATGAGATACCATGTGGATCGTGCGACATGTCTTATGTGGGAAAAAGCAACAGAAAGATATCTGCTAGAGTTGCGGAACACAGGGTTGATATGAACAATAAAAAGATAACATCGTCGCTCGTCCAACATACACTAGAAGAGGGCCACAGTATAAACTTCAATAATGCGCGAGTAATAGCAAATATCCAAAACGAAACAGCAAGGACTTTTAGAGAGGCAATAGAAATTTACAAAAGGATTAACATACTTAACAATAGAGATGATAGTATTAGCCTTCCACCTGCATGGAAAAACATTTTATTTAACAGTAGGTTTCATAACAAAAATAAAAATAATAAAATAACAGTTAATAATACATCATGCAAAACAAATATTCAGCCCACTTATTCAAATACAATAGACACGATGCGCGTCACGCGTAGCAAAGCTTTATTATTGAGACAAACAATGGCCGATAACGGTACATGCAGCACTAGCGGCGCGGGCGGCGGTAATACGCATCTCCTACCGCCACACGATTGGACTTTGGCTCGTCACGCTTCACTTGGTGCTAGGTTCCCGGCTCGTACGGACGTGCTCGCACTATCACACGAGACGGAAATCTACCAACAAGGCCCTGAAGATGCCTGATGAGATTCAGGCGAAACGTCGGTTGACGACTGATCCTCTTGAGGATCAGAATCTGACGCGGGTTATCCCCAAAGAAATCTTTACTAACATTTCTAACACCCGTGAAAACCTTTCATATAACATATATATATATATATATATATATATATATATATATATATATATATATATATATATATATATATATATATATATATATATATATATATATATATATATATATATATATATATATATATATATATATATATATATATATATATATATATATATATATATATATATATATATATATATATATATATATATATATATATATATATATATATATATATATATATATATATATATATATATATATATATATATATATATATATATATTTTTTTTTTTTTTTTTTAATAAAAAAATGAATATGTCCTTGTTAAACAAGTACATATACATCTTCCTACGTTCCCTAAACTAAGCATAAATGCTTGTCCTATAGGTGAACGAGATCGGTCGAGGCAGGATTCGAACTCGCGACCACTGGATTACTAACCCAGCGCGCTAACCGCTCTGCCATCCACCCACCCATATATATATATATATATATATATATATATATATATATATATATATATATATATATATATATATATATATATATATATATATATATATATATATATATATATATATATATATATATATATATATATATATATAAAAAGTCTTATTATTGCAAAAGTTAAATTTTGTTTTAGTATCACTTATGTAACGAAATAATTTACATTTTGAAATATTTACCCGATTTTATTTTGAAGTAATATCTAGCCTTCTATAGCAGCCTTGAAAAAAATAGAATTGTTATTTTCGTAAAAATATCCTGGTCACGGAACCACTTCATACAAGATTTTAAAAGGAAACTAATGAAATAGGTTGAACGATACTGGTCCTGTTGGGTGGTTAGGGTAAAAAAGTTATGGGTCACTTTAGGATTAGTCACAACATGGAAGTTATTTCACTGGCGTCCTTTGTGGCCAGTCGGTACTTATGTAATAATTACCCGCTGTGCTACGGGGTCGGAGCAATTTGTCACTGCAAATACACCTTTTGAAACTAGTCCACCATTGTTGTTATGAAGTCGAAATTCATTTTGATTATTATTATGAGTTGAAAATGGTTCCATACTTACATTAACAAAACAAAATTATTATGATGTTAATGTACTGGGAATTGTTGAAAGAGTAACTTTTATTTAACATACCAACATACTTTTCTCTGGTTATTAAAATTTTTTCACCTACAAAATGAAGCTGTTATTTTTGATATAATTCATTAATTTATTTTGATATATTGTTCATATTTGAATAGCGTTATAATTATGTGGTTTGAAATATAATACGAGTATGTAGCACATAGGTATATGATCAATGCTTATATTATATTAATATTAATCGAATATACATATAATATATTATGCAAACATTGAATATTTTCCTTGGCGGAAGTCAATGATATTTATTGACTAACTTTAAAGCTCTGATTTCTCGTTCTCCTAGAAATATTTTTAAGAAATTTGTCTCCATTGAAATATTATTTTTAAAAATATCATCGGATAGTAATTTTGTATATGTTTTCAGTATAGGCAATCCACTGGACTAGCATCCAGCGGATTCGATGACATTAGCAAAAACTAAATATAATAATTGGTTAGAATTGATATGTAGGTACTTATTCCAGCAATATAATACAAGGTATAATGATACTGATATATTCAATAACGCATTTCCGCAATATCGCAGGAGTATAGATTTATTAGATGGGTCGATGGCAGAGTGGTTAGCGCGCTGGGCTAATAATCCAGTGATCGCGAGTTCGAATCCTGCCTCGACCGATTTCGTTCACCTACAGCACAAGCATTTATTTGCTTATTTTAGGGAACGTAGGAAGATGTATATGTACTTGTTTAACAAGGACATATTCATTTTTTTTTTTTTTTTAAAAAAAATAAAAAAGTAGATCGGCAATGACGCAGTGATATGAGGCATAGAATACCAAACTCCTGTATCCCTCCCCACTCCCCCCAATTCCTACATATCTCATTATCATTTGTATGTTTTTAATTTTGAATTACTTATATTGTATGGTCTTCTTTGTTTTATTTTATTTTTTGTATTTATATATTTTATTTCAATTTGTTATATCTATGATTTCAAACTAACTGTACTTTTAATAAACTATTTAGTAATTTTATTTTTATATTACGCATAATGTTGTATTATGCATTACACAACATTGTCTTTATAATAATTTGCAAATTGTTGTATTTATAATAATTTGCAAATTGCTATATGTTTCCCAATAAATAAAAAATAAATAAATATATAAGCTCATTGTATACAAGAGATATATTATTATGGAATCAATCGAATATTGATTGAAGTATTTGAAGTGTTTTAATATTATCTTTGAAATAATATACCTATACTGGTGTGACCAACTAGTTATGTTATATTCAATATAAGTACTCATTTATACCGACAACCGACATTCGCTTAAGTGTGTTAAGTCAATGATATTAATTCTTCATTAGCAAGTATTTACACAATGTCATCAATTGATTGATTGATTACTTGATGGTATGAGCGCTGTTTGGGCTGATGCGGTGATATTGATCGATAAAAGCAAAGTGCTTTCTGTCATTGTTGATCTTCTAACGTCAATAATTCGCTGGAAGTATTTCGCGGAATCGCTAAGTAATAGCCGGGTAAAGTTAAACTTGCCTAAAGAGAATATAGTGACTTGGTAAAATTGCCGTTAGTTTAGTGAGAGGCAAGGCAAGGCAAGGCAAGACATGGCGGGAACTCGTTAACTAACGTAATGGTCGTAAAGTTTACATAATTGACGTACTCTAATAATATGAATCATCATTATCATTAAAGGCAGAATCCAATCAAGATTAACTCAGAATAGAGATTTTTCGTAAATAGCTGAATCAGTTTTTGAGATGAAATAGCGTGCTTTAGTACTTTGATAGTTAGGTATCTTCTATTAGAACATTTTACATATTCCTGTTTATTTATTGTGATTAAAGATTCTTTGTTATTAGGTACTAGATTCTTTTTAGTGAGATTTAACCACCTTAACCACCACTTAAATCTCACTTTTTAGTGAGATTTAACCGCCTTAACCACCGCCGCACTGCCTATTGCAATCGTTTAACCACCAGCATATAATTATTAAAAAACAAATACAATTTCAGCTAGAGGGACTCCAATACTGTTGAAAATAATCTGACTGAAAAGAGTAATGACAAGTTTGTTAGTGATAAAGGTACCGCGAGTTAAAAAATAGTTGAACTAAACCGTCAACTTTTGAAGCATAGGTATTTAATTAGTCAACTACTGAAGCATAAATGTATATTAGTTCTACACTACTTATATTTTTACATTTATACAAAGTTTTTTAAAGAATTGGAATTAACTTTTTTGAGTAAGCTCCAATTTTTTTCGCTATAGGACTACCAGGAACTCAAGCCACTAACAGTGCATATGACCTATTGTCGGCTGGTTAACGTGATCACTTTATGCGCTTGCGCAACGTTCACCAATTATTCCTTCTTATTGAGTTCCCTTATTAATGTAATTTTTTTGAAAGTTCTTTATATTTGAATAATGTGAAACAATTCATTTGAAAATAATGCATTATTACTATTGCCATCTATGAAGTAACGAAGAAACCTTTTCTGTAACGCCATCTATTGAAAATTGGTTTAATTGTAAACAATGAAAGCAACATTCCTTAAAAATGAGTTGACAGTGTCTCGCACAAATGTCACCCTATTTCTGGCGCAGTTCAGGGGTGACATCTGTGCGAGACACCGTCACCGACACCGTCACCTGTAAATGTTGAAGTTTAAAATTTGTGAATAAATTAAGAGATATACTAGGTATTTAAAATCAATATTGATTCACTGTTGCAGTATACATATGACGAAAACCATAAATTATTGGCAAAGTATGTTTTATGTCTAGGCAAAAAAAGTCTGAATTCTATGTTTCAGAATAAGCACTATCTCGCCTCAAATTCTTATACGTTTTGTGTGCAGACCAATTTCTAGCAAAATATTTGGTTCGTGTTTCTTTTAAAATTTATGAGATGTTTATTTGGCACAGTCCACATTGATACGTTGGTTGCTCCTCTTTTTGAATCTTCGTTCATATATTTTATTGGCTGTTGTTCCTATTGTATACTGAGGGTGGCGATTCATTTAAATTCTGACAATTTTAATATAAAACGTGACAAACTCGTTGGACACGCTCTAAATGCAAAAATATTTATGATTCTCGGAACCAGTATCAAATTTCTCTCGATGAAGTATGTACGTGGAGAAAAATGTTTTTGAATTCACCTTTTATATTTCGGGTAAATTGAGCAACTTCTTAAATATAATTATTATTATCTTAGTCTCCGAGATAACTCTCCTTTGAAAAGCTTAAAGAAAAATTATATTTCATTACAAAGAAAGACAGAATATTATGAAGAGTGCCTAGTGCCTATGTCATATTATCAAAAGAATCGAAGAGAAAGCTCGGATAAAATAAATTTTAAGATAAAGAGAAAAAAGGAGCGTATTCAATGTTCTCATAAAAGACATATAAAGTATAATAGTCCAAAAATGAATCAATATGGACTAGAAATATTGATGAAAATCATTTTCAAATATACTTAAGGAAGATTCAAAAACAATATATTAAGTTTTATTTTTTATTGTTAGTTGAATGTAACACATGAGATCCAATTGTCGATAGCGATAGTATGTATAGTTGAAGAATAAGTACCAAACTATAAACCAAATTATTTTTATATTACAAATTATTTAATATTTTAAGATATTTGGTTTTATATAAAACACATGTACCGAGGTATGTATGTCAAGATAGGATAGTATGGAGGTCAGTCCTTTGATCCTACCCAGAGTATGAAAACAGCATGATGGTATGTATGTATGTTTGGAGATTAGTATCAAACTATTAAGTCTTCTTAGATATTGTGTGTAGGCGACTGCCATACAAATTGTATGAAGCAATGTCGTCACTAAATTCGATTTTTATAAAAATTGTTGCAAAAAATTGAGATGTGCTAATACTATGCTAATATTTTTTATAGAAAATAAAATTATCTAGTCGGGGTGTTTCGGCTTTTTTCAATATTTTTAAAAAATTTGGAAATATAGGCAGTTAAACTCGTAAATTTTATCATAAAAAAATATTTTTCTTAATAAAAAATGTTTGAGAAATCCTGGAATTTTTTTGAAAAAACTTATTTGAGATTTTGTATTTTTGTTTCTGAGATATATATGGATAAATAAACCAAAAATTAAAAAGTTGATAACCCCTGACTTAAACAAAAATTCACAATTCTGAGCCACACACACAGACACACGAAATGTTCTACTCCGAATTTTGAGTAAATCCGTATACGGAACGTATATGCTGCGAAGCCTAAATTGGTGTTTTTTGACTTCAAAGTTGGAAAAGCCGTGAAAAAAGTAGACCCTGCATACAATTCTCGCGTATCCTAGCTTGAAACATTGTCGAATGTCGATATGTTAAGAGAACAAAGTTCTCTTGAACAAATCGACAATTGGAAAACTTGGTTCGTTTCGACGGTTTAAACTAAGTTATCGTGTCCGAAGGTAATTATGTAACCTTCAATAGTTCTCGTAATTATCTACAGGTGTGCGGGTGTGTCTTACCTTATGACGGGGTCACAACACATGCGTGTATCACCACACACCAGTCTCGTCTCACTTGAAATGGCACTACATTCAGAATGAGTGGTGAACCTCGTTGCTGAACTATGAGATGTTATTTTTGCCTGTTGTATTTTCGATTATCCGGATCTTACGGAACACCCAAAAACAATAATTGAAAAGAGTTGAACCACTTTTCTAAGCCGGTTACAAACTCATTGCGTATTATATCTGATATATATCTGATATGATTATTAATAATAAAATAGATTCTCCTGCTCTCTTAAATTATATATATTTCAACATCCCTACCTACACCTGTAGACACTAGACACACTCCTCTTTTCCACCGAAATACGCAGCACACTAACTATACTCAACATGCAACAATCTATAGAATCTGTAATACATACAATAGGCATTTCCAAGAGTTCGACATATTTATACTAAGCGCCTCCACATTTAAAAAATATATCAAACTTATATCAGACTAATTTCTTAGGATATTTAGAAATAATTTATTGAAATATTTGGAAAAATATCAACCATTTAACGAATATTGTCCACACTCTTCTTTTCCGCCTAACCACTCAACACACCAACTATGCTCAACATGCAACAATGTACAGAATCTGTAATACATATAATAGGCATTTCCAAGAGATTGACATATTCTTACTTAGTGCCCCCACATTTAAAAAATATATCAAACTTAAAATTTCATCCTCATAATCAAATTTAACACTTACTATACTGACACATTTATATATGCAATTTCACACATGATTCACACAATATCTCACCATAATATGTAACCATTCCTAATGTATCTTAATATACTACAATAACTTCAGCGACAACCTGTAATTGGCTTTATTATTAATCAAATCATCCTCATGTTATATAATTTATTATATGCTGTATGTTGTCCTCTAAATAAAATAAAATTAAAATTAAAATAAAATAATAATAATTATATTCATTACAATGATTGAAACAAGACTTAAAATATGCTTGAAACCAGGGGGCAAGTCTGGTCCAACTGGCGAAATCAAAAATCTCGTGATTACCCATATCATGGATATAATTATCACATGGAGTTCTATGAAACCTAAAGAAATTATAGAACTCCATATAATTATATTATATCCATGATATACATATGTAGGTAATCGCGGGGGTTTTGATTTGCCCGTTGGACTAGAATGGACGGAAGAAAACCAAAGATAATTTGATCTTGCATATGGAAGACTAAGTAAGGACTAGACTATTTTTGCCCATTAGAAAATACAGCCCTTGTAAACGTCTATGACCTAAGCCATACGGTATGTATACAAATATGCACACTTACATCTACCTTCTGATGTATGAAACACGAAGAAATATTTTATAACACCAAATCTGTGATAACAATTATTTTTCGTGTAAAATTGTAAAAATAGGCAAGAAAAAGTAATTAAAAAATAAAAAACTTACAAAATACCTTTTTTAACATCTCAATGGAGACGAAGTTGGGATATTGTAGAAGAACCAGGAACTCGAGGCACCTACAGGGCTCACGACCTGTCATCGGCTGGTTTACGTGATCACTTTATGCGCTTGCGCAAGGTTCACCAATTATGCGTTCTTATTGGTTCCCTTATCAATGTAATTTTTGATAGTTCTATATATTTGAATAATGTGTAACAATTCACGTGAAAATAAGGAACTTTACTATCGCCATCTATGAAGTAACGGAAAAGCCTTTTTTGTAACGCCATCTATTGAGAAATTAGTTTATTTGTAAACAATGAAAGCAACAGTCTTTATTTTTTATTTTATTTTTTTTTTATTTTATTTTAATAAATGAGGTGACGGTGTCTCGCACAGATGTCACCCCTAAACTGCGCCAGAAATATTATTTCATGTTTAGCTTGTTTACCTGCTTGTACCAATACCCCCTACACAGTTACTATTGGAACTAAATTAGGAACGTTCTAAAATTGTAGATTTTAGATTTACGGTCTTATTTCACCGTTATAAAATATCAACTTGGACTAAATAATGGAATAGGAACGTACCTTTATTGGCCGGAACATTCTAAAAAATGACTGAATCAGACGTATTATGAATAATTATGAAAATTGTGAAATTTTCATCATTTTCATGATTATTCAAAATACGTCTAATTCTGAAATTTTCAAGAACGTTCCGGCCAAAATAGGTACGTTCCTATTCCATTTAGTCCAATTTGATATATTATAACGCTGAAATAAGACCCTTAATATATAATCTACAATTTAAGGATGTTCCTATTTTAGTTACGATAGTTACCGAATAGGGGGTAAGGTGTAGATATGTAAATCGATTTTTTTTTATATTTTATTGTTTTGCGTATATGCAATCAAAAAAATATTCGATCTACTTACAAAATACCTTGATAATCTCTCTTGTTAGAAGTATAAATCAACTTGACCTAATAATTTAAAAAAGTTTTTTTTTTTTAACTAATTTCATTTTTGGTATTTAATAAATTTAAAATGGATAAAACTCATTCACTCAATAGAATATAGATGTAAAATTAAAATGTTCTTAATTTCTAGGACGTATCTTTTGAGGATTCTGGTTAAAAAAAATCAAAATTTACTCTTTGGCCTACTATAGACTCGATTGATTCTTATTGATTCTTAGATTGTAAAATATATAAAGAAAAACGAATTACCTTTGATTTTTGTTATACCTTAAATATTTTAAGGGGTTGATTTAATGTAGTCTTAAGATTTTTCAGAAGGTTATAATAATTATCAGAAGGTTTTTTAATGCGTGTTCAAAATTGTTATCTTTAAAATCAATTAACCACTAAATATTTATTTATGAAATAATGCAATAAGGGAATGATTTGTCTTAAGAATAAAATAATTTACTTACTTTGCAATACACTGTTTGTTCACAAATAACAATCTTTGATTTACTTAAATATTTTACAATAAGATTTATAAATTCACTCGGCTGATAAAATATCGATTGACAAAGTACGTTGACACTTCGAGAGAGCAATGCCTGGCGGTTGAAAAAATAACAATTTATATTTTTTATTTTTATGATTGTTCTAGAATCTTCCACAGATGAGTGTTGCCAAATTTTGACATTTTAGCTATGATTTAGCAAATCACCACACATTATTAGCGATCACCACATTATTTTGAAAATAATGTAAGTGTTTTCGAATAGAGACGGTTATGTTAAATTTTATAACTAAAATACTCAATTTTGGTATGGCTCGATGATTCCCTCCAAGGCTGTATTATTTTTGTTTTGAATTTTATGTTAAACAGTTGATAATATTTAAACATTTATATAAAAATGCAAATTCACGACGGTAGACGTTATTTTCTCCCTTTTTTATTGCGTCACCGTATACAATGGAATCTGATTCGTTAGGTACCTACTGGGCGAAATTTTTGATCAATAATGACACCATATTCTTCATCTCGAGACCACAGATTTTTCTCAAAACATCATTAGCATACTTAAAGATGATTCGTAGAAGAAGACCTTATATAAATTCATCGAGAAATCTGACCTCTGATTTTATATTATAATTCATACTATTTTATTTTTATTGAAAATAAAAAAACATAAAAATAAAAATATTTTTTATCATAATTTTATTTGATTATGGAGTTCTATCATGAAGTGACAGTTTCAAACATTGAAAAAAAAGTCAAACAAACGTAGTCATAGTAACAAATAATTATAAAACAAATTCAATGTAAACAAAATGTCATACACCAATTTTGTTTGTGGTTATTACAATTTTTTTGTAAGATGCAGTGTAAATAATTACTAAATCCAAAATAGTAGTTGTATCTAAGAAGAAGAAAAAGGACAAACAGGGGGAAAGGAAGGCTGTGTCATTCTCATTCGTAGTCATACTGAACAAAGCAGTAACCAGCTACCGTTTACCTCGAAGGATCTCTGATATGGCATTTTTATATTTTTTTTTAGTACCTATATCTAAAAATTTCTACATTATAAATGTTATATGCCCTTTGGATGAATGTATTTAACATAATTAGTTCTGCAGAGGGGCAATCTAAATGTTAGAGCTGTTCTAGTATAACGAGTGGGACATTTTATTGGAAGACTCCCAACAAGAGACTAGAGTCAAAGACACCATCAATAATTTTATGTAAATATGTCATGTCTGTAATGATACGTCAAGAGTACTTTATTCTCTTAACATATGTATTTACAAAGTATCGAGCCAAGATACGCGAGATTTGTATACAGGTTCTCGGTCTAGGACACTTGGCTGCGGCCACTTGGTTGCGGGACACTTGGCTGCGGGACACTTGGGTGCGAGCCCCATTTGGTCGCGAATTCAAAAATATTTTTTTCTGCTTAGGAATGAATTGTTTCTTACTAATTTTTGTAATGCTCTTTATATACATCATGTAGTTGATATACAAGTATACACAGACATTTAAAATATAGAGAGATGTATTTAAGTTTAAAAGTATAAAGTAAAAACAAGTTTATTAAGTGAGTTTATTTTTCATACTAGGAGTATAAATATGAGATTTTTTTTTGTTATCACAACAAATTTCGAAAAAAAATATAATTCACTTTTCATGTAGGCATGGGTATAAAAAATTCTAATATTTATAGTATGAAAAATAATTTCATTAAATAACCTTGTTTTTACTTTATACTTTTAAACTTAAATATATCTCTTTATATTTTAAATATCTGTGTATACTTGTATATCAACTACATATATATAAAGAGCATTACAAAAGTCAGTACGAAACACTTCATTCCTAAGCAGAAAAAAATATTTTTGAATTCGCGACCAAGTGGGCTCGCAGCTAAGTGTCCGTCGCACCCAAGTGTCCCGCAGCCAAGTGTCCGCCGCAGTCAAGTGTCCCGCACCCAAGTGTCCCGCACCCAAGTGGCCGCAGCCAAGTGTCCCATCCCGATGTATAGATAGTTATACGCCTACAAAACTTTTATACTCAGAATTTTGAATTTTTGTTTCAGTCAGGGGTAATCAACTTTATATCTCAAAACCCATAAAAGATAGAACGCTGAAAATTAGTATAAATATAAACAACTAAAAAATCTCAAATTATTTTTTTCAAGAAAATTTCAACGTTTTACAAACATTTTTATGATAAATTTATGTGTTTAACTGCCTATATTTCCGAAGTTTTTAAAAATATCGGAAACCAAACAAAACAATATTTAATTTTCTATATAAAATATTAGCATTGTAGTAGTAGATCTCAAATTTTATTTAACAATTTATATAAAAATTGAATTTAGTAACGACAGTATTTCACACAATTTGTAAGGCAGTATACTCTACACAATAGTCGACTCTAAATCAACCTTCTACACGTAATAATGGCGTTATTACATTTTACGTCTCGATTCAAATGTCTTGACAGGAATAGTGTTTCCTACCCTTACACTACACTCGGCTGTAAATATTTTATTAGGTACTCGACTACAAGATGAAATCAAAATCATATTATTGGTAGGTTATATGATTTTAGATGTACCTCGGTTCATTTCATAACAAAGTGATGCGGAATATCACAACATAACCATCTAATTTTGACTTTGTTCGAAAGTCGACTAACTAAAAGTAATTTGCGGGGCGACAATGAATATTAGATAAGGGGATTTTATACAATTTAGACCACGAGCTTATATTACACAAGTTTATGACGCAAATCATAAAAAGTAACTCATAAACATTGTCATAAAAAGTATTAAGTTTGTAGGTTAAAATATATATTATGTTTTATGGCGAATTAGCTGCGTGTGCGTGACAGAATCAAAATAATTCCCTTCGTAAAAAAAATAAATCGTTCTTCTAATCTAGTTAATATGTTTATAGAACGTAGAATTGTAATTGAGATGACAACGTGCGATGCATGTTACAGTCAAAACCGATTTGGCAAACGAGGAATAATGGAACCAGATGCTTCCAGAGGTTTCTGAAATATTTTGATCAAATAGCGAGCTTGAGAAATGTTAGTGGTTGTTGATAATGTGGAAGGACAGCGACTTCAGGGTTGGTTAGGCCGTACAATTTTTTTTCGTATCCACTTAAGAAAGGGGTCTTAAAAGTTGCAAAAATAGTAGTTTTTTTATTTTTTTGCCTCAAGTTTATAATATTAAGATAATTATTAATGGTCGTTGCAATACGTAGAATAAAGCATTTATATAATACGTCATTTTAAGTGCATTAGTGCGTGTTGTTCTAGTGTGTCGCGCGCCATTCGTTGATTTGACCTTTCAGCCGGGCTATAATAGGTAGTTAATTTGATCGCATGTATGTTTTTAATAATAAAATTCTCTACCTGCAAAAGATCGCTTATTATTTAGTTTGGCTGAATCGAAAAATTTCAAATTACCATTTTTATTTTATTTTTCGGTATGTTTAGGTATGATAATAGCCAATACAACTCGTGAGATCGATTTGCAATCTTAATTGAGTCAAAATACGATTCCAACAATCGGGAATTCATCGTGATTGGGGCCAAATAGCTTATATACAATTACAGTATTCCATCTTAATTCCGAAGCAAAAATTAATCAATGAAATAAAACAGAGTTCAAATATTTGCACAAAATTTTACCTACACAGTTCATCTTTCATCCGACAGATTTATAATATTTTACATCTCAATTTCCAACATTTTCCATGTTGACTTATCCCTATCAGCCGAGCTTCGCAGACTTCAAACTTAATTGGATTATATTTCACCAGTTCAGTTCCCCTCCACGTCATCTTCCCTTCTTCCTATCTTCGTCATGGCCGCGATTTCGTTCTCGTTGTCGCCTGACTCAAGTCGATTCAATTTCATTGGGAATTCTTCAACACACCGAGCTATGGCTTCGTACCTAACCGTGGCTTAGCTTCTATTAATTATACCTTTAATATGTATCTCAGGTGTTTTCATTTCCTCATTTCGCCCCTGCTCTGCTCTGGGGCTTAATTTTTAATTTCCTCTTTAGCTTGCTTTGCATCAGACACAAATTGGTACTAGAAATGGGGCGACATTTTTTTTACCTTTCATTAAATTATCATACAAACTATAATACTCTGTTTGGTTGCAGGAAATAGCCTAATGGCAATAAGTCCGCGAATGTGCAGAATCATTAATTTTATATTATGTACAAAAATTTGAATATAATATCTTTCCGTGTCCCCAAAAATATGCATAGGACTTTGTATTCATGCGCTATTTCAAATCCTTGTTTAAATATTTGTAACATGCATGTTGTTTTTAAGAGTTATTATTTACCAGAAGTCAAAATATAATTAGTAACAACTTTTTGGTTTCATCATCGGGAATTGCCATACTTATTTTGGACATGTTTTTTGTCATGTCATAAATTGTTGTCTGCAATAACATGGTGGGAGATCGAAGAACTAATGCGTTAATGTCTTGAATTCCTTTGTCTATAGAAGTTGTGAACTTTTCGCTAATTCATTATAATATACATAAATTTAAAAATACATTGATAAAATAATACATATTGTATATAAAAATCTATATTTAGTTGAGTAAATTAATAAACAGTTAAATACTTGATAATTTGAAAAATATTATTTATTTATTTATTTAGGTTAAAAAAAAGGAAAAAAAAGAGAATTTAATACCGTTAAGGTTTCCTATAAAAAGCGGTTATTGATCTTCTTTTGTATTGAGTATTTCAATGTTGTGGAACTGAGGTGGAATATGTCAAACTCTTGAAATCTGTTATTGTATGTATCGCACATTCTATGAATTGTCATGTTTTGTGCGTAATTGGTGCGATGAACTGGAAGGTGGAATATTGTGTATGTCTAGTTCTGCGAGTAGGAATATTAAATGAGATGATATTGAGTGTTGAGGGGCAGTCGATATTATTATTTATAATGTTGTACAGAAGCATCATGTTATTTATTGTGCGTCTATTCTCGAGACTGTCGATTTTATAATGGGTTCTCGCGCAGTCGTAGCTGGGGAACTCGAGGTACCTATGCTTTTAAGTAGACCTTGTATATCTATATTATAAATTTGAATGTTTGTATGTATCTATGTATGTATCTATGTATGTATCTATGTATGTGTTGAATGCGCTCCTAAAACGCTCATCCGATTGCGATGAAACTTTGGTGAACTGTCGAGAGTATACCAGGGATGGTTTCTGGATCAAAAAATTTTAACTTCTTCTTCTTCTTCATCGAGTTTTAGGTCATTTTACCTATGAAGGTCCATATCCTGGGAACCGTTCATCCGATTGCAATTAAACTTTGGTGAATTGTCGATCGCATGCCCGGGATGATTTCTGAATTTAAAATATTTTCTTCTTCTTCTTCTTCATCGGGTATCAGGTCATTTTACCTATGAAGGTGGACTATCCTGGGAACCGTTCATCCGATTACAATGAAACTTTGGTGAATTGTCGAACATATGACCGGGATGGTTTCTGAATTAATTTTTTTTTCTTCTTCTTCTTCATCGGGTATTAGGTCATTTTACCTATGAAGATAATATGACCTAATACTCTTGGAGAAGAAGCTCCAACTGTCCTTCCATCTCTTTGCAGGTCTTCCAGGACAGTTTCTCGATTTAAACTTTTTTCTTCTTCTTCTTCATCGTGTATTTGGTCATATTAAAAAAAAGATGGTCAAATTATTCCTGGATACTTTCGGGAATTAAACTTTTTCTTAACCTACTGAAGGGCCTGAAGGGAGGGATGGTATTAAAGGGACGGGAGGTACTGAATGGCCTGAAGGGACGGAAGGGCCTGAAAGGACGGAAGGGCCTGAAGGGACGGAAGGGCCTGAAGGGACGGAAGGGCCTGAAGGGACGGAAGGGCCTGAAGGGACGGAAGGGCCTGAAGGGACGGAAGGGCCTGAAGGGACGGAAGGGCCTGAAGGGACGGAAGGGCCTGAAGGGACGGAAGGGCCTGAAGGGACGGAAGGGCCTGAAGGGACGGAAGGGCCTGAAGGGACGGAAGGGCCTGAAGGGACGGAAGGGCCTGAAGGGACGGAAGGGCCTGAAGGGACGGAAGGGCCTGAAGGGACGGAAGGGCCTGAAGGGACGGAAGGGCCTGAAGGGACGGAAGGGACGGAAGGGCCTGAAAGGGACGGAAGGGCCTGAAGGGACGGAAGGGCCTGAAGGGACGGAAGGGCCTGAAGGGACGGAAAGGGCCTGAAGGGACGGAAGGGACGGGTGGTGCTGAAGGGCCTGAAGGGACGGAAGGGCCTGAAGGGACGGAAGGGCCTGAAGGGACGGAAGGGCCTGAAGGGACGGAAGGGCCTGAAGGGACGGAAGGGCCTGAAGAGACGGAAGGTCCTGAAGGGACGGAAGGGCCTGAAGGGACGGAAGGGCCTGAAGGGACGGAAGGGCCTGAAGGGACGGAAGGGCCTGAAGGGACGGAAGGGCCTGAAGGGACGGAAGGGCCTGAAGGGACGGAAGCGCCTGAAGGGACGGAAGGGCCTGAAGGGACGGAAGGGACGGAAGGGCCTGAAAGGGACGGAAGGGCCTGAAGGGACGGAAGGGCCTGAAGGGACGGAAGGGCCTGAAGGGACGGAAGGGCCTGAAGGGACGGAAAGGGCCTGAAGGGACGTAAGTGACGGGTGGTGCTGAAGGGCCTGAAGGGACGGGAGGTACTGAACGGCCTGAAATGACAGGAGGTACTGAACGGCCTGAAGTGACGGGTGGTACTGAAGGGACGGGAGGAACTGAAGGTATGGGAAGTACTGAAGGGACGGGGGAAACTGAAGGGTCTGAAGCGACGGGTGGTAATGAAGGACCATTTTTAATTGTACAGGCAATACGAAGTTTGCCGGGTGTTCACTAGTCTATATTATAAATTTGAATGTTTGTATGTATCTATGTATGTATCTATGTATGTGTTGAATGCGCTCCTAAACCGCTCATCCGATTGCGATGAAACTTTGGTGAACTGTCGAGAGTATACCAGGGATGGTTTCTGGATCAAAAAATTTTAACTTCTTCTTCTTCTTCATCGAGTATTAGGTCATTTAACCTATGAAGGTGGACTATCCTGGGAACCGTTCATCCGATTACAATGAAACTTTGGTGAATTGTCGAGCATATGACCGGGATGGTTTCTGGATTAAAATTTTTTTCTTCTTCTTCTTCATCGGGTATTATGTCATTTTACCTATGAAGGTAAAATGACCTTATACTCTGGGAGAAGAAGCTCCAACTGTCCTTCCATCTCTTCGCAGGTCTTCCAGGACAGTTTCTGGATTTAAACTTTTTTCTTCTTCTTCTACATCGTGTATTTGGTCATTTTACCTATGAAGGTGGAGTATCCTGGGAGAATAAGATGCAACTGTTCTTCCATCTCTTCGCAGGTCTTCCAGAACGGTTTCTGGATTAAAAATTTTTTCTTCTTCTTCTTCTTTATCGTGTATTTGTTCATTTTACCTATGAAGTCGGAGAATCCTGGAAAAAGAAGGTCCAACTGTCTCTTCGTAGGTCTTCCCAGTATTGTCTCGGGAATTAAACTTTTTCTTCACCTACTTAAGGGACGAGAGGTAATGAAGGGAAGGGAGGTACTGGTGGACCTGACGGGACGGGAGGTACTGAAGGGACGGGAGGTACTGAAGGAATGGGAGTAACTGAACGGACGGATTAACTGAAGGGACAGGAGTAAATGAAGGGACGGGAGTAACTTAAGGGACGGGAATAACTGTAGGGATGGGAGTAGTTGAGGGACGGGAGTAACTGAATGGACGGGAGTAACTGAAGGGACGGGAGTAAGTGAAGGGACGGGAGTAACTGAAGGGACGGGAGTAACTGAAGGGACGGGAGTAACTGAAGGGACGGGAGTAACTGAAGGGACGGGAGTAACTGAAGGGACGGGAGTAACTGAAGGGACGGGAGTAACTGAAGGGACGGGAGTAACTGAAGGGACGGGAGTAACTGAAGGGACGGGAGTAACTGAAGGGACGGGAGTAACTGAAGGGACGGGAGTAACTGAAGGGACGGGAGTAACTGAAGGGACGGGAGTAACTAAAGGGACGGGAGTAACTGAAGGGACGGGAGTAACTGAAGGGACGGGAGTAACTGAAGGGACGGGAGTAACTGAAGGGACGGGAGTAACTGAAGGGACGGGAGTAACTGAAGGGACGGGAGTAACTGAAGGGACGGGAGTAACTGAAGGGACGGGAGTAACTGAAGGGACGGGAGTAACTGAAGGGACGGGAGTAACTGAAGGGACGGGAGTAACTGAAGGGACGGGAGTAACTGAAGGGACGGTAGTAAATGAAGGGACGGGAGTAACTGAAGGGACGGGAGTAACTGAAGGGACGGTAGTAAATGAAGGGACGGGAGTAACTGAAGGGACGGGAGTAACTGAAGGGACGGGAGTAACTGAAGGGACGGGAGTAACTGAAGGACACGGGAGTAACTGAAGGACACGGGAGTTACTGAAGGGACGGGAGTAACTGAAGGGACGGGAGTAACTGAAGGGACGGGAAGTACTGAAGGGATGGGAGGTACTGAAGGGACGGGAGTAACTGAAGGGACGGGAGGTACTGAAGGGACGGGAAGTACTGAAGGGATGGTAGGTATTGAAGAGTGAAGCGACGGGTGGTTATGGAGGACGGTTTTTAATTATACAGGCAATACGAAGTTTGCCGGGGGTTCACTAGTAATAAAATAAATTATTGATACAATCGATTTTTTATATGCAAAAACATTTTAATACAATAAAACTAATAATATACACTATCCAACCAACGGCTTACCAACTGTACCACGGTGGTCGGCACAGTTGGTAAGCCGTTTGATGTCTGTGCGGGTCTCCTGGGTTCGATCTCCAGCAGAGGAGAAATTATTTAAATTAATTTCTCACGCTGATATTGCTTCTCTGGGCTGGAAACACTGGTGAGTTGGATGAATTTCCATATGGCATTAAGTTCGCCACTTGCGCAGGGTGCAAGGAAGTGTTTATATATTTTTGTTTTTATCCAAATGCAATTTCTTTACTTATGCGATTAAGTGTAAAAAAGGAATGATTATTTTTTTTGTTTAGGTTTGGATTAATATTTGATACCTTCTTATATTGAAAAATAAAAAGGCTTTTAATCGCTATTTTATGTACTAAGAGCATAATGGTGGTGTTTGATTACATAATAACCTCCGATGATTCTAAGAATTATCGATATTACTTTTAAAACTCTCCATTAGACTTTTCCCCCAAGACTATGTATCTCGGTATCGATAAGTATATAGATATTGGGATGCTGGGTGAAATTGGGTCCAGCGGGGAGATAAAATTAATAAAACGCGAGGGTTTAATTGATCGAGGGTGATCACAAACAAAACAACGGAATTCAAGTATGAAATTCCACGTGAAAACATTCAATAATAAATACGAAACGAATATAAAAATGTAGAATCAATAGTTGGTTCGTATTTAATATGTTATCAATATCTATTTTTACTCATCATTTGTATTAAACTGATGGTACTTAGTATAGTTTGTGTTATTTTTGCAATTGTGATCTATAAATGATATTCTGTACCAATTGTACAGTCCAGTTAATCGATAGTGTATATATGTAGGTATTATAAACATGTAGTTTTTCCAACTGTCGATTCGTAGATGAGAATTCAATTATTTGAATGAATCGACATTATTTAGCCAAGATGCGTGTACGAAGGAACATTTTGTATGGTTTAGTGGACTTTTTGCATGCTAATAACACCAACTAGAGGCCTCGCAGCATATATGTTCCCATGCATGGATTTACTCAGAATTTGGAGTAGAACATTTCATGTGAGTTTTGTGTGTGTGTGTGTGTGTGTGTGTGTGTGTGTGTGTGTGTGTGAGGGTGTGTGTGTGTGTGTGTGTGTGTGTCTGTGTGTCCCCCCCCCTTATAACTTTTGATTCGCTCAATTTTCAGAGCCCAAATTTTTTGAATATATAAACAGTTTTATATAGCCTACAAAAATTTTATACTCTTGAATTGTGAATTTTTGTTTCAGTCAGGGGTTATCAACTTTTGAAATTTTGATTTGTTTTTCCATTTATCTCAGAAACCATAAAAGCTAGAACGCTGAAAATTAGTATATACATAGACAAATACAAAATCTCAAATAATTTTTTTTTTTTTAAATTCCAGGGTTTCTCAAACATTTTTAATTAAGAAAAATATTTTTTTTATGTTAAATTTATGAGTTTACCTGCCTATATTTCCAATTTTTTTTAAAAACATTTCGTGTGTCTGTGTGTGTGTGTCTGTGTCTGTCTGTGTGTGTGTGTGTGTGTGTGTGTGTATGTGTGTGTGTGTGTGTGTGTGTGTGTGTGTCCCTTATAACTTTTGACCCGCTCAATTTACAGATTTCAAAATTTCAGAATGTATAAATAGTTATAGGCCTACAAAACTTTTATACTCAAAATTTGGAATTTTTGTTTCAGTCAGGGGTTATCAACTTTTGAATTTTTACTTTATTTTTCCATATCTCAGAAACCATAAAAGCTAGAACGCTGAAAATTGGTATGAATATAGAAAAATATAAAATCTCAATTCGTTATTTCGAAAAAAATTCCGGGGTTTCTCAAACATTTTTATTAAGAAAAATATTTTTTTTATGATAAATTTATGTGTTTAACTGCCAACATAAATTTATCATAAAAAATGTTTTTCTTATTTAAAAACGTTTGAGATACACTGGATTTTTTTTTGAAAAAAACAATTTGAGATTTTGTATTTGTCTATATTCATACAATTTCCAGCGTTCTAGCTTTTATGGATTATAATAGTTTTCTCGACCTTATACTGTTAATTGAGTGGATCAAAAGTAAATAGGGACGGACGAACACACAGACAACACACACACACACACACACACACACACACACACACACACACACACACACACACACACACACACACACACACACACACACACACACACACACACACACACACACACACACACACACACACACACACACACACACACACACACACAGACATACGAAATGTTCTACTCCGAATTCTGAGTAAATCCGTATGCGGAACATATATGCTGTGAAGCCTCTAAGTTGGTGTTTTTTGACTTCAAAGTTGGAAACACCGTGAAAAATATAGACCCCTGCATACTGCATACAATCTCGCGTATCATGGATTTAAACTGCCTCTTCCTTCAAGAGAATTTCATTCTCTTGAACGAATTGACAGTTGGAATACTTTCGCCATATATGAGTATCAAATGTGCGTTTCGATTCAGAATATAGGACACACTGACAATATTATTACATCGACTCGTTCATTTTTGTTACTCACAGTAGTACCGTTTTATTCCATTTAAAATTTGACAAACTATTCCGTGTAGACTTTTTTTTTATTTTTTACGTCTAGTCCCAACTCTCTCCTCTGGTTTTGTTATTTTTACGGCCCACATTAATTTACATACCGGAATAGTCGACCATCTACTCCCCGTTTCCCACTCTCCCACCATTTAATTTAGTTTTTTTTGTGACAATACTTAATGTTGTATTTTTAGGCACCCACAGTTTTAATTTTCGTATTTCCCGATTCAAATTCTTTAATATTCATTTTCGCGCAGTTTGAACTTATCATCTTAAATTTAATGAAATTTCCAAGGGGAGCATAATTTAAATTAATTAGGTAGGTAGTGTTTAATTATTTCTTAATACCCTTGAGCCGTTACAACGAGGATTATTATAATAGGTAAGACGACATTCAAATGAATTATACGAGATAAATTGATTACTGTGACATTTATTTTTTCCGTTTTTAATTACTTGGATAAGTAAATAACTTGATATTTTAGAAAAATTTTGTATGCGTCATAATTGTCATCATGGAGCAAAAATATTAAATTCAATTACTTTTTTGCTTCTTCAACTACCAGCCTATCTGCACGTGATGACTGTACAAAAATACATGATACGTTGAATATCTCAGGAAATCCTTTAGATTACAACAACATTTTGATAAAACTAGTTGCACGTAACACATGAGATCAACTGTCGATAGCTATAGTATGTATAGTTGAAGAATAAGTACCAAACTATAAACCCATAAATCCAAATTATTGAAGATATTTTGTTTTCTATACAACACATGTAGGTATGTATGTCAATTTAGGACAGTATGGAGGTCAGTCCTCTTTTCCTACCCGGAATATGAAAACAGCATGATGAATCTGTATGTAAATATGTTTGGAGATTAAGTATCAAACTACTTAGTCTTCTTACATATGTATTGTGTACAGGCGACTGCCATACAAATTGTATGAAGCAATGTCGTCACTAAAAAGTCTATGTGTGTGTCTGTCCTCCCCCCTCAATTTACAGAGCCCAAAATTTCAAAATATATAAACAGTTATAGGCCTACAAAACTTTTATACTCAGAATGGTTAATTTTTGTTTCAGTCAGGGGTTATCAACTTTTGAATTTTTGGTTTATTTTTCCATATATCTCAGAAACCATAAAAGCTAGAACGCTGAAAAATTAGTACAAACATAGACAAATACAAAATCTCAAATAGGTTTTTTAAAAAATATCCAGAATTTTTTAACAATTTTTTTTAACAATTTTTATAAAAATTGAATTTAGTGACGACATCGCTTGATACAATTTGTATGGCAGTCGCCTATACACACTATGTAAGAAGACTTCAGAGTTTGATAGGTAATTAATCTGCAAACATACATACCATCATGCTGTTTTTATATTCCGGGTAGGAAAATAGGACTGACCTCCATACTGTTCTATCTTGACATACTTACCAATATGTGTTAAAATTTTCAATAATTTGGATTTGTATTATTTTAATATAGTTTGATTATTATTCTTCAACTATACATACTATCGCTATCGACAGTTGGATCTCATGTGTTACAAGTATACTTATAAACCGTGACTATCTTTATTACACCTTTATTTCATAGAAGTCAAGTTAGGACAGGTCGAGAGGTTGTTTAACGCTTGACTAACGCATCATACTAAATATTTCAAAATGGAGGATATTTCACATATGATCCGACGCATATTTGAGATTGACAGAAAAATTTAATCCCTATAATGTTTTTCCTTGTTATTCTTCATCACAATCGTGTTAAAACTGACTCAACACGGCACAACGTGGTGTTTGTTTTCATTTTTCAATGTCAGTTATCCAAAAATTATACATGAATTTGTATACTGTAAAGCCATATAAAAAAATAAAAGATTATCTAGTTGCGTGTTTAGTAAGCTTTTAACGAAATCTAATAAGTAAGACCGTTAATGAGGTTTCCTTTATCAAAGATTAATTATCATATATTATAATATTTGATATCATCCTACTTGATGCCTCATTATATAACACTATAGAGTTACGTTCTTATTTTAACTCTGTTATGGTTCAGTTGTTTTAATTTGATAAGTTGAAAAATTCTAATTATGGCTGTAAAATTTCCCTCACTTCATTTTACACAAGATAACTCTTTGTTAATTATCAAAAATATGTTTTGAGCTGTAATTTTTTAAAAGTTATAATATTAAAGATAATGAATATCTATTGTGCTTGTTACATTAATGAATCTGAATATAATAAATAAAAATATCCTTACACCCTGCGCAATACGCAATGCGCAAATGGCGAGTTTATTTTCTATTTATTTCTTCCAACTCACCAGTATTTCCAGCCCAGAGAAGCAAGAATTGCGTGATAAATTAATGTATCCTCTCCTGGGGGTCGAACCCAGGACGCCCGTACTGAAGCCAAACAGCTTACCAACTGTATCACGGTGGTTTATTTTATATTTTTGATTGTAACAAGTTGCATGCAACACATGAGTTCCAAGTGTCGTTTGCGAGAGTAGGTATGTGTCTAGTGTAATGATACGTAAAAATCCACATATATGTTATTATTAAAAATAAATAACGTACCAAACTATAAAAAAATAAATTAAAATTATTGAATATATTTAGTTTTTTTTCCTTTACAAAACATGTATGTCAGGATGGGACAGTGTGGAATTCAGTACTTTTTCCTACCCCGAAAAGGTAAACGGCCGCCGTGACACAGTTGGTAAGTCGTGTGGGTTCTCTGCGGGCGTCCTGGGTTCGATCCGAAACAAAAAATAGATCTTGGCTCATTATATTTTAAGGAATAAAAAAAAATAACAATTAAATTTTGAATTTGTAGAGGGGAAGCGACAAACTATTATTGTACTGGAATCAAACAAATTAGTATGTTCTTTTTTTTTTTTTTTTTTTTTTTTTTAACATGTCTACGTAGGGGACGCCAGCTATTAGGATTTGGGTCCATTTTACTCTTCCGAAGAAGCGCACTACGTAGCGTTGGGAGGGGTTTGCAATCTAGAGAAGAGTTTATTAATTCGGATTTTAAAAAGACCCGGGTTGTACGAAGATGGAAACACAGAATTCGGAAGATCGTTCCACAGTCGGGCTGCTGTGTTAATAAAGGAGTTCGAGAAGCGACTTGTTCGTATATGTTGAAGGTCCACTGTGAATGGATGCTGCGATTGAGTGAAGCGAGTGACTCTGTTGCGAGTGGGTGGAGGAGGGACCAAAGATGCAAGTTCTTCTGAGCAATTCCCGTGGTAGTATCTATAGAATAAACTTAAAATACCGACTCTGCGTCTGTGTTCTAGTGATTGCAATCCATCAGTCAGTGATGGATCATCAATCAGACGTATAGCACGCCTTTGGACAGCGTCGAGGGTATTCAGTAGGTATTGGGGGGCGCCACTCCAGAGGTGACTGCCATATTCAATAATTGGGCGTATTTGCGCTTTGTAGAGTATACAGATCTGGGTCTTAGTAAAATATCTGCGCGCTCTATATAGTACGCTCAATTTTTTGGAGGCGAGTTTCACCTTAGCTTCGATGGAGCCCTTGTAGTGTAATTGGTTCGTTATAGATACTCCAAGCAGGTCGATAGAGCTGCTGTTAGGTAGGGTGCTTCCGTTGAAAGACACTTGCAATTCATTGGGGTTTCTCTTCGCAGAAATTAGACAGGCTTGGGTTTTTGAGACGTTAAATGAAACAAGATTACTTTCACCCCAGGTATTGATTGAGTGGAGGTAGCTATTTATTTTTTGATGAAGGTCTTTCCGGGCTTCTGATATTTCACTCTGTTTAGGAGGTTTGTCAAAAGAGAAATTGTCATGGACTGTGCTGTCATCAGCGTAACAGTGGATGGGGGCGCGTAAGAGCAAGTCATTGATATGTAGGAGGAATAGGGTTGGAGATAGAATGGACCCTTGAGGGACTCCCGCATTAATGGAATGGGGAGAAGAAGAGCAACCGTCCACTACAGTTATGACTTCGCGATCTTTTAAAAAATTCGCAATCCAAGTACACAGAGACTGGGGTAGTCCATAAGAAGGGAGTTTCATTAAGAGACCTCGGTGCCAAACCCGGTCGAAAGCTTTAGAGATGTCAAGGGCGACAGTTTGAGCTTCTCCAAAGCGTTCCATAACTCGACCCCAAACGGATGTCACATACGCGAGTAGATCGCCACAAGATCGATTTCCACGAAATCCATATTGGCGGTCGCTTAAAATTTTGTTTGCTTCGAGGTATGTGATCAACTTGGTGTTTAGTACCCTTTCCATTATTTTGGAGAGTACAGAAGTAATAGCGATGGGTCGGTAGTTAGATGGGTTGGAGCGATCACCTTTTTTGGGAATTGGGTGGATGACCGCTTTTTTCCAGTCACATGGGACAATACCAGTTTTAAACGAGAGTTTGAAGAGTTTAGTGAGAACTGGGGCTAGTTCGGCGGAGCATTTTTTTAACACAAGAACGGGAATTCCATCTGGTCCATTAGCTTTGTTAACATCCAACCCTCGGATGGCGAGTAAAACCTCAGAGAAGTTAATCCTTACTTCGTTCATTTTAAAACCACAATGTGGAACTGGTTGAGGAGTTTTTCCTCCGTCGTCAAGGGTTGAGTTATCTGCAAATAATTTACCGAGAAGATTAGCTTTGTCGGTGGCAGAGTTAGCAATGGATCCGTCATGGTTCGTTAAAGGTGGAAATGAAGATGTGCAAAAGTTCTGACCTATGGAGGTTGACAATGACCAGAATCTTCGGCTACCGTTAGGGCATGAGGAGAGTTTTTGACTTATATGTTGGTCATGGAGTTTTTTAGCCTGATTAATGGTTTTTTTACAATCCTTTGTCATCTTGTTGTATGCTTTCTTGTTTGACGGGGATTGAAGTTTTTGAAATGTTTTGAAAGCCAGATTTTTACGCGTGACTGCTTCTCGGCATTTGGAATCAAACCAAGGTTTTGTGCCTGGTCCGCAGGTTTTGAGGGAGGAGGGAATATAGCCATCCATAGCAGAAGTGATGACATCCCCTACCTCACGCGCACAGATAGAAGGGTCTTTGGTTCTAAAACAGACTTCATTCCAAGGAAAGTCGCGAAAGTGTATTCGCAGTGCATTCCAATCTGCTGACTTGTATTGCCAAATTTTCCTTTTAGGTTTTTCGGGTGGAAGGTCCGGGATGAAGTGGATGGCCGTTTGCACAAGGCAATGGTCTGAAGAGCCCAGTGGGGCTGTGACTTTCAGTGTGTATCCCGTTGGCGAGGTAGTCATAAAAAGATCAAGCAGATTGGAACGATGCCCAGAGACATCAGGGATGCGAGTTGGCTCTTGAACAAGTTGCTCCAGGTTATGACACAAAGCAAAGGATTCCGTCATGCGGCCAGCCGAATCGGTAGTTCCCGATTTCAGCCAATCGGAGTGATGGACATTGAAATCGCCGAGAACCGCAAATTCTGCCGACGGGTAGCGAAACAGAAGACTGTCAATGGTTTCTCCTAAGTATTTGAAAAGCTCGGAAGAATCATAATCACTCATATTTGGAGATCGGTAGATACAAGCATAAATTTTTATGAATTTGTTAGATTTTAAACGGACCCACATAACATTGAAGGCGGGGTTCTCGAACTCCTTCAATCTGACACAGTTGATGTCTTCGCGGCTGTAGAGGCACAAGCCTCCTTTGGGCACAAACATGCTTTCGAGTATGTACCCTGGGCAGTTGAGGTAACTTGTGTCGAGTGGATCTTGAATTTGTGTTTCCGTGAGAAAGAGCAGGTGTGGTTTTTGAGATTGCAAGTGATGGTGAACAGAATTTAAATTACTGTGGATACCTCTGATGTTAGCGAAGTCTACCAACAGTTCACAAATGGTGCGAGGGTATGCAGTCTTGGTTGTCGCTGTAAAAACATTATTATTGGGTTTATCTGTCATGAAGGTTTTGTGGGGGGGGGGGTGGCATTGTGAAACGAGGAGATCAGAAGCCCTTTTCAAGGACATTTGTTCCGGCAGCTGCGCTGCTAGGTTGAAGAAGGGAGGATATGGCCGTGGAGGACGCCTGGTGCCCCCCGCATACAACTGCTGGGACCTCGTCCGGTCACGATCCGGCACAACAATTGCAGCGAGATTATGCGCCGACTGATAGGGCAGCCAACCCGTAGTCGTTAGCTTAGGTCGGGCCCCTGTACTATTCGGCGGCCGGCCAGCGACGAACCGTTTCACACAGATCTCCCTCGGCTCACACCTCCAACCAGACCCGCCGCGCAGCGGCCGGGATGACATCATCAAGATAGGCCGCCGATCAACTCCAACACAAGTGCCCGCCTGGGCACCAAAGCAAAGAACCCCGAACATGGCGAGCCATTTTAGGGGACCATAAATGCAGTGGCTTGGTAAACCAGTATAGTATACTGACCCCAGGTCGAAGGCAGGGTTTACTTTCCAATCCCAGAGGATGGGTTGGGGGGGAGCAAACTCACCTTCTCCCAAAAGCATTATTAATAAGACAAACATCTATTAATAAGACAAACAAGTGTTGTTAACACTATGTTCCCAGTTAACTATGATACTGATTCGTCTTCATCAAGTTTTGGACAAAGGTTTAACCAAATATTAATAAAGTGTAAAGTTTGTATATACATAGGTACGTACCTAGGAAGGTATGTGCAGACCTCAGCGTTTACCTTTATTATTCCACGCACTTTAAATAACGACATCAAATTAGTTAAGTTACTTCAAGAAGTCCTCGGAGGTCGGAAACTTGTTAAATAACTCAGAACGTCGTTTCCTAAATGAACGTATCAACCCACATTCACTGTCTTATATCATTAATGGTATGAATGCATTCCTATTTTTTTGTCAATTGAAAATCTTTTCTCTGACAAAACTATTGAATGTATTGTGGTGCTAGATCATATAAAGCATTAAACTAATATAATATTCACTGATATATTCACTGATATATGGCTACAAAAACTTTTTATTTTACGCGGCGCTGGCCGATTTACTAATGATATTAATAACAATTAAGCACTACAAATAATAACACTCAATTATTATTATTACCATTATACACTTCCTCAAAAGAATTAGCAGATCAATGCGTAAATTGTAATTTATTTAAAAGAGCAAAATAAAATGCAACAAACGCATCATCAAGCTTTCAATTGGGAATAGTTCACCCATCCAGATACTTAACATATCAAAGGATTAGGCTCTGAGGAGGTCTCTATACTACCTAACAACCCTACTGATTCCCGAATATTAACGTTTAAAAAATCTTTAACGATTCTACATGTATTCATAATTACCGTTTTTTGCATTTTTATTATTAAATTTTTCGATAAATCTATAATTTCTAAATTACGGATTAACGATTTTGGAATAATGCCAGTGGCTGAAATAATGAACGGTAATATTATTATTTTACGAGAATGCCAAAGTCTTTTAATCTCGTTACCTAAAGCGGTGTATTTTCTATTTTTTTTTTCATAGATGCATAGCGGCGTAAACTTTTTTAATTTTTGTACCAATTTTTTTTTTTAAATTTATTCTAATAATAATATTTTTATTATTTCTTATTATATTCCTATTTATTTAACGTTGTAATGTGTGAGCTTGTATATTATGATTGTCCTCTGTGGACAAATGTAATTGATCCGTTTTTTATTTATTTTATATCGTATTCCTTTTGTTTATTTTATAAGACTGTATTTGTCTCTTAAATAAATAAACATTAAAAATTGATAAAATTAGCATAAAATAACTTATAGATACCTCCTAAATTTACATTAAAATGGGTTAAATAAAGCATTGAAACAGCTTGTAAAGCAACAATTTAATCAGTAATAAGGCATTATCGCTATTCACAGTAATAATATACAAATTTTTGAAAAAATTATAATACCACGTCAGATAGGGTCGAATTGTGATTTATGTTATTTCATTATACAACGAACCATTTGTTGGATATTAAAATACTTATTCTTCCACAACTCCAGTTTGTAAAAAGTCAAAGTTCTCTGTATTTGAATATCAACTTCGTAACTCCTACGTTTAAAAGCTTAAATACGTGTTTCTGCCAAGAATAAAACCGTCTGTCATTGCGGCCGTACATTTTTGGCCTCTTTGGGATGAAGCTTACTTTTATTTTGTAGGATAACTTTAGTTTAAACTTGGAGAGTTTGTGAGGTACTAAGTTTGTTTGTTAAGTGTTCAGTAGATTCGTTCCTCATATTCCAACTGTCGATTTATTCAAGAGAATTTATTTCTTTAAACAAGTCGACATTGTTTCAAGCCAAGATCCGCGTACATGATTTTATATGGCTAGGTCTACATTTTTCAATGAAAGCAACAGTCCTTATACATGAGATGTCACCCTCGAACTGCGCCAGAATTATAAGTTCATTTTTGGCTTGTTTACTTGCTTGTACCAAACAACCAATCGATTTACTTAATCTTCATACATACCTGCATAACATCAAGATGTTTAATAATAATATACATTTTCTTGCATCATGCGCAAGTGTCATTTCTTACAACTTACCAAAGTTACAACTTAAATTCATTTCTTACAACTTACCAGTGTTTCCAGCCCAGAGAAGCGATATTATAGTGAGAAAATGAATTTAATAAAAATTCCTTTTTTGTTATAATTTGAATGCTCAGGAGACGTTGATTGTACCTACCTAACTATGCACAATAGCCATGCGGGAGATACCTGTTATTGGAGCACTGGATATTCTATGTTTTTGTTTCATGATTTCTTTGTTTGTGTTGTTCAGTGTTCTGTTATTGTCTCTTTATTAAAAAAAAATCATTATTACTGTTTATAGGAATTTTGTATTGTTCTTGGTCCAACTCTTTCTCAATCTCCCTGTAGGTTTTCTTGGTGGTCGCTGAATCTATTCAAATTCGTAGGTGCATTGCTTGGCGGCTCTTCCTAAAGGGCTCTCGGGCTCAGCCCTCCCAAACAAAAAAATCCCAAATATGTATGTCATTAAATCTTAAGAATACATTATTTTTCTAATTAATATTTGCCGTCTTACGCCTGCAGTATATTTAGCGAAAGTATTTAAACCTACCTGTTTTGTAAAGCAAGCAAGATTCTATGAAATATTTTATTCTTCGGGCACAGTCGACTTGTGCCCGGAGAGCACATACAATTCACGCGATCGTCCGCTGCCGCCGCAGCTCGCCGTACACGCTGAATGTATGCCGATTTAGAGCAAAACGGGGTAGTGACCGCTAAGGGTTATAGTATATTTTAATTTATTCGTATTTTGTTATACATTGCGATAGTCGAACGTTATGTAAGAAGTTGCAATTCCTTGAGGCTTTCATTAATTTATATTACATAGTTTAAACTATAAATAATCCGAAATATATAAGTATTATTATTAATTCAATTAATACCATAATATTGCAAACAAAAATGATATTAAATGTGTAAAATCAGGAAGCAGTCTTGCGGCCGTTGCCAGAAGTTTTTTTTTAAATCTGGTATGATCAAAATTCATTAGTTGTCACAAATTATTTTATAATTTGTCGATGCATTTTATTACAAGCGTTATTTAAAACCCAACAAAATACAGCATAAATGATCAGGTTCACGTTTTAATTTCTGATAAACAAAAGAACTACGGAAAACACTGATAATTTTTATATACGAAAATAATATTGTGTCACATATCTGCTTTCTGATTCCTGTAGTAAGTTAATTTCTCATCTAGGTATAATTATAATTTTGAGCCCTTCTAAGATTTAAGGTCACCAGCCGCCACTGATTGCTGTAATAATCCTTTTGGGACTCATCCATTATTGAAAACCATTGAAAATAGTTTGAATAACTCAAATACTTTGCACGAATTAACGTATTTCATTTTAATACTCAAACGATACACGAATTTATTAAAGTTTCTTCAATCTTGGAGAATTGTAGACAATTAAAGCAATACCTATATAGGTACTGACAGCTCAACTGTTGAATTAAATGCAACGTAAAATTATATATTTTTTCATAATTCTATGTGACTATGGAGTCCTATTATGAAGTGACAGTTTTAAACATCGAAAAAAATATTAAGACTGTTACGTTAGTTCAGAGAAAAAAAGTATTTATAAATGTTAGACTATAAACTTAACCATTAATAGAGGCAAGTCTTCAATTAAAATAGGATTTAGTCTCATTTTTAGATCACACGAATGATCAAAATTAATGTGCTTAATGAATTATTACAAGATTTACGAGAAAAACTCTAATGACCTTCGTAAATTAGTTATGGAAGAAATTAATCTAATAAAACCAAGTTTGGAAGTCGTTATATTGTCTTTTTATACTAAAATCTCCATAACGATGAATTAAACTAATTTTAATTGCGAATCTTTTATGATGCTTTTCTTCTAATTATTTTTTAACTACCAAGTAATCATTATTGCAAAAATAAAAGTAAAAGTTGAATACCTAACAATATATTAAAAACTTCTAGATTATTATAAAATATTTTAAATAAAAGGATGTAAAATTTTCTATGGTAAAACATAAGTTCTTTGTAATGCAGATATGTTACAAAATTGCTTGTGATAGGTTGTTCCATTTCGATAAAGTTCCAATATAATATTAAGGCTTTCCACCTTCCTTATTGAACCTGATCTAGTGGTTTCACACTCGAGCGGTTTCAATATCAAGAAACAAACTTTCAACTTCTCACCATACATATTATATAATATACACCTGGAGATTTTGTCACCTTCCCAGCCAAGGCAAACAATATAGAAGCGCTGAATAGTGGCATGACCTTAAACCTCAAATGTCTCCTTATTACACAATTCCATCGACATGTTATATATTTTTTTAGAATCACAATTGATTTTGTTATGTGTGTCCGAAAAACGTACATCACGCCATTTCCCTATTTGGGGTAGGCAGAGAGAACCTAACGCCAGACCTCCTCTCTCTTGACATACATTTCTCGCTTAATTCACATGCACGCTCTTCTATTATTTTTACTTCAAACTTTTAGTTGTTCGACCTCTACTTTTCGTTCCTCTTCATCAGCCATATATACTTTTTTCGTCAGGCGGTCATCAAGAAATAAATAAATAACCTGTTTGGATGTGATTACATATACTAATATAAAAGATATCTTGTCGTTAATGTGACTCCTGAGTTAAATGTCCGGATTCGTTTCCCGGTGGATAAATATTTGACATAGTACCTACCTGTTCTTCTTCTGGTGTCATATCAGGTCTCCCCGATGTGGACGACTACCACAGAGAAAGCCTCCCGGTCCTGTGTAGTGCGAAACAGCTCCTACACAGTTCTTATACCGGTCCATTCGCGGATGTTTCGCAGCCAGGAAAGCTGCCTTCTTCCGACCCATCTACGACCCTCAATCTTCCCCTTCATGACAAGCTGAAGGATGGCATACTTATCACCTCTCAGAATATGGCCGAAGTACAACACTTTACGGAGCGTAACAATGGTGAATGATTCTCTTTTGGTGTTTGCTCTACGTAGTACTTCAGTGTTACTGACCATGTCAGTCCACGATATTCTTAGCATTCTGCGGTGGATCCACATTTCAAATTCTTCAAGGCGGTTAGCCTACCTTTAACTTAACTGAAAAGCCATGTTTGTAGATTAAATTAAACGATCTATGAAGATTTGGAACATATGTACGATTGAGACGAGAGTGAAAGAAATATAAGTCGGTATTTGTAGGAGCATTTTGAATAGATACATGAGGGGAATTGGTCACATTCACAGACAGTAATAAGTGCATATTCTCTTTGAGAGGTAAATTAGGAAACAAATGTTGTACTCAGTTAATTCTTGAACATGCCAAAGGAAAACGCAATGATTATTTCGCTTTAAAATTAAGAGTTAGGGAATAATTGGAGAGTTGTAGGAGAGGATAGTCGAGAAAGTAATTTCTTATATAAATAGATGGGTCGATGGCAGAGCGGTTTGCACGCTGGGTTAGTAATCCAGTGGTCGCGAGTTCGAATCCTGCCTCGACCCATTTCGTTCACCTATAGCACAAGCATTTATGTTTATTTTAGGGAACGTAGGAAGATGTATATGTACTTGTTTAACAAGGACATATTCATTTTTTAAAAAAAAAAAAAATATCCAAGCTTGCATGTTACTATGATACCGGGGAATACGATATTACGTATTTTATATGTACTGTTTTGTATGAGGAAACCTCTAACGGATATTAAACTCTCGTTTTTAAAACTAATATCCATAAGACGTGCCTCGAAGATTATACTGCAGACGATTTGAGGATGCGTAATGTGAACATAAGGCTGTAAAACTGAAAAAGCTAACTGAAGAAAAAACAAATACAAGCTTTGAACGCGCCCCGTAGCACATGTTGGAAAAAGACCACAAAGCGAATATTGCCGTGGCTATTATAAAAACGCTCAAAACACGTTAATAATAAATTTTGTCATGACCATGATATGAGTTTCAATCTGACTTGAAGAACTGAATTCTATAGAGTATAGGGACACTTAATCTATAGAGTGCCGTTTAGTGACACAGGATTACTTAATAATTGTTGGCTCTACGATACGAAGTATTCTTTTTATTACTTTAGATTCTCAAAAAAAAAGGTTGTGCGAATTTGTAGGTACTCAGCGATCAAGACAATCTCAATGTAATAGGTAAGTTTGGCACAATTTTTGAATAAAGTGTGAGGTCATTCAGGGCTGCGTTCATAATGGACGCCGAGTGCACTTAGTGATGCTATAAGCTGTTCAAAATGACCGGAAACAGACGCCCGAAAGATACTCTGTGGCGTTTAGGTTGAACGTCGAATGTGCGCACCAATTGTTCTGCAAATTTTCGGGTGATAAACTCTCTGTTATAGTATCTTGAAAGTTCTATATTATATTTTCATCTTGACAATCTGTTCATTTGAAAATAAGCCGAAAACACCACCGCCACCTATGAAGGAACGAGAACTTTATTGAAGGAACTTTATTGTATCGCCATCTATTGTGAAAAATTGTTGACTCTCGACGGGAAAAAAATCCAAAGTTTGCATATATGCAACTATAAAAATATTCGTTTTTTTATATTCTTATCGTTCGGCGGATGAATAGATGAAATGAACAAGAGCTAACCCTAGCTATTGAGATTCAAAGTTCAGCAAAAGTTTATTTTCCAATTAATATAGTAAAATAATATAACGTTTGCTTTAATATCTCAATGACCTTGAACGCCTTCAAAATATATGTATAAAATTCATATTTGGGTTGAAAATAATTGATCATAATATATCATCTTACCGCAATCTTCTTTGTTGGCCCAAGATACGCCAGCGGCGCAATATACACGTTCTGTCACTATTGTGCAATATTATTTCTAATCCAAGCCTGCCATAGTACCTTAAATAGTTCACTTATTTATCCAATCATGGACCTTCACTCCGATCTGCTGAACGTACGACACTATTCATCCCTGTGCATAATACATAATTTTTCAGCTCGTTGTTCGAAGTATCAGCGATGGAATAATCTAAGTCCGGATATTTCGTCGTCTAACTTACTATGTATTTTCGAGAAAAAAACTAAAGAAGGAATATTTATCCCTTAACACCAGGGGGGCAAGTCTGGTTCGACCGGCGAAATGAAAACCCCAGTGATTACCCATATCATGGATATAATTATTATTATATCCATGATATGGGTAATCACGATGGTTTTGATTTCGCCGATTGAACCAGACTTGCCCCCCTGATCCCGATTTCCCCTCTTGTTTTTTCCTTTTATTGCTAGGCTATTTCTTTTGTTTTTAATATTTATCTTAGTGTATTGTACGAATATTTTCTTTGTTTTTTTTTCGCTTTCATTCTATTGTCGATGTACATATACAATTTTGTCATACTTTGTAATCTGGTTGGTTGGAAGAAATTGCATAATGGCAATAAGCCCGCCAGGTGCATTCTATTTGTTTATGTTATTTATTTTATTTATTTATGTACAATTGTACACTTAGATATATAATAATTAATTTAAAATTCGTGTTGGTATATATATATATTATGTTACTTATTTTTATTAAATCAGATTTTTTTAAAACCACAATGCGTTTTGAGCGATTGATATGTTTCAGAATATGCCTGATCGTGTTGTGGTTCATTTTTACGCTCAGTGAGTGTTATTCGTCTGACATGTACAATGTTTGTGCGTCAACATTCTGTTGTTGCCTAATATCTTGTCTACGCTCATAATATTCTTATAAGGAAATTCTCTGTTCGCAAGCAAATACAGTCTTGGTTTGGAGATTTCTTTAGCATCAGTAAAATGCTTTACACTTATAGGATCCCATGTCGGATATCTGAATTTTATTCCCGAGAAGAGGCCATGAATTATTCATAACATTATATATAATATGCTTCTCGAGTTTAGACACTTTTTAGTACGTTGCTCTTAGACGGAGATCTCTGTGTAGTAAATATGTATATAAGGAAGGGAAATTTTATTTTTTCAATCTATTCTAGAATTAGGGGTAAAATGTTTTCTCGGAAGAGTTATTAACACCGTTCTGCAGAGGGGCTATAGTTTATAAGGCTGGTGTTACAGAAGATATTATCTTACGAAGATTAAAGTAGTTCTGTTCTTTTCCTTACATTTTGACGCTTATCGAAGAATATTTCGAATGATCAAACATTAAACTCTATCTGTTCCCATTACTATTTTCATATATCAAATGACATTATTTATACGCAAATACTTATTTTATACGTCTTGAGTGTATGGACAAAACAGGATTGCTCAACATTTCCAATGAAATCTCTGTAATACAAGTTTTAACTTACAAGAAATATAATATACAAAAAATCACCAAATAACAAAATATTAAAAATGCATTATTAGTTCAACATATATTTTGTCTGGTTCACTTTAAAAATACCGAATCGAGTTAAATTATATTTTGTAACAAAATTAATGTCGTAAAGAATTTCACGTGAATCTATACTTTTAGCGAAAACTTGGGATCCCCTTTTAAGCAACCTATGCGCAGGGAGGAATTTGAGATTTGGCATACTTAAAGTTTATATGGAAAATGAGTGCTGAATGTTAAAATTTATACGTAATATATGTTAGAAATACATTATAAAACAAAAACAATTTAACGGCAAACCATAGATTGTTTACATTCATACTGACGATATCTTATACAGGTAGTGTCAAACGCAGTTGGTTTATATATTTTCTTTTTATTTATTTATTTACGATTTGGAAAGAAAAATTAGAGAAAAATTATGGGATATACTAGCAGTGTTTGGAGTGAAGAGCAAACTAATACGCGCAATCGCGTCATTATATGAGAACAGCGAAGCATGTGTTCGTGTCAACGACACAGTGACAACGTGGTTCTCTATAAATAATGGCGTTAGACAAGGGTGCGTGATATCTCTATGGCTCTTTAACTTGTACATTGATTTCTGCATAAGAGCCCTTAAGGATGAAAGCATGGGTCTGAAATTGAGTACCGTAATGGTGCGAGATTTGATGTATGCAGACGATAAAGTTCTATCAGCAGAAAGTATGGAAGAGTTACAGTATCTTGTAAGTATGGTATATGAAGGATGTATAGAGAACGGACTTAGGATGAATGCCAGCAAATCAAAGACAATGGTCTTTGAAAAGAGTGAAAGCAGAACAGCGTGTAAAATAAGAGTAGAGAACGAATGGCTCGAGCAAGTCGATGAATATGTATACTTGGGAAGCATATTTCAACGGAACGGACGACTCGATAAAGAGATCGAAAGAAGAGTTATGGCAGGAAACAGAGTGAATGGAGCACTAAGACCAATTATGAATGATCGCAACATATCAAAGGATGCCAAAGTTGCCATTCATAACGCCATCGTATTGCCAACCTTGACGTAAGCAAGTGAAACCTGGACTTGGCAGAAGACGCATGAAAGTAGAATAAATGCAGTTGAAATGAGATCGTTAAGAAGGATTTGTAATAGAACGATGTATGACCGGGTAAGAAATCAGGACATAAGGAAAGAATGTAAGATGAAGAAAGATGTCATTACTAGAATGAAAGTGAACACATTGAGATGGTTTGGTCACATGGGGAGAATGAATGAGGAGCGCCTGACGAAGAAAATATACAGAGCGGAAAGGAATGGAATGAGAGGTCGGGGACGCCCAAGAAAGGGATGGCACGACCATGTGAACGAAATTTTGAAAGACGGAAATGTTAGAAGTGTGAGCAATAGACGAACATGTATGAGACGATGCATGAATGTGGACGAGGCGAGAGATGCATGCCAGGATAGAAAGATGTGGCGTTCGGTTCTCTCTGCCTACCCCGCAAGGGACATGGCGTGATGGTATGTATGTATGTACGATTTGGTACACAGTTGATATACAATTAACATTTACATAATATCAAAACAAAGAAACCGTGCACACAAAAATTTCACAAGCCAAAGCCTGTCTGTGGGTATACCTACCTATTAAAATATAGACAAAATTATTTTGTTAATAACATCAGATAACGATATAAGATGAAAATATAGCAAAGTGAAAAACATATAAGTACAAAAAAAAGTAAAAACACAATACTAGGCATGCCTTTTAAGTTCTGTCGTTTACATATTTACCGGCAGCTTTGAATTTGGAACTGTTTGATATTCAAATTTGTTTGAATTTAGAATCTCAAAACAATTGAAAGTATTAGGATTAATGCTATAGTTTAGTTATTGCGTTGCTTTGAATCTGTCAGGTCACGTACGAAAATGAATCTTACTAAGGAAAATGTCCGTGCAATAATTTTCAACAACTTTAAAACAAGCCTAACACGGCTTCAGTGTTTTGAAAAGATAACATCTGTGTTCCAAGATGAAGCTCCATCTCTGCGGACTGTCGAACGCTGGTACTAAGAATTTCTGCGTGGATATACCAGTCTTAGTGACAAATCTCGTGAAGGACGTCCAAAATCCGCCTTCACTGAAGAAAATATCATTGCTGTGAGACAACTAATTCTCGAAGATCGTCATGTAACATATCGAGAGATAGAGGCGTTATTAGGCATCTCAGGGACAACCATTCAGAAGATATTGCATATGGCACTTGGTGTGAGAAAGCTAGTTTGCCGTTGGATCCCGCATCACGTCTACGACATCATCAGTGGTGACAAATCTTGGATCTATGCCTACGATCCTGATTTCAAACAACAATCTACAGTCTGGGTCTTCCAAGATGAGCCAAAGCCGACTAAAGTTGTTCGCTCTCGAAGCACTTCAAAGAAGTTGGTGGACACGTTCGTTGCGAAAACCGGTCATGTTGCGACAATTGCAGTTGATGATCATAGAACGGTTAATGCTGAGTGGTATACGATAGTTAGTTTACCACAAGTCATCGTCGAACTTCGGAAATCTAACCCAAAGCGACGCATCATCCTACACCATGATAACGCAAGCTCACACAGCGCTCGTCAAACTATTCAGTATTTGAAGCAGGAAAACGTAGAAATTCTTGACCATCCTCCATACAATCTTGACCTAAGCCCCAACGATTTCTTTACATTTCCTAAAATTAAGAAAAATCTTCGCGGTCAAAGGTTCCAGTCTAGTGAAGAAGCAGTCGACGCTTTCAAGACAGACATATTGAACACCCCTACTTTGGAGTGGAATAAATGTTTTAATAACTGGTTCAAGCGAATGGAAAAGTGTGTTAAACTACGTGGTGAATATTTTAAAAAACAATAAAAGATACTTTAAGATTATAGTAGTGTTATTTTCTTCAAACGACAAAACTTAAAAAGGCATGCCTCGTACACACAAATCAATAGGTAGGTAAATACAAAATGGTAATATAAAAAATAAAGATAAATTCAAATCGTTAATGTACTGTGAAACAATATAAATGGTCATAAAAATTAAACACTTTGCAAGTGAAAAGAAAACTTTGTAGCCCTTGATGTTTTTTTATCATTAATCAAGTCCGATAACTTTGCAAACTTTAAAATGAAATAAAACACGGTCGAATTTTGACCTCTATCACTGGTTCAAATAAAATCATGACAATAAAACATTACATATATTTACAAAACCAGTAAAATTCCTTAATGCTTTTATACAATGTAATAAGTATCTAGTATCTAGGCTTACAACGTACAAACCTCTATTGGAATATACAGGAATGGAGAGGGAATAGAGGAATAAGAATAACCTCGAAGATATTTCAATTTACGCCTTAATCAATTATACCAACAGCAGCCTCACCCAGGACGTAAATTTACCTATGTCATTACTAGTTTGTTGTGCGATTCACCAATTTTTTTTATGAAAACGGTTCGTGGGTATTTGACAAAAAACTTGGGCAGTTAAGAGTTATTTTAGTGAAATTAAGTATGAAGGATCGGGATAGGAATAACCCCAAAGATTTTACAATTTACGTCTTAAACGATTATACCAACAACAGCCTCACCCGGGACTTAAATTTACCTATGTCATTACGAAGAATGTCCAGGGTTTGCGAAATATTTAATTTGTTGTAGTAATTTGTTGAGCGATTCACCAATTTTTTTTTATGAAATCGGTTCGTGGGTATTTGACAAAAAAACTTGGGCAATTAAGAGTTATTTTAGTGAAATTAAGTATGAAGGATCGGGATAGGAATAACCCCAAAGATTTTACAATTTACGTCTTAAACGATTACACAAACAACACAGCCTCACCCGGGACCTAAATTTACCAACTTCAACAAAAAAAATGTCCAAGGATTGCGAATTGTTAATTTGTTGCAGTTAGTAGTTGAAATTATTAAAAAACCAACTCAGTACCCAAACTGTCCTATATTGCACATTCTGTTGAACCGTATCTATTTTTGTTTTGTCATTATTTTGATATGATTTACTTATGACAACGTTGGTATTGCAAATGCTCATTTTTACGTACCTACAAGGTTTTTTATGTCACTCGATGGCAAATATCGTTTGCTTCCTTCCATTTGGTGTCAATTTTTTACCTCACAGTCGACAAATCTGATTTATGGAAAGGAAATCATTTTTACGCTTCCGTCAAAAAATATTATCCTAAAAACATCACCGTCAATATAGTGGCTCATAAAATAATAATTCAATATCTTACACGTATCGTAATATGTATACTAATTTTATATTCAAGTGATTTTTATCGATATTTGATATAATACGACCATTTTTTTACTATTTTTTTTTACTGCATTGCTGTCATATTTTTGAACCTTTATATAAATGAATCAATGTTTAAGTATAAATATTGCATTTTTACCCCAAGAAGTTTTTTTAAGCATTTTGACCATACCTTTTGTTTCATAATATTCAGTATGAAAATGGATACAATGTGAAAAAAAAATCTAAAAAAGAAGCATCATTTCTGGCGCAATTCAAACCATAGTTGAATGAGGTCTTAACATATAAATACTCATCATAATTACTGGCGCTACAGCACTGTGTGGGCCCTGGCACCCTCCAGAATCCTTCTCCTGCCGTCTCTTTACTCAGTTGCTCTCCTCCAGTTAAATATTTATACTCATATTAGCCCTAAAATATGCAAATGCTTATGTCAAAAGTAGACAAATTATTGAATAGCGATTAAACCTGATTGATGTGAAATGCTGGCACGTAGGGTCTATGTTCTCTCATGTATTTGTTTATGACCTATTTATCTATTTTTTTCATGTAAGACCATCATATTCGAAGGTTATTCGTTTTTCCCGAATCTCACAAGTATCTGCCATCACTGAGTCTTCTTGTATACATGTCACTTCCGTTATGAGACATAAATTTATGCAAGTGCACGTTGTCTTCCTCTCTGTAGGTAACCCCATTTCTCGTATTTATTTGTTCATACCAAAATGATTTTATACTTTTGCCTTCTTTGGGCACGTGCACAGAGCTCATTATGTAATGAATATTTATTTTCTATAGACGTCTATAGGAAAGCAGTATTTGGTTTTATTTGATGTTATGATTTCTTTATTATAAACCAATAGCTAGCCACTGTCAGACTTACGTCAAAGTAAAGACTGTTTTTTTATAGAAGGATACTACAGTAGGTAACAACGATTGGATAATATGAACTGCGATTACTGGTTGCTTTTGGAGATAACAGTCTTAAGAGCATGAAAAATTGATATTTTAACACGCAATTAAAAAAAAAATAAAAAACAATATAGTAAAAAGCGTGTTTTTTTTGGATTTGATAATAATAATAAACATTTCCTTGCACCCAACGTAAGTGGCGATATTATTGCCATATGGAAATTTATTCCAACATACCAGTGATTCCAGCCCAGAGAAGCAATATTAGCGTGAGAAAAGAATTTAAATGAATTTCTGCTCTGCTGCGGATCGAACCCAGGACGCCCGCACAGATACCTAAACGGTTTTTCCAACTGTGCCAAGGCGGTCGGATTTGCTGTGTTAGACATCACATTTTACATTTGCAGACATTTTATTAGTAGAAACCCCTCGACATATACCTTTACAGCGGTACTAATAACATTTTCGTTAAAACTCGTTTTAGCCAACTAAACCTCGCACTATGTAAACCACGTACTAATTATTAGGCACTAATTCGTGGTTTAGTGGGTTCTGACTAATAATGTAAAAATGTGCAAGGACTAAGTAAACCATGGAATACGGAATGAATGTTGAGTGAACGCAGCCATTTAACGGGAATTTCGGTATTTTTCTTTACTTTATGCTTTTTTTTGTTCATTTTCTATGACTTTATTAGCCGTCATCTATGACATTTATCGAGAATCGTATTTCTATGTTTGTCATTGTTTGTTTACTGCATGGCATACTGCATGGTTTTGATGGTTTAATGTTTACGAATCGGTGATATTTTTCCTCCATTTCTGGACATATCTTCATTTATCAGCCTTCTTCCAAATAAATCTACGAGATGTCTAACTCCTGCCTTTGAAAATCTGTACTTCTAAAATTAACGTCGTCGTAATCAACAAATGGATTACAACGCACCGTATAAATTTTGCGTCTTCGAAAAACTGTTTCCACCTGCTCTATTTCTTGAAACGATCTTTCAAAATCGCCGATTTTATAATCAAACAGATTATTGTCCATAATTAAAAAAAGTATTTCTTTAAAAATGACAAAATACAATACGCGCGGTCTATTTCACTTTAGATAGCTCACGAATTCACTACTGCATTTCCACCACTAAAATAGGGGACCGGATTGTTTAGCGTTACCATGGTGATATAAACCATGGAAAAAATAGAAGTTTTAAAACTTGGTTATTAGTAAGATTTTTGGCCGTTAGGTTTTAGTCACTCTATTCCATAGTTCAACCTCGCTACTTTTTCGTTATTAGTACCGCTGTTAAAGTTTAAAAAGTTTTTTTGTTCTACACGTTGCGTTACACAGGCGTGGTGAACATTTGGACTCTGTCAACTTTGAACGATTGATCTTTATCTGGATAGAATACGAGGCCGTGACAGAATATGTGGTCGACAGAAGAAATACAGATGGTGATTTAAAAATAAAACAAAAAAGAAATACAATTAAGAATTTAATATTATACAAAAGTAGGTACCTACCTATTAACCAGTGTTAACCCTTTTCAATTATATGATCGTAAATATTTCTGTTTATGTTAGGGATCACAAAATTTACAAATACTCATAATATTATGATTGGGGTTGATAACCTTATCACAAATTATAAACCGAGATTGGATGTTAATTAATGTTTAAATTATTTTATTTGAGAGATAATCTCCGAATCCCGGAGCAATTTCGTAACTAAATATTGTTGGAAATTAAATGAAGATGTACTTGGGAATATTATTTATTGTACGAATCCTTTTTAACTCTTCGCTTTCGTACTAAATTTATAGTTGTGTACATTTCATAGAATTGATAAATTTAATAAATATTAACTTATGCCAACTAAGGTAATTGAAAATTAACTTTATACAATATCTTGTGTCCGACCAAACCTTCCACTTCGGCCAAAAGCAGCATTTTCGACTACGGCCAAAATAGCACCTTCGACTTCGGCCAAAAACAGCACCGTCGTCTTTTGTCAAAAACAGACGGTTCGATTCCGGGTTTGGACGAAGCCAAGGTTTTTGATCTACTGCTAAAAATTGTTTACACTGAATAGTTTGTACGAATGCGCACGAATTAAGCTAAATTGAATGGATTCAATAGTTAAAATCTCCATACATACAATAGCGTCAAGCTCATTGCTTTTCGGACAATGTCAAAATATTAATTTAACACGCACCCAATAACAAGTTGCCACATTCTGGAGACTTACGATATTAATCGTCTCACAGATCCAGACTGTGTCTCCAACGGGAATCGAGCCCGGGACCTTTGTATCAGCAGTCGGATACCTAACCAATTGAGCCACGAAGGCCGACAAATAAAATCTCCATACGTACAGTGCATCAAGCTTTTAATAGTTAAAATCTCCGTACATAGTAGCAATAAAAGGACTGACCTACCCACTATCATATATTGACATACCTACATGTTTTGAATAGAAATCAAAATATATGAAAATAATAAAATGCATTAAAGGGTTTATAATTTGGTACGTATTCTTCGACTATACATATTACTGCCAACGACAGTTTGATCTCATGTGATAATTCCATGCAACTTGTTATAATTTCCCGAAACTTCCCAACTCGATAATTTAAATTTCTATAAAAAAATACGTATATTATTAGTAGTATATCTCATTTTTTTTTAACAATTTTTGTAAAAATTGAATTTAGTGATTACATCGTTTCATATGGCAGTATACACAATATCTACGGGGACTCTCAATAGTTTGATACTTTATATCCTTACAAACAAACAAACCTTCAAGTTATTTACATATTCGGGGTAGGAAAAAAAGACTGACCTCCACACTATCGTATTTGACAAACATAGAACAAAAGAAAACAAAACAAACAAAAATTTTGAATAGAAAACAAAATATCTTAGAATATTCAATTATTTGGATTGGACAAGCAGGTAGCATAAAGTTGATGTGCTTGAATGAGTCCACAGTGTCACTGTAATCCATCTAGTTCGTTCTTAAAGGAGTTGACACTCTTAGCAATAACCAGATTCTGAGGCAGCCTGTTCCATGCATACACCACTCTGTTACATAGGAAGTGTTTATGTGGATTCTGAGCAAACACACTTCTATTCAACTTCAGGTTATGGCCACGCACGTGGTCATTTTGATTGTGATTGTATATATAGGACAATTCAAGACAATCATAATGATTGTTCAACACTTCAAATGTCTCATTGAGGTCACCCCACATTCTTCTTTATTTAAGTGTTGTCAGTCCTTTGTGGTTTATAGTTTTTAATATATTTATCAACTATACATATCGCCATCAACAGTTGGATCTCATGTGCTACATGCAACTTGTATTCAATAAAAAAAATATGTAACCCACGTGCATTCTTTCCATATTTTTAAGTCTTATATTTTTTATCACACGGGTGAGTGTGTTTTACGAGGTATCAATCGACATTTTCAGGAATATCGTAAAAAAATATCAATATACTAAAATTCCATATACAGGATTAATGGGCTTGTCCTTCGCATGACACGACAAAAGGGTACAGAATTCAATCAGTTTTTTCAACCCATCGAATACCTGTGCTTCATAAACGCTTATGAAGAATTACCTGTATATTGGATTTGTCTCTGTTGGAAAAACACATATCTTTAGTACCGAAACAATATTTTTTCTTTATTGAAAATGATACGGGAAATTTTATAACTGGGTTAATTAAAACGAGAAACTGCAATTAAAAACGGTTAATTGATTTATGGTATAAGAGATAATGCTCATCCCTTGTTTGTGATAATGGATTAAAAATATTTCAGTGAAACTGTGTACGAAACAACGATATTTAATTGAAAAGGTTTTAAAAATTAAATAAATTTTTCGAAAAAGATTTTTTTTTTGTTCTCTGGTTAGTTATTATTTGTGAAAAAACATTTCAAACCGTGTGTTACTGAATCACATTTAAAAAAAATATTAAATATAAATAATATTTTAAGTATCAAAACTTCTTTTTCTTCTTGTTGTCCCGCTTATAACGGAGGTTGGCGACCATCAACAAACACATCTCGATCTTGCGCCAACCAAATTATTGATGCCGCATCCCGAACCACTGACAGAAATTTTTAAGTCAAGATATTCTTTTACGTCCTTTACTCCATCTTCCCTCTATCTTTACCTCCTCGATGAGTTGTAGAAGGGCAGTTTTATCGCCATGGAATATGTACCCAAAGTATTCACTTGATAGTGGCCAGCAACTCTCCTTCTCTCCACCAAATTCAAAAATCTTTCATTGGAGACTATCGACTCATGAAAAACGCATCAACCTTCTGTATAGCCCCATCTCGAATGTTTCAATTCTATTTACTGTTGAGATTTTGACAGTCCAACCTTTCACTTCGTACAACAGTACTAACAAAACGGATGGTTTAATAGCTCTACGTCTTGTACTTAACTTAAAATCTCGGTTACACAGCAGTTTTTGCATTTTGTAATCAATCCTGGTCCTTATTTCGGAATTTGGGTTCCAATCATCATTCAACCAGCACCCCAAGTATTTTTTAAATATTTTTTCAACTACATACTTTATATTAATGGGAAGTAATCACGCTTTTTCCTTGAAACGTTTAATTGTATTGAATAAAATATTGGAAAATTTAGACCTTAAATAAGAAGAAAAGATCATTATAGAGTTATGTGACCTCTAAGTGAATAGAGAATTAGTCAATTATGTAGGAGTATCCAATCTAGTATCTGTTTGCTCATATTTCTTGTATAACGATACAATATGCTATGGACGTAACTTGGGAAACTATTTGCGTAAGCTGTAAACCAGTGGTGATAAACACTTGGAAAGTTTCGAGTCTATTTACGTACACCAAAGGTGACTAGGTTTATTACGAGTGAGAATTTCTGTATAATATTAATAAATCTTTGATGTGAACCCTTCGGTATAAATTTAACATCTAGATGGCTTCTATAAAAAAAACACTGATTTTCAAAATCATGGATCTTAGCAATTTGTTTGGATGATGTGGTCTTCTTTTTTGTCAGAACTCATCATGACATCACGTACCAAATATTGGAAAGAAAGATCATACATTACAAAGATTCCAGTTGGATTCACAAAAATAACTAGAATCAACGGGTCTTATATACATACATATTTGGGAATTATATATTCGGACGTTTAGGCTGGGTTATTTCAACAAAAGTATCAGTAATAGTATAGTTAAAATACTTTGATTTCATAAAATGATTCAAAATGCGTCGTTCTACAGTATTATATTTCAATGAAACAACCAAAAGCTTTGAACAATTTTATGAAATCAAATTATTTTAACCATACCTACTTTTACTTTAATCTTTGTTCGAGAAACACAGCTTAGAGTCGAATCCTTGTCAATTCACATATAATAAGACCGAATCGCTTTATAATTTATAACTAACTCGACCTTATAGAGATAATTCGTAGTACCTATTTGAACGAATGGTGATTATCGAATTTGATGTACCCAATATAACATAAATTTGGATCTAATAATTGTACCAAAGCTATTGTATATTTTTAATTTGAATCAATTTATTGGAAAATTAATGGAATGCGTTGTTGGGTTTCCTAGTTTTGCTTCATGCATGGTTCAATAAGTAGAGAGAGGAGAAGAAATATATCTAGTATTGAACAAATGCAAATATAAGTCCCTACATAAAATATCGAAGCAATGTGAAGTCGGTCAAAGGTGCAACGCGCAGACGCGAACGGTTGATTGCGCAGGTGATACCGCGCAGTAACGCTACGTCCTACGTAGGCGATTCAAAGCGAATGCGAAGCGGCGCGGCGCGGCACGAAAATAACAAACAGTCGGTAACTATGGAAGTGTCCTACGTTACCGACCGCGAGTTGGTTTCGATGCGGCGCGGCGCGATACGAAGCGAACGCGATCAGTTGGTTTGATATTTTCTCGCGAATCGATAGCGGCGCCATTGTTTTTTGACATGTCAGAAACAAAAGTTTTTTTCTATCAACTCAGATATCGCAGACCACGCCAGACTAACAGGACATACATTCGATTTCGGAGACGTAGAAATTTTACATAGGTGTAATATATCAAAAATGTAAGATTACCAATAAGAAAAATATAAAAAGTAACACGTGTTATATTGCTCAAACATATTCTCATTGGAGATATAGTTTACTGAGATAAAATTCATTCAATTGAGTTGTGAGTAAAATATCGCTTTGTACAACCAATTACCAAAAATAAAGGTATATTTTCAACTGAAGAAAAGCGAGTTGAAAAGTGTTTTGCATACTGAATTAACCTTTAAAAAGTCATCGCCACAATCTACAGAAAAAGTAGTTTGTGTAGGTAATTATTTTAATTTACGTTGAAAAGATAATAATGGATAGACCGCGTCACTTGTGTTTGTCATGGCAGTTGTAAGGAGTACAGTCTAATGTAAAGTATTCGGCCCTCTTCTAGAATGTGATGTTCTTTAAAGCGGAAAATTCAACATTTTACGGTTCGTTACTTGTCCATTTTATATACATATACAAGACGATTTTGAATAAATAAACACCACGAAGAAAGGATAAAGGGATGAATAGAGAGAGAGAGAACTATGCAGATACTAGAGGAAGTAAGATGATGGTACAATAGAAAGATAATTCCTCTTACATATATTTCATTTAGTAAAAACCGAACATTATTTTTATAGTAGGTATGCATTAGAATAAAAAAAATATTAACGGATAAAAAATATGTACTTATTATTCTTTGATAAATGATATCTCAATAAATACGAAGTTGGAATATTGTAGAACAGGGAAATCAAGGCACCTACAGGGCTTACGACCAAGCGATTAACAGGTCTTTTTCATTTAGTAGATCTAGTTGGTCTGTTCTTCAGAAACTATGCCTCCTGGGATGACGAAGTCCAGCTATCCTTCCATCTCTTGGGTGGTCTTCCGGGAAGACGGCGGCCAGAAGAAATTTCATTCGCCGCTATATATGCAAGTCTGTCACTGTCCATCCTTCCTTCTTCTGAATGCCTTCTTCTGGATCTACTCCATCGAATGATGTCCTCTAATCCACATGTTTTCCTTATTTGAACATTGCGAACACGGTCTCGGAGAGTTTTACCAGTGATTGACCTTAGAACCTTCATCTCCGTTGTCCTTAAAGGTGACCTCACTGTCAATACGCATGTGTTTATTTTTCCAGATCATATTTTTCAAACATCCAGATATGACAGATGCTTTATTGACTTGTTCGCGGACTTCAGTGTATAGGTCGTTATGGCTGCACATACATACTATGTCAAATACTACACAGGTACTATGTCAAATATTAATAATTTAACATGTACCCAATAACATGTTGCCAAATTCTGGAAACTTAACGATATTAATCGTCTCACAGATCCAGATTGAAAACACAATTAAAAATTTTGTCTCTACTAGGAGATATTGGTAGACAATTGGGAACCAAACCCGGGACCTTTGAATCAGCAGTCAGATACCTCACCAACTGAGACACGAAAGCCGACTTGATCACTTTGAGCGCTTGCGCAACGTTCACCAATTATGACTTTCGGGAACGTTGGTGTACCAGATATAAATAAATAAATTTACAGTCTGTTAACCTTGTTCTTGATTGTGTTAAAATATATTTCAATTAAAATAAGCCATCCACAAAAAATAATATGAAAGACGCAATTTATTATAACGAGTCTTATGAACTATCTCGATTCGTTGATGTGTAAAAAAATGGCGTATATTCGGCGAATATGTACGACGAATTTTTCGCTTGGTGTTTCCATTACACAGATTATGTAACTCGTTGAAACGTTTATCATCTTTACAAATGGAGACTCAAACATTACGAAAAATAATGACTCAGGAAACAGACGTTAATACCAGGATGTACAGAGGCTGGCCATTTTATTACTCACTGAAAAAATAGTAAAAATTTCAAGAAACATATTCATGGGAGAGTAAAATGCAGCAACTAAGTATTTTTTCATCACTTGTATGCCATTTTGATATAGTTAGGAAAAAAGTTAGAGCCGACTCTACCAGAACAAAAAATTGTCTTATGCAGCCCATTCACGATAGTGTCATTCGGCGTCGCGGCTCCATTTGGAGCATTGGAAATTTTCATCACACTCACGGGGGCGCCATCGCGCCATCGAGCCATCAAAATTAGTAAACACAAGCGGTCGGCGCTTTCGCATTAATAGTTTTTTTTTGAAATTTTCAAGTAAAAATGAGTTATTATTCTGATGATGAGTTTTATACAACTGCTATAGCGGTTTGTTTATGCATTCACGAGAGTGTCAAACAGCTCGGCGCAATGTACCTCTGGTTTGCACACTCACGAGCATGCCGTACCGGCAGGATGCACCGCGCCGTTTGTTTATTTATTTATTTATTTATATATTATTTTTCGGGCAACTAACAGGTACTATGTCAAATATTAATTTAACACGCACCCAATAACAAGTTGCCACATTCTGGAGACTTACGATATTAATCGTCTCACAGATCCAGACTGAAAACACAATTAAAAACTGTGTCTCCACCGGGAATCGAACCCGGGACCTTTGGATCAGTAGTCAGATACCCAACCAACTGAGCCATGAAAGCCGTTTGTTGCGGTACTATGGAGTTTCGATAGTTTGGAATTCCATTTTGGTGTGTCAGGCCAATTGGGCTGCGCGGGTTTTGACATTCACGAGCGCATTTTGGAGTGACAAGCAAGCCATTTGGAAGGATGGCACGATCGTGAATGGGGGCCTTTAGAGTGGCTGAAATAAAGGCCCTACGCTCCATTCCAGACAGAGCCCTCAGATTCAGCAAAAGAAAAAATATTAAATCTAAATATAGTGTCTAGGACATGAAATAAGAAGGGAACGTAGCAGAAAGCGCTTCTGGATAGATCACTTCAGTCATATTGATGACAACGGAGTAGTAAAAAATTGATAAAATGGAAAACCTCAAGACTATCCAAAACATCAACATAGATATGCAAGGACATATGGATGTCTTCGTCCCAGGATAATCTACCTTCACAAATAGGTAACAATATGTCCTCACTTAAGATGAAGAAGCATTTATTCTCTTTTCGTCTAGTGGACAGTTTTGTAAGATTATTGTTTAATAAAGGCTCGTTTATCTTATTTTACATTGTACAAAACGATTTTTTTTAACATAAGAAATTATATGTATACACATCAAAGATTAACAATATAATTTTTAAGAAAAAAAGATACTTAAGAACTAGATGCGGAACGTAAACTGCTTCACTAAGTTAAAAACCTATTCTGAAGCAGCTTATAATTATAAAAGTAGGTATATATGGTTTAGGTGTGCGTGTTATTATTCTATGATTTTTTTTCGATAAAATCACACTGAAATATCCAATTATTTTGAAATGCCATAGATAGGCAAAAATAATATAAAATGAAGAAATATTAGTAATGATAGTAATAAATCCTAATCGTTTGATATGTTAAGTATCTGGATGGGTGAACTATTCCCAATTGAAGGCTTGATGGTGCGTTTGTTGCATTTTATTTTACTCTTTTAAATAATTTACAATTTACGTATTGATCTGCTAATTCTTTTGAGGAAGTGTATAATAATTGAGTGTTATTATTTGTAGTGCTTAATTGTTATTAATATCATTAGTAAATCGGCCAGCGCCGTTAAAAAAAAAATATACATCCTTTTTTCTGCAATTGTGACTCCCACGAATGTGTTTGTTTTTCACAGATCTGTACTAATATTATTTCTACAATTGAGATCCCACGAATATGCATGATGAGTATAATTATATAGAGAGGCACTGTATATATATATATATATATATATATATATATATATATATATATATATATATATATATATATATATATATATATATATATATATATATATATATATATATATATATATATATATATATATATATATATATATATATATATATATATATATATATATATATATATATATATATATATATATATATATATATATATATATATATATATATATATTATAATATTTTTATCTCGGTTTTCCCGTGTCAGTAGGTCTTGACTAAGACCATTTGTCTTCCGACGTTTCGCCTGAATATCACCAGGCATTTTCAAGGACTTAACGAAAAGCACGCGCGCGACACACGTCTACTCACACTGAAAGCTCACCGTCAAGTGACTCGTAGCGTACAAGATGGCCGCTTATGTCAAATATTGTTAGCGCGACGTGATTGGCTCCTTGTGACACGCCCACCTGCTGTCGTGTTCGTTGGTAATAATATTTTATCATTATTTTTGTGTTGTGATTTATTGTTAATTTTAGTTGTGACATTAATATTATTATTGTTGTGTTTTGGGGTTATTTTCGCTATGGTATTATTAATATTATTATTGTATTGTTTGTCATATAAAATGTTCTTCCAGGTACTAGGCAAACGAACTCCGTCGTCCCGATTGTTCATTATATCCCTTCTCTTATATATTTCTATAGCTTCCCTGTAAATTCTGAGAGGTTCACTGTTTAAACTTGCTATTATTTTTGAATGGTCAAAATCTATTGTATGTCCTTCTGTGAGCGAGTGTTGTACAAGTGAGGATGTAAGTTTTTTGTTTCTCATGTCGACTCTGTGCTCAAGATCAATAAGAATTGCAGACCACGAGCATAAAAAACAAGAATTAGAATACACGAAAAATGCTCTACGTTGTAATGGTTTCTCAGACTATATAATAAACAAAGCATTAAAGAGTCCAAAAACAGTGAAAGAAAAATCCAATGAAACACCATTATCAACAGCCCGACTACCATATACAAATCTTGGCTTGATATATATATATATATATATATATATATATATATATATATATATATATATATATATATATATATATATATATATATATATATATATATATATATATATATATATATATATATATATATATATATATATATATATATATATATATATATATATATATATATATATATATATATATATATATATATATATATATATATATATATATATATATATATATATATATATATATATATATATATATATATATATATATATATATATATATATATATATATATATATATATATATATATATATATATATATATATATATATATATGTTATATTTGATGTTTTCACGGGTGAAATATGTTATAATATTTTTATCTCGGTTTTCCCGTGTCAGTAGGTCTTGACGGTGAGCTTTCAGTGTGAGTAGACGTGTGTCGCGCGCGTGCTTTTCGTTAAGTCCTTGAAAATGCCTTGTGATATTCAGGCGAAACGTCGGAAGACAAATGGTCTTAGTCAAGACCTACTGACACGGGAAAACCGAGATAAAAATATTATAACATATATATATATATATATATATATATATATATATATATATATATATATATATATATATATATATATATATATATATATATATATATATATATATATATATATATATATATATATACATATATATATATATATATATATATATATATATATATATATATATATATATATATATATATATATATATATATATATATATATATATCAAGCCAAGATTTGTATGCAGGGTCTTTATTTTTCACGGTTTTTCCAAATTTGAAGTCATAAAACACCAACTTAGAGTCTTCGTACGATATATTTATGTTCTGTATATGGATTCACTCAGAATTCGGAGTAGAACATTTAGTTTGTCTGTATGTCTGTGTATGTCCCCACCCCCTTGTAACTTTTGATCAGCTTAATTTACAGAACCCTAAAATTTCAGATTATATAGATACTTATAGGCCTACAAAACTTATACTTAGAATTTTGAACTTTTCAATTATTTGTTAAATTATAATGTTATTTCCTAATTTCAACGAATGATATATATTTTCAAGTATTATATAGTTTGAATGAAAAACAATGACGTTGATTTAATTTATTTTAATGTTCTTTTCTAAATTAACGAATACAATATATTTTCAATTATTAATTAGTTTGAGTGAAAAATTAGGTGTTTACTCTGTTTAATTTTAATGGTTTTCCTAATTTTAAAGTGTTTTCTGTGTAAATGTCGTCATGTTTCATATAAAAAAGTTCCATACATTCGACATTTTTTTGATTTTCGCTACAATGGTTATCCTACCTAATGAAAATAAATTAATATTTTAGTGTGTAATGTAATGTGTATGTATCTTTGTAGGTATGTATATATGTATATGCCACATGGATATGTATTTTTTTCTTTGTTCGTGTCATTTATTATGTCAAAAATTACAAAAAAAAATATTGATGAATTATTGCTTCCATTTACCTTTCCCGGCAACGCCGAGTATAAAAAAAACTGGAAGGTTGTTAATAAAGTCAACGCTTTGTGATCTGGATAACAACAAAAGCTGCTCAGAAGAATTGTGAAATATTACAATTGACGAATTTTACAAACTCCCAATCAGATACAATCTGATTGGGAGTCTAATGGCTCTAATGAATCTATTGGCTCGTGTTATTCTACATATATGAATAAAATAATCTTAGAATAAAAAAAATAAAAAAAATCAATGTATACTTTCTCTCTAAATTATATTTTAAAAATTGCATGTAATTATTTAGATATTGTAAATAAATGGAATTATGGATTTTACTTACGAATTTAGTACACTGCAGAGAAAGGATACTTTATTCTCAGAAATAAGTTCGATTTCAGAACACGTTTACAACTTAAAAAAAAATAAAAATTGATATTGCAAGCAAACATAGTTTTCGTTAAAAAATTTTCCATTTTATCGTCGTTTTAAATACAAATGAAAATTAAATGAAAAATAAAATCTCGACAACGACGCGATATAAAAAAAAACTCAGTTTTGCATTGATATATTTCTGAACAATTTCGTTCTTGTGTTAGTATCTATAGAAAATGTATGCTAAGAGATGTGATTTCTTGTTCTATATAAAATATGATACAGGTTTTTTTATGATAAATGTTTAATGAGACCAGCAGATACGTACTGCAATAAATTTATTCCGGAATATAAATGTTTTATAACGACATGACACAAAGAGTATGCAAACGATAGTGAAGTAACACAGCGTGTGTACATTTTGTGGAAAAGACGCTATGGCTGAGCACGACGAAGAATATAATATGAGTATGAATAATGTATATTTGCATTGTATATGAATAGGGGATTTCAATTCTATCTTGTCTTTGTGATAGTCAAATGATATTTAGTTACCACATATGTTAATGGAGATTTTATAAATGATAGGTTATATTGTGACTACTAATTAAATTGTTCTGGCGTTGCAATCACAATGCAGTTTTGGTCTATGGTTCATGATGAAAATTACGGCTCATGGTCGTTTAAAAAAGTTCGTGGTTCTATTTTTGAGATAATTATAGTTGAGTCTACTTGTTTTGAGTGTTAAGGGGGGGACTGCTGCCAACATACCTATTTTTCAATTTGATATACCATCATTATTTCTTATCAAATCGTTTTGAAAAAAATAATTTAGATAGTTTGGGTATTAATAAACAAAAATATACCTTAACTTTTTGATAATGTTCTGTATAAATTCTTGTAGAAAAATAATGGCATACCCCGATTTTCAACGTTTATCATATATTTTTAATAAACTATAAGGCATAAAGTAATATATTTTTTTTAATTAAAGAAGACAAAAATATATAGAAAAATATGATGTGACGTTGCATTAATGCTTCAGGTTTAGTAAAAATAGTTTTTTTGGTTTATTTACTTAACCTGATGCGTTAATGCAACGTCATATCATATTTTTCCGGGTATTTTGTTCTTTTATAATTTATAAAAAAAAAATATTGCTCTATACCTTATATTTTTTAGAAATTTAAGATAAATATCTAAAATCGGGGTATGCTTATTATTTTCCTACAAGAATATATAAAGAACATAATCAAAAAGTTAAGGTATGTATATTTCTCTTTATTAATATCAAAACTAACTAGGTAATTTTTTTTCAAAATTATTCGTTTAGTAATAATGATGGTATATCGAATTGAAAAAGTAAAAATACAAACTCTACTTCTTTGTAACAGGATTTTATTTATCTTAAAACACATGTAATATATCCTTCATTTACATTATATCGTCAAATTATATTAAAAATCTAAAAATTAAAGCTATCGCCTTGCGTTTTCTCTATATCTTAGGTGATGTCGTTTGTTCACAAAGTGGCGATTTCATTCAGAATGAAATATTTCTTCTCTGAATTCGATCGCATGACATACGTAAATTTGCAGAATGACCTATTTATTTTAGACACCAAACAGTTTTATTCATTCTACATTGGAAAAAGGTGGAAAGAGTTTTCAATCCAGCGTCTTTGTTTAAACTTCAGACCCAGGAAATTCCAGCATATATTAAATAAAGATTTTTTTGGATTCCATACTCAAAAAACGTTCATGGTTTGATGCATTTTATTCAAAATATAATATAAACTTACATTTGGCGTGCTAGTGACAGAGTCACCGTAAATTTCTTTCAAATAAAATTCTTGGCTTGTCTTGGATACAGAATAGTTTTAAATTCTTCCAGTAGTCAGCTTATCCTAGATATTATAAATGTATGTTTACTTGTATTTGTCGTATTAGGAGCGAAAGTAGTCCAATGTTGTTATACCGCTTTGGATTTTTTTGCCATTATTTGGTACGGTAATTCACCAAAATACACATTTGGATATTTTATTTTGTGGAAAACGCTGAGTTTGCGTCTTGATTTGGAGACAATGTAGCTGAATGGCCAATGTTTATAAATTATTACCATCTTTTGATATTTTTATTCCTTCCGCTGCGTAAATATATAATTTTTATTTTTATATGTAGACAATTTAGTATCTATCATTAGTATCTCTCCGCTTGTTTTTCGACAGACTTTCACAGTTTTGGTTATTGTTACATGATATACAAAAAAACCTTTATGAATACAACTTGTGGCGGAACATCCCTATGATGTCCGCACATAATATCTACTGACACATCATTGCTACCAACGCAAGCTGAAGTTATAAGCAGTTGTCCCCGTCTATGATAACCATTTGGGATTATTTCATGTATCGCGAATTCTCCTCGACATTCTTATTCTGTATTAATTAATTTCATAATAAACAACTAAAATGTAACCTTAATATTGAAATAAATACTTGTCAGAGTGAGTACTATCTTTCATTATTTCATTATTTCGGGTTCAGGTACTTATCGAAATACTGAAATTATTTGCGTATATTTGTGTAGGTTGATTCACGTATTGCACGGGATCTGCATAGGCAAGTCGGTTTCAAACAATTTATTCATTTATGTACCCTTTCAGCGTTATTATAATTTGAAATTATGTTTGTCTAACATTGGCTCATTTTTATTTGTAATCTCTATTGTAATATGTATGTACAAAGCTGTTGACAATAAATAAAATAAATAAAATAAATAAAATAAATAAAATAAATAAAATAAATAAAATAAATAAAATAAATAAAATAAATAAAATAAATAAAATAAATAAAATAAATAAAATAAATAAAATAAATAAAATAAATAAAATAAATAAAATAAATAAAATAAATAAAATAAATAAAATAAATAAAATAAATAAAATAAATAAAATAAATAAAATAAATAAAATAAATAAAATAAATAAAATAAATAAAATAAATAAAATAAATAAAATAAATAAAATAAATAAAATAAAATAAAAAATATATAATTTATCAGTTGCCCCAATATTTGTTGTTTGTAATACATCTACATAATATAGAGAGATGAGTTTTGACAGTATTTTTAAACACGCAAATAATCTTCTGATAAAAATTCCTTTAATTTCATTAATTACAATCAATTACATAATTAAAATACCATCTCCCTACAAACTTGATTAAAAAAATCTATTTACATATACATCCTCATACATTCCCTAATTAAATATAAATGATTGTGCTATACGCAAATGAAATTGGTAGAGGCAACAAGGGTGGGGTTCGAACTCGTAATAACAAGATTAAGCCATTGCGATGCTCGCTCTGCTACCGACCATTATTTTTTTATCAAAATAAAAATAATAATTATTATATTTTATATTTGAATGCTTAAGAATTTAAGTTTATAGCTATGTTTATAACACTTAGGACTTTTTTCCAATAGTCAAATCATTTCGCAATAGAGAATTTTTTGCTTAAAACTGTAAAGATTCTGCAATTGAGCAATTTAAATTATTTGAATATTAAAAATATCATCTTTTTATTTAACACCTGTACTGATTAAATGTATATAATATTAATTATTTTTACAATGTATTAAACGTATTACAACTTGTAATTTTCCGTTTCAAAATTAACAACTTATATTATTTTATGTATACCTATTGTAAATACTAAATAAACATGACTATGTCTCGTAAAATATTTGCAGAACACGCCTACGCATATCACGACATGGTACAAGAAGTAATCATCGTTGGAAACTCATGTTGAATGTGTTGGTTTCAACTGTCTAGGGAGATATTTATATTAATTGTCTTTAACAAGATTTCGCCTCAGACTCACCGTGTACCAAAGGCAGTAGTTTGTGTAAGTAGGAAGTAGGTAAGCACATAGATAGGTACTAGGGAAACATCTCACTGGAGTGATACTCAAAATCCCAAAAGGAGAATTCGTTCAACAACATTGAATATTTTCAAACGGTTGTGAGTAACATTTGAATATCTCTTAATTTACTTCTTTTCCTTAAACTGGCTAAAAGCCTCTATTAGGGTCTGTTTCTGCAGAATTTCCTGCCTCCTGGAATGTGGACTCTCAGCTGTCTTTTTATCTTTTTGAGGGGGTCTTCCAAGTATTCTTCTTCTCTCTGGTTTACCACGCAAGTCAAGGTGTGGTTTTCTTTGGGAGTGTATTTTACTAACGTGTACATTTTGAAAAGAATCAAATGAATGCTTACTTTGATAAAGTGCAACAGCATTTCAATTTCATTCTGCTGAGAACAAGATTTGTCAGTCTTCTTACGGCGCTTCTTTTAATAGTTAATAAAGGAAATAGCCATCATGACACAGGCTTTGCCTAGTTTGATGGTGATTAAAACACCTTAATGACACTGCTTTCTGCATCACTGTATAATATATGTATATGTTAATAATAATATGAAAATAATATAATAATATCAAAGAAAATATAATTATACCAATATATAAAACAGGCGACAAAAAAGAAGCAGGAAATTATAGACCAATCGCTCTACAAAGTATATTTTCCAAAATATATAAAAAATATTGGCTAAAAACTTTATAAAACAAACAGTGGGATATGATAAAATGCAATTTGGATTTCAGGAAAAAAGCAGTACAACATCAGTATTGACAGATACCATGCAATTCATAAACTCCAATTTGGATGATGGCTACTATGTGGTTAGCGTATTTATTGATCTTAAGAAAGCCTTTGACACAGTTGACCACTCCCTACTTTTGCATTTTTTGTCAGATTTGGGAATCCGAGGAACCACAAATGACATACTAAAAGACTACCTACAAATGAGGATGCAGTACTCTAAAATAAATGGAGAGATAAGTAGCTCTGCCGAAATGAAAACTGGTGTACCCCAAGGCTCGATCCTAGGACCGTTGCTGTACCTGCTCTACATAAATAACATAAACAAAATATGTCTAAAAGGTGTATACTTAGTTTTTGCAGATGATACAGCAATATTGTATAAGTCTTAAAGTGAAACTGAGCTCGAAAGAATCATAAATGATGATCTAAAAAAAATCATGGGCTGGCTTAAATACAATAAATTAACAATAAACAAGGAAAAGTGTAAATATTAAGTATACAAACAAAGAAATAAACCAAACATATCAATTAAAATAAATATGGAAAATGTTGAAATTGAGAGACTACAGAACATAAAATACCTAGGATTAACTATAGACGAAAAACTGTCGTGGATGCCACACGTCAATAATTTGCATAATAAAATATCAGGAGTTATCGGTGCACTGAGAAGGAGCAATCTACCTATTGATATAAAAAAAAAGATATACAAAATGCAAATAATTCCACATATAACATATAATATTGTAGTATGGTCACATTGCTCAAAGCAGTTGATTGGGACTACAGGAAGGATGCTAACTACATACATACATACATACCATCACGCCATGTCCCTTACGGGGTAGGCAGAGAGAACCGAACGCCACTTACTTCTATCTTGACATACATTCATCGCCTCGACAACATTCATACATCGTCTTATACATGTTCGTCTGTTGTTCACGCTTCTAACATTTCCGTCTTTCAAAATATCATTCACATGGTCGTGCCATCCCTTTCTTGGGCGGCCCCGGCCTCTCAATCCAATCCTATCCGCATTGTATATTTTCTTCGTCAGGCGTTCCTCATTCATTCTACCCATGTGGCCAAACCATCTCAGTGTGTTCACTTTCATTCTATTAATGATATCTTTCTTCATCTTACATTCTTTCCTTATGTTCTCATTTCTTACCCTGGATGCTAACTAAGGCACTTAAAACTATATACGGACTACACTGGCAACACCTACACAAACTGTATATGAAATAGTATCAGAACCCACAATACAACAGATTATAAACTATGAAAATATAATGTACATTTATAAAATTAAACATGACTTACTTAAACACAACACACTCCTGGAAACTGTTAGTGACATACATAACTACAACACTAGACAAAGAAACAACATAAGAAACATTAGCAATAAAACAGACATACTAAACAAAGGACTATTATCCACCAGCATAATTTTGTATAATCAGCTACCAGATGACATTAAGCACTGCCAAAAACTCGATTTTTTTAAAAAAAGTTAAAACAACACATACTGCATGATAGTGCTTTCAAATAGCTTTCCTGTACATCCGGCTAACTGTTTTAGGCTCCACTATGGTTGAATTTTTTTTTTTTGTAAACTTCATTGTAATGTTATTGTTCACCACATTGTATAACATGTAATAATCTAGTAACAAAATGTCAATATAAACGAAAATGTATGTCAACACTCATACCAGCAAACGCTGTCTGTGTTGAATTTTTTAAATAAATAAATATAAGTGTATCAATATTTGTCAGAATAAAAAAAAAGAATAAAAAATGAGGACATAAGGAGGGAATGCAAGATGAAGAAGAGTATTATAAATAAAATGAAAGTGAATTCCTTGAGGTGGTTTGGACATATTGAAAGAATGAATGATGAACGACTGACCAAAAAAATATACATGGGTGTAAGAGATGGAGTGAATAGCAGGGGCCGCCCCAGAAAGGGATGGCATGACCATGTGAATGATATTTTGAAAGAAGGAAATATAAGAAGCTTGAATAATCAACGAGCATGTATGAGACGATGCATGGATGTAAAGGAAGCTAAGAATGTATGCAAAAATAGAGGAGTATGGCGCTCGGTTCTCTCTGCTTACCCCGTAAGGGATATGGCGTGATGGTATGTATCTATGTATGTAATATTTGTCAGACATGAATAAATAAATAAATAAGTTTGTATATATTAGCAGAGGGGCCACACCTAGAAACCTCGAGAAGCTCGACGCAATGAAAAACATGGAGGGAAGAAAATTTTAAGGTAAATCATGACTTGACGGAGTGATCTTGTTCAGTTTGCTACAGGATATTAAATCTCTGATTCTATTGTCCTTCTCATGACCGCCCTAAATAGAAGGTATTGAACTAAAAATGTGAGGGTTAAGATAGATAAAAAATAAAGATCTGACTTAAAACAATTTGAGATAAGCTGATGAAGAATGTAATAGTGCCATTTATATGCAGGAGACAAGAAATAAACAAACTACATATATCTACATACCAGAATACAAGATAGGTACTTACCTATTGTACTCCATCTTAGGAAAGATATCCTTTTTCTTGTAGTTCCACGTCTGCATACATCCATGCATACATAGAGTCGTTGGCAGGTAAAACGTTAGTTTGAAAATACAGCCGGTACAACGGCGATAGCGTACCATTCTATTGGGATGAAGGTAGGAGAAACATGGGACATGCTATAGCACATTTCACCTATATGTAGTTAAGAACATTATGTCACTGCAATGGTAACCATCCTTCTTATCTTACTTGAAAATTTGTGTAGGTATCTATGTAGATATAGTATCAGCATGTTTTGATTGAATCGTTGGGAATGTCATTGGAGTTGAAGAGAAATAGTATGTTATGTCTTAGCACAAAGGCTGAAAATTTTTAAAAAGAACAACACAGCTGGTAACAACGATTGGTTATTATAAAACCTAACTAGTGGTGGCTTTGGCACATAACAAAAAGCAAAGGTGTAGAAAATTGCGTCGAAAATCAAGACACTTCATTTTCAGTATATAGTGTAGAAATCATGTCTTCCATTTACAGACACTTGATGGAAGTCCCCTCAAAAACAAAACAAATACAAAGAACAAAAAAACATAATAGGTAAAGGTAACATATTTTAGGCATTCATAATTTCAATTTCATAACTTTCGATTGTGATTGTGTTTATATTGGAATCTTCATTAATCAAGATTATTACATGTAAGTATATATATATATACATTGTTTCACTCAAAAATGAAAATATGGTCACCGTAAACTTAACTAGCAGATTGTTGTATGCTATTGGAGTACATTGCAATTATCTTATCAGCTACAGTTGCTTGGTTAGTACAGTACCTACTTTACATTATACAAAAACCAATTCTTCTCAAATGTAACGAGGAATTTATGAGAAAGCTAGTTTTATTTATCTACACATATTTGCCATTTTCTGTCTCACACGGGACCGGTTCTCCTGGTATGTAATCGCCAAGACACTTCCTGGGACGTCAAGGTATCAATGCGGTTCCCCTGAAGTTCCCTTTGGATGCTAGACCACCAAGTTGCTGGTAGACGATCTTTCTTCTCTGAAAAGTTGCTATGTCTCCTCACAATGTGATCCTCTCTCCGACGGATAACAAGTCCATACCATCGTAGCCGTGTTCCTTTCAGTGAGTAGGTACCTGCGCTTTAGGCGCCACTTCGAAAACTTCCTAGAATATAACTGTTTTGGATCTCACCAACTCTTGTAAAACCTAAAAAAAACTTGAAACTTGAAACGGAGTGTACATAGCGGCCGATTTTGAGACCAATCGGAGGCCCTGACGTGTGAGGTTGGATTCTCGGGGGCAGTGGTTGAACCCGATGGATGGTGGATATTTTGTGTTTGTCCGATGTTGCGGCTGCGTCCGGTGGTGAACAGGGCCAATGGGCTCTATAGCGTCGCCGGCGTGGAAGTGGATCGCGATCTCCCTCTTGTAAAACCTTGCGTCCCTGGCAAGTTACGATGCTTAAATAAATAAGATTAAAATTAGCTGCAAATAAAACAATCGTTATCGTCGGAGTAAACTTTAAGACACTGACTTTGTACACTAATCAATATATTCATTTTAGATAAATTGTATCTGCCTCAGTAACAATGAACCAAATAACTCAATCCAAAAGCGGTTGGATCAAATAACTCAATCATTTTTAGAGACTAAGATCTTTTTTTTTTCAACTTAATCTTGTACTTGTAGTTTTGTATTTGTAAAGATATTTTAAAATATATAGGTATGTTTGTTAGTGTGTATCAACAACTTAGTTTCCTGTTTTGAGTGAGGTAAAGGTACCCGGGTTTTAATGTTCATTTTTTTTATGGAATTCTCTTAGATTTTATAAAATTATACAGAAAACATGGTTCATCATCATCATCAGTGGCTCTATAGCCCGGGATGGGCTTTGGCCTCCTCAAGGAATCGTCTCCATTGCAACCTTTCCATGGCCTTTTCTATCCAATTCTGCACCGGCTATCTGAAAGTCCCTCTTGACTCCATCCATCCATCGTAGTTTAGTAAAACATGGTTCAAGAGTTACATATTTTGTTGGTACCTATATAGAGATTCAGGGTAATAATAATAATAATAAGGACAATTTATAAAGCGCCGTTTAGTGACAACCGTGGTCACCTCAAGGGCGCTTTCAGTTTGCAAAAAAATAATTTAAAATTAGTCCTATAGCTAACACATTGGAAATGGTGAAACATAAAACTTTAAAAAATTCTATAAGTTAAAATTGGATGTGTATATGGACAAAAATATATTTATACTCATTTATACAATTTAACTGTAAGGCACCGGCTTAGAATAATGCTTCCACTTTTTATGTAATTGTTTCGAGTGTCCCGTAAGATCCGGGTAATCGAAAATACAACAGGCAACAATAACATCTCACATAGTTCAGCAATGAAGTTCACCACCCATTCTGAATAAATTGGCTTTTTATGTGAGTTGAGACTGGTGTGTGGGTATACACGCATTTGTTGTGCTCCATTTTATGAGCTCGATGGATAGCTCCACTGTCGATGGATACCTTACCGTGATGGTATGAATGAACGAATAATCTTGTAAGTACGCAGTGTTTACCAAAGTATGGAATTCTATGTACAATTTATTTCCAAAGCGATAAAACTGTCAATAAACATAAATATAAAACTGAATTATGTGCAGACAAGAATATTTTAAAGAAATATATAAAAATATTTTTTTCGAGTGACACAATTTAAAAAAAAAGGTTTTTCGGGATGAAGCCGAACATGTCAAAACGTAATGTACATAAAATTTATGACTAATGTACAGCTTTACTACCCTTTCGTGGCTTTTATTGTTCATGTTCGTTTTTATTCTTCAATTCAGAAAATTATATAAGTTGTACATATTACATATTCAACATACACTATGTTTTTATTTTGATGTGAGAATGTGGAGCATTATTTGCTCGGGTTGAGATCAATAAATTCTGAGTTTTATTCGTAGTTCTGAATGCATATTCATTTATTTTTTACTTCATGTACATTATTTTGTGTAAAATGGCAGGTTTATTGCTGTGAGACATTTTTCCCAACCAACTAACGCAACGTGATGTGATAAATAGTGTAGTGAAGTAATTATATAAAAAACATGTATCTCATATTATCATTTTTATTCTGTAACTTAAGAAATGTAATATGTACTTGACCTTTTGTATGGGAAACTCACTGATAGCCGTAGGCTAGTGAGATCAAAACTTTTATGAAAATAAAATTAAAAAAAAGCGTAAATGAAATTTTAAACAGAAAAATAAAAACGTAATATTAAAATAACGAAACGAATGTAGTCCAATTTATTAAAGTTCAGCGCTTACGTTGGCTTGGACATGTTTGCCGGATGGATGATGAACTTATTCCTAAAAAGGTATTAGACACCTGTCCCGAAGGCAGAAGAAGTAGAGGCAGACCTAGGTTGAGATGGCTGGACGACGTGCTGTGCGAAATGGACCTGATAAATTGGAGAAGACTGGCGGTCGATAGGGAGGGATGGAGATGATTTCTGGAGGAGGCCAGGGTCCGTAGCGGACTGTAGTGCCAGTGATGATGATGATCATTATTAAATATAAAATCACAGCAACAAAGAAATGAGGGAGATAGAGGTTGTGGAATGTGAGATAGGATCGGGAAAGAGTGTCAATTAAGAGTTATTAGACAATAGGCTGGACCATCCATGTATGGAGAATTTTCTTGGGTTTTCAAAATTTTAAAAGACGAATGGAAAATTAATGTTATTCGCTACTCCCACCACCACCCGCGCTGCATATAAGGACTGTTAACAGCCCCTTCACAGAACACTCAGTTAGCGACTAGAAAAAAAATGCATAGCACGAAAAGTAGCTCATGGAGCCCTCTAGATTGGCAATCTTGGCACCATAGTGAAAAAAAAAACAATTGACGAATGTGGATAGAAGATTCACACTCGTGAACTGTCATTGACTTCAGGGGTGCAAGTCTGGTCAGTCAGTGAAATCTAAACCCTCATGATTACCCATATCATGGATATAATTATTATATGGAGTTATATAATATATTGAGATGTAATATCGCCGATTGACCAGACTTGCCCCCCAGATTTTTTTAATGAAAAGCATCAGAGGTGTGACAAAGATCTCTGTAAAAAAATAACTCAATTGGAATTTACCAATAGTAAGGCACCATAACTATGACATAAATTTTTAAAGACTCGAGATTGCAAAATCCGCATGACCAATGGAGACCCATTAATGTTCTTCAGAGGTTTATTTACAACCAAATCTGAGGCTGGATCAACTGTATCGCTATTCCAGCGCTCTAGTGGTTCAGCCATCGACCGCTTTATGAGAAGAGGTTACTCTAATATTGTCAAAAGCGCATAAAAATTGCAAGAAATATAGCTTGTGGCGTGGGTATATAAGGTCGTTAGCAACATTCGCTTTGCGAGCTTTCCCGGAACATTATTAATAGCCTGACCGAGCTTTAGCCAGGCGTGGCTCGGCGGTCTCTTTAAGTGTATATGCAAATTTCCTTTATAATATAAATACATACAGTTATCCGGGATCAAACCATTTTACGTCCACAATATATCGCCAACAATTCTTATGGCCAACAATATTTACTGTCCAACTAATGAATTTGTTAAGACATTATGTAAAGAAAATCAGTGAATTGAGCAATATTTACGTAGCAAAATGAAGTGCATAATTATTGTTAGTATTGCCTCAGAACAGGCTTCGCTTAGTGAGGTAATAAATTCCATTATAATTTCAGGTAGGCCACATTCAAGGTGGTGATATATACCTAAAAAGTGGCAGCTGGTTAATGACATAGAGAGGAGAGTGATAGAGAAGTCGAAAAAAGAGGTCCATGTTCAACACTGGACAATATGTAGTAAAAAACGGCGTGATAGGCCCTTGTATACCCTGGGTATACGGATTGACACAAAAATGCACACAAAATTACCCTTTATTGTATGAAACACGAAAAATATTGCATATCACCTAACACGTGAGACATAACATTTTTTCGCAAAGAAAAGGTAAAATTTAGAGGTTTTCTTTAAATAGCAAGAATATTAATTAAAATATTATGATTATAAAAAAACTCAGCCGGTAGATTCTCAATTGAAGTAAAATTCTACTTCATAGGCCTAGTAGTTTTTTAGTTACTTGCAATAAAAAAAATAAAAAGGGTTTTACTAATTTTACAAAAAAAGTATTAAACAAATTCATATTTCAAAAAAACTCATGCAATGGAATAAAGATGTACATGCAAACTCTTCCTTATTTAAAAGACTTATCTTTTGAGGGTACTGGGGAAATTATTTTCAAAATATACTATATAGCCTACTAAAGCCTCTTAAAGCGAAAAAGTTGTTTCTAAATGCAAATCTATAAAGAATTAAAAAATGAACTTCGTTGGTTCAAAGAAGCGTGATATTAGGTAGGTAATTATTGATAAACCATTAATGTTAAAAAGTTAAAGTTTCTGTATCTGTTCAACAACTTGGATGGTTTAAATATTTTTGGCGAAGAAATGTGCACTGCCAATGTTCCCAGAGCGATTATTAAAGTATCTAATATAAAGGAAAAACTCTAAACATCCTTTCACTATAACACTACTAAATAAAACAATAAGTTGCTTTAATATTTAATGTCTCTTCTGTAATACAATTAAGGCCACAATACCGGCTTAGCTCAGATGAAAATAACATTTAAGTTTGCTCGAATATAAGTCTTAGCAAATTAGTTTTAAATTATGTTGTGGCATTAGTAGAATATACAAATACTTGCACGGAGGACACAGCTATAACAAATTGGTTACAGAAACAATATTATTATTGTTTACTTAATCCGTAATAATGAAATATTTATATGATACGTAAATATTTATTTAAATAAACGTTTATTTATATTTATAACTAAAATATAAAACGAATTGATTACATAAAATTAATATTATGCTTCTTAAATTTCATCAAAGCACAAAAGCTTTAATAATTAAGGTCGTTTTAAAAGAAAACATTCACATAGTTAAATTATTAAAAGAATTTTTCAAGTTTTAGCATATTCACCGCAACACAATTACAATACGACACACAGCTGCATCTTTTCATGACTCTAAAGACAAACATGTCATTCGGACAAAGACATTTCTCATGTTAAGCTCCAAAAATAGAAATAAAGGACATACATACAGTCGATGAAATATTTGAAACTTAAGAAAACTATAGAAAGATGGATTAAAATACTGCGGAAACATGATCAAGTAACATTCGCCTATTTTTTTTTATTTTAAATGTTTTTTCTGTGATACAAGTAATTTTTTGCTTTCTCGGAACAGCCTCAGGGTAGTGAGGTGGTGACCAAAAAAATTATGTTTTATAATATTAATTATTTTGAATTGCATTTTAAAATACAAAAAAAACAAACAAATTTTGGGTTTCCGATAATTTTAAACACGTATAAACCCTTTTTAACGCACGCGATAGTTAACCTTACTAACATGTAGCTGCATAGAGTGCATAGTGCATTAGGCGGTTTTAATATAAAATCATATTTTCAGTCACTAGATTTAGCGTTATATTCCCTCTTAATTGGACTTATCATAGTCTTATAAATATACAAAAATAAATAACTCATGTTTCATGTCAGTTTTCAGCATGTATCAATATTTTACAAACGATAATAAAGTAAATTAATACAAGATACACTAAATGGGTTAATCGTCGACTCAATTTCGCAGTTATGAAAAAACATGTCAATGAAAATAAGTATTTTTATGTTCACACCAAAACTCAACACGTTCTGTTTGAATTGAGATATTTTCGCATCGATGTACGTTTTTATAGACATCAATATTGTCGTAAATGCTAAAAATATAAATAACGTGAAATGTATATTATGGCCGTTGGTACAGTCATTTATATTTATTGTATAACTTTATGGCGGTATTACAATCATGCTGCGTGCAGAGTATTGATCATACAATGTCAGCACATTTCGCAACATTTTATAGCAATCGAATATTTCAAATAAGCAATTTTCTGTACCCAAATATACAAATAACATTATGAACGCACGAGTTAAAAACCGCTACACATCATGAATTTTGTTATAAGTGAATCCTTTTCAGAAGTCTGTCCGTCTAGCTTTGTACCTCTAAAGGTGTTATCGTGACAATACACGTTCAAGATTTGGTCATAAAGATACATAGAGTGGGTGATTGACGTCTGTAGACGTAAACTAAGTATTAAAAATATTTATCATTTACTTTGTTTTTTTTGTATCTCCTCTTCTAACTAAAAGTTTGATTAACTTTAAACTGATATCATGTATTATGTAAAGTCCATCAACATAGAGCTGATTAGTTTTCCGTTGACGTGTGTTTTTTTATTTGTTGTCTATGATTTCGTCTGTCAAAACTTTCAAAATACGGGGATTGTCAACATTCCCTGAAATCTATGGTTTGTTATATATTGTATAAAATTGCATAATTGTATTTTATTTGATTTATTTTGGATATCTAACAGTACAGTAGAATATGATAAAATAGTATGATATTAAAAACAATGGAAAAAAACAGTAAATGATAGACTACATAACACAAGTAAAATAGCTTTTGTATGAGAAAATTTAGCTATCGACTTCATATTGATAGTGTATGTATTCTATAGACAAGTGAATTTTTTTGCTCTCCACTACTATGAATATAATAGTATTCATCGATATCTACATATTATCACTCCATCTTTTTCACGTAGTAGGCAAAGAGAACTGATCACCACATTCATCTATTTTGACACATATCCATCCCCTCAACATTCATACATCGTCTCAGACATACTCGTCTTGTTTGTAAGGCAAAACTTTTGTTATTTTCTATAGTTTCTCGGGCAACTAACAGGTACTGTGTCAAATAATAATTATTTAACACACGTACCCAATAACAAGTTAACGAATATTAGAGACGATGTTAATTGTCTCACTAATCCAGACTGAAAACAATTAAAAACTGTAGACTTCTATGTTTTTTTTTTAATAAAATGAATATATCCTTGTAACAAGTACATATATGTACATCCTCACACAATCCCTTTACTAAGCCCTTAAGTCGGTGTTTTAAGTTTATTTTATAGATATTACCACGGGAATTGCTCAGAAGAACTTGCATCTTTGGTCCCTCCTCCACCCACTCGCAACAGAGTCACTCGCTTTATTCAATCGCAGCATCCATTCACAGTGGACCTTCAACATATACGAACAAGTCGCTTCTCGAACTCCTTTATTAATACAGCAGCCCGACTGTGGAACGAACTTCCGAATTGTGTTTCCACCTTCGTACAACCCGGGTCTTTTTAAAATCTGAATCAATAAACTCTTTTCTAGACTGCAAACCCCTCCCAACGCTACGTAGTGCGCTTCTTCGGAAGAGCAAAATGGACCCAAATCCTAATAGCTAGTGTCCCCTACGTAGACATGTTAAAAAAAAATGCTTGGTGAACGAAATCTGTCTTGGCAGGATTCGATTTTGCGACCACTGGAATACTAACCCATCGCCCTAATCACTTTGCCACCACCCATTATGTAGTGGAGAGTTTTGTGCTGGACACAACTCTCTCGTTTTTAACACAAATTTATTTATCCTATAAATACTATAGTAGTGAAGAGTTACATAGAAATATATGAGTAGACGTATTCTATAAAAGTGCAAATTACTCGTAATTAAAGTAATTATAAAGGTTGGTTTAAAAGCGTGTAAGAAATAATATGTCGAGGAAACATAAATGAAGATTGCCATACCTTCCAGGGCATATTTTAGCCTAGTTAGTAGTGTTGTACTTGGTGGTTAATGTCGTGAAAATTCCCTGCGGTTTGTAAAGTTTCTGGCACAGACTTAGCAAGGCCCCGTGTACCCAGAATGTATCCCCGACCCCCGTGCTCAACAACCCCACCCCTCCCTAGCATGTATCTACAGATGGATGTTGGGTGCCCTTTACCGTCAATCGCAGGATCGAACTCATTTTTTTTTTAATTTTAAAAAGCGGAGTGTTTTTTTTAACTGTGTGTTAATAACATTTTTATCGAAATATGAGGGGAAAAATAATTATTTTACAATTAAAGTGACTATTACTTTGCGGTTTGAAGTTCATAAATAGGAAGGTGGATAAGGCCGTCTTTGTGCACTCGCTGTTCACAAAGTTATAATAAATATATTCTTACACGCCTTTTAAAAAAAATGACATAGCTTGTGAGTAGGTACCTACGAGATAAAATGTGAGTAAATATATTTATACTAAAAAGAATTACAATCAAAGACAAAAAATATAGAAACAAATATACACAAAAAAGAACTAGATTCCGTACAAACAGTAGGTACCTATGAAATCGTTCACACAAAGAAACAAATGTATCTATTGATCCCATTGAAGTCTCAATAAAATAATGAAAAATAACCTAAAATCCTTGAATTCTTCTACAATCTCGTATTAAAGTCAAATATAAACAATAATTGAAAGCGTTTTTACTGTAAATGTAAGATTTATTTCATAAGATATTGCTTTTATTTTGAGTTTATTTTGTGCTTCATTTTTAACTTGATTTAATAAGAGAAAATCTTTTCATAGTATGTTTTTATATAATACAAGTAGAAAATATTCGCAGGTTATTTACTGACCTACGTACACATATTTCTGAGTTTTAAAATAATTTTTATAGTTAAATAATTCCCAAGACTCAAAATAGTTGTAGTTTAATGAATGCTTTAGGCCAAATAGTTCAAGTTGGAGACATATCTTTTGAAAAAAAATATTTCCAAAAGTAAAAAACGAAGAAAGAATTTAAAAAAAATGTTCAATTTTTAGTAAAAATCTATAGAATAATTAAGTTCGGATCTGTGTCTTAACCCCTGATTAAAATGCTTCAATAATTCACTGCAAGTGTCACATGGCCGGTAGTATTTTATTATAGTTCATTAATTTTACCTTATTCATTAAAAAAAACATTAAATCACTTCATTATGCCCAAAAGCTAAGCGAAACCAGACTGTATTACTTAGGTACCCATAACTAAACACATGTATTGAGATAAACCACTATGTGAGCTTACATAATATACCCATCTGGCCCACTTTCTTGGAAACGTAGATTATTATGTAAATTTTGAGATATCCTGTCTTCAGTTAAATAATATAATCTTAGTACTATCAAAATATATTATATTTTGTTCAAAGGTAAAACATGTATGTAAGTACCAACTGGAATTCTCCAATAATTATTTACACATGATATGTAAATGACCTATGCAAACCAAGATAAATTTACAGCCATAACTCTTTTTATATTGTGATCTATATTTAGATTTTAGATCCAGTTGGCTAAAAGATTTCATCTGGACGAACAAGGACATGAACATCATAAGGTTCGAAAAATATACAAGATGTATACTCTTTTAACCCTTGTTGATGAGTAATAATAAATTCAGAGTAGGTACCTACTTATACAATATCCTTAGGAAATCAATTGAAGTAGAGAATTTTCAAATCAATTCGTACATTTACATACTGTTGGTTTGAAATCACGAATAAAATATTTTCTACAATACTTTCATTGAGAGAGTATCGAAAGATAATGTTGCAGTTTAAAGGATATCTGGACTTTCCGAAGTTTTAATTTCCTTTGAATTTAAAACTTCGACGAAATTGCATACCATCTCACTTCTATAAACAAGACGATATACCTAATTGGATTTAGTGAAACGAGATTGAAAATACTCAAATCGATATTTGAATTTTACAAAACGAAAATATGTATTGTACCCAATTGGAAATAAGTTAATGGAGTATAATATAATAATGCAATGAACAAAATTAGCAGGTGGAGGTTATGTTTATGGAACATGAAGTACGTAAGTACCTACCGTGTTTATTTTTTTGTAATAAGCATTATATCGCATTGACCGATTTTATTATAATTAAAATAACGATTATAAATAATTTTATTAAATTTCAATTTTCTTCCATAATTACCCTTTTTGCTGCAAATCAAGTGTATTTTTGTTGGTTATATACCAGAAATTAACATATATGTGATGTACGTATTCCAATTGTCGATTTATTCAAGAGAACTTATTTCCCTTGACAGTGTCAAACGCATATGATTTTCTATGGCCAGGGTACCTTGTCACCGTGTCAAATTTAGCGACGAAAAGAAAAGAAAAGAAAAGATATCACAATATATGGATGTCACCGTGTCAAATTCAGCGATAAAAAGAAAAAAAAGATATCACAATATACGGATGTAACTGTTGTCACGTGACAGGCGATTGTCACTTCTATACATTAAGTTATGTTTTTTTCGTCCCTTATTTGACACATTGACTAGGCAACCAGGGGCCTTATTCCCGTTCACGTGTAATATTTTGCGATAAGTTCCGCTAATCATTACGTATCACAGAGTATAAAGTTAATGTTACGTATCAGGAGCTGTCATTATTATATCAACTATATATAATCTGTGAAACGAACGAATGTGTGAACGCGTAGCTTTATATATTTACTCAAAACGTAACACCACCTCGATATGCCGCATAAAACATTGCGAATAAATTCTCCTGTCGAATGTCATACGTATTTCGCTCTAATCAGAATACCGCGTTAGGAACGGCAAACGGAGGTTTTCTCGACATAATGCGCGGAAGTTTACGCGGGCTAGTGTCCGCGGAAAACAGAATAACAATTTAAATTATTATATTGTATTTATACATTTCTCGAAAACCACAAAGCTAGAACGATATAAATTTTTACAAATACAATATGTGAATATTTTTCATGACAAATTTAAGTGTTTAACTACATATATTTCCAAAAATTTTGAAAATTTTAAAAAAACCGAGACGCCCCAACTAGATAATATTTCCTATAGCAAATTTTAATCATTAAAGCAGTATATCTCAAACTAAGCAAACATAGAGTGACGAGAGCGGTTATCGCGCTGGGATAGTAATCCAGTGGTCGCAAGTTCGAATCCTGCCTCGACCGATTTCGTTCACCTATAGGACAAGCGTTTATGCTTAATTTAGGGAATGTAAGAAGATGTATATGTACGTTTTCAACAAGGACATATTCATTTTTTTGTCAATTAAAAAAAATACAATTCTTTCTAAGAGTTGGTAGGTACTCTGTGATCCAGATGTTCTCAATGTTAGCTGTCTTCCTGATGGAACATTCTTTGACGCAGTTCTTGGATGTATTGTAGATATGTACATGTCATTCAGGGCCTTAAATGACACCAGGAATATATTAAATTTATGCAAATATGTAAGTAGGTATAATCACACCAAATAAAATGAATGTTTCAGTATAATATATCAAATGATTTCTAGGTGGTATGATCTGATATAATATAATTATTGTTTGCCATCTAGTTTAATTCAACAATAAATAAAATTGTCATATCAATTTTGTTAATCTGCGTTGCACATCTATGAATAGATAACACTTATGTAGGTACATATTACATTCAAAATATTAAAACTGTCTATTAATGGCAGAATATTAGATTGTTTTTGTAGTATAATAAAAGTGTTAATTCCTTATGTAGTGTTACGCACAATGTAGATCATTACAATTCGTGATAACCACAAACATTAAAGAACATGGAATTTTATTGGTAATAAATGGGAAAAATATATGCAAAGTAACGGTTGTCTATAAAAATATCAAATAAAAAGAAAACTATGGCAGTGTGGAAACTACTAGTGTGATTTTCCAATATTTTTTATTATTTTTTTTGGAAGACTAATATGTAGCTCAACATTATGACGACCGATGAAGACAAACAGCAATATTAAATATCAGGGTGTGTGTGTGTGTCCTTATACCTTTTAATCGGCTTAATGCACAGAGGCCCTAAATTTTGGAAAATGAAGAAAATTTAAAGCCTAATTATACTTTTATACTGAGATATTGAATTTTTGTTTTCAGTCAGTGGTTTTTTGAATTTTTATTTTATTTTTCCATATATCTCAAAAACCAAAATTGCTTGTAAAACAGCCATGTTTTCTCACACTTTTTTGTGAGGTTAAACATTTTTGACTAATTAACTGCCTATATTTCTATTTTTTTTAATAAATAAAAAACGCCGAAATACCCCAACCACATTGTTAAATTTTCTATAAAAAACAAAAAAATTATAAAAGAGCATCTCAAACTTATCTTATTTTTTTTTTAAATTGAATTTAGAAAGTGCACCGTTTTCTCGAATCTTAATAGTTTGATACTAAATCTTCATACTTACATGACATGTATACCATAAAGTTATTTACATATTCGGGGTAGGAAAAAAATGAATATCCTGATATACATGTTCTGTATAGAAAGCAAAATATCTTAAGGGGTATATTATTTGGTACGTATTATTCAACTATACATACATACATATCTCCATCGACAGTTGGATCTCGTGTGTTTCATGCTACTAGTATAACGTAAAACTAGGATAACCCTTGTGATCTTTTAGAAAAACTACTGTTGAAATGAGATCCCTAAGTAGAGTATGTAATAGAACGATATATAGAATAAAAAATGAGGTCAAAAGGAGAGAATGCAAGATTAAGAAGGATTTTATGAGTAAAATGAATATGGATGCCTTGAGATGGTTTGGGCATATTATGGTATGGCACTAGGTTCTCTGCTTACTCCGTAAGGGATATCGCGTGATGATATGTATTACATACTTATTGTGAAAAACCACTTAGACTTGACAGCAAAAAACATCATAAAATAGGTAAATATTTTATTTTTTGTATAAGAAATTAATAGATTATTAGATATTTTAATTTTGTTAATTTATTTTACTTCATTTCTAAAAATATCACATTAAACTGATACTTAATTAGATATACTTGCTCTTGATCTAGCTTAAGAGTTGAATATTTAGCTAATTTATTTGGCTCAGGATTAGAATATCTAACAAACTAAGCGACGAATGCTGACTTTGTATAATATTGTATTATGAAATGAAGAATGTATCACTCGAAGCAAACTACTCGCTAATATCTATGAATATAAATAAAATTTAATTGTTAAACTGTTTGTATTTTTAGTGTATTCAAAACGGGCTTTTAGTTTGATGATAATTTACGTTAATTCGCGTTATTCTTTGATCATTCATCAACATAAATATGGACAAACAAAGGATATTAATTGATGATTCTGCATTTCATCTGCGTTGTGATAAAATATTGAAATTTTTCCATTGGTCGGTTCCACCAACGAATTTATTTAATTTGCAAATTGAAAACGGCTGCTCTTCCGAATATATCATATTGAAATTGCATTTTTATTATTCATGTGTACTATTTCGAAGAATTAATTTTCGAAATAGATTCTCATGTTTTTGCTTATAATGTGTTCGTCCTTGTTCACTTTATACGTATGACGGTCAGTTAAATATTAAATGGTCTTTTTTACTGTATCAATCATCGTTGTTCTAGATACATATATTCATTGTTATTTTTATTTGAGAATATTGTCCAAACGAGTGGGTTTTTGCCATATGCTCAAATTTCATTACAGTATAGTGAGATGATTATTTTTACGGCGCTGGCCGATTTACTAATGATATTAATAACAATTAAGCACAACAAATAATAACACTCAATTATTATTATTACCATTATACACTTCCTCAAAAGAATTACATAGCAGATCAATGCGTAAATTGTAAATTATTTAAAAGAGCAAAATAAAATGCAACAAACGCATCATCAAGCTTTCAATTGGGAATAGTTCACCTATCCAGATACTTAACATATCAAAATATTAGGCTCTGAGGAGGTCTCTATATAACCTAACAACCCTACTGATTCCCGAATGTAAACGTTTGAAAAATCTTTAATGATTCTACATGTATTCATTATTACCGATTTTTTTATTTTTATTATTAAGTTTTTCGATAAATGTATAATATCTAAATTACGGATTAACGATTTTGGAATAATTTATTTTATTTATTTATTGTTAATACAAAGACATTTTTACATTATGTAGGTTAAGTAAGTAACGCCCCACTAGGCAAAACCTGTTCTGGGGCTGTTACTTTTACACAATAAGGTATACAAATTATTTACATATAGAGGATACAAAATATATAAAGTGCACAAATGTTACAATCAAGTAGTTATAAGAAAATGATTACAAAAGAGTAAGATGTACAGTTTTAGATTAAATAAAGAAATGATTAAGAAGAAAGGAAATATAGGAATAAAGTGAATAAGTCAGATGTTAAGGATGGACAACCCCCTCAGCATAGAGCCTGCCTGAGGAAATCAGCCATTTTTTTATATGAATTTTAAAGGAATTGTGATGTGGTGTTTTCTTTATGTCATTGTCTAGTTTATTAAATATACGAGGGGCAATAAAATTAAACTGTCTTTGTCCAAATGAGGTCTTCATAATTGGTACAGTATAGTTAATGTTATTTGCATGTCTAGTGGTTCGTGTTTGTTGGGATCTGTTGTGTAAGGTTATGTTTTTATGGAAATGTACAAGTGCAGCTTTGAGGTACAGCTGTCTCGGGTCAAGTACGTCAAACATTCTGAACAAATCATCTGAAGGAAATGATCTCGCTCTTTTGTTTATAATACGCAGTAAACATTTTTGTGCCTTTTTAAGCGGATCCATGATTGATTTAACGCATCCTCCCCATCCTACAATTCCATATGATAAAACTGATTGTGTGAGGGAATAATACACAGTTTTCATAGTTGATCTGTCCAAAATATTTCGAAGGGTCTTATATAGGTGGCCCAACCTTCTTATCCTATTAGAAAGATCATGAATATGGTCTCTCCAGCAGAGTTTATTATCTATTATAATGCCAGTTATTTTGGAATAATGCCAGTTATTTTGGAATAATGCCAGTTATTTTGGAATAATGCCAGTTATTTTGGAATAATGCAATTTATATTGATTATAACTAAAGTGATTATGATTAATTATTTTATAGAATATTGCGTATTGCGTAAGAATGATGCGTAAAGAATATTTAAAAGGTAAAATTAAAACTCATCTCTCTTTAATAGATACACTACAAACAATTGGGTGCAACTGATAATTCATGCAATAAAAGATTGTACTCACTCTGATTTATGTTTATTATAATTGATGTGTGACATATAATTTATTAAATTATTATATTTAATTAACACGTTATTAGAATGTGGAAGAAAGAACGCGGTACGTCTATGCCGGGCGACTGAAGAAATTCCGAATGACGAGAGTAGGAGGGTATCATCGTTTATACTTTCAGCTTGAGTTGATAGCCATGACAAGACAGCAAAGATGTGTGGACATCATAGGTATGATCCACCACAACATTTTATATGGACCTACATATATTTTTCAAACTTAAATACCTATTATATAATTTATAGATAACTTGGATCTCGTAATAAGAATCACACAATATACCTGTGATGAATAGGTACATTTGTCGCAAGAACATCTTTTTGCCGTGCAATTTGCACTAGGACGAGATCAGTAACTAACCAGAATATCAAAAACGACACAAATGTCAAGAGGTACTAATCAACCACCATGGAAATTGACCCGGCATGTCCTCATGTATCTACTTTCCTGGTGGTATAAAAGGCAAGGCAGCACTCGTCATTTCATCGGAGTTAGTAACATCTACCGTGAAAGCTTACATTTCGAGATGACTCAATTTTTAATTACTCTTTAATTAATGTGAACGCTGATATTGCCAATATATGTACATGGGTATTAATTGTATTGTGAATTGTAAATATACCATTCCATTTATATCTCTTTCTGTGAGATCCTTCACTGCTTATTTTAATTTAAGCTTAAAGTTAACTATTTCAAAAGCTATTAATTAATAGCTTCAATATATAGCGACAGGCTATATAAATTTAATGCCCCCAAGGATAAATACTTTTATTATTAATCGGTATCTACGGACTTAAAAAAACAACGTATTTTTATAATTTATTGTTTTTTGTCGAGTTATTATAGACTTCATAAACTTAATATGGAGTGTTTCCAAAACTGAGATTGGTATGACGGTGTCATAAATTCCGCTATTTTTTCATGCACAGAAGTCAATTCTGCAAGGAAATATAATGTGGCATGTTGTAAAAAATATCAAGAACACGTGTCGAGTTATTTTATCATTTTATTGTTTTGATAATGATATTTATTTAATTTTTAATACCTATTGCTTCTCGGGAAACTATAACCCAATAACAAGTTGCCACATTCTGGAGACTTATCCAGACCAAAACCCAGTTAAAACTGTGAGAATCCACCGGGAATCGAACCCGGAATCTTTGGATCAGCAGTCAGATACCCAACCATCTGAGCCAAGAAGGCCGACATTGAACATAAATAACCACATTTTAACGTTTGTTAACTATTTTTTCATAGAAAAACAAATTAATTTTGAATAACATGATGATTTGAGTGGTTACATCGAAATATGTTTACGATTACTGAATGACGTAGGTACCTACTTATTAGGGTTATTATGGGAGACTGATCTTTTAACTAAGATATACCAACATTTTTGTCTTTGTTATTATACCTAAATTCTGGTTTCTTTTTTATCTTCAATTAATATTATATTTCGTCTTTAATTAACTTGACTTTTCTTTCTTTCAGAGTTTACCTGACGTCTTTCAAAAATTCTTGACGAAAGGACAGCGTGAAAAAGGAAAGATTTGTGACAAGATAATTGAGAAGGTAAGATAATATTGTAAATCTTTCTCGTTAATTCATTCTAAATCATTTTATAAAATTTTACATGAAAATTAAAAAAAAATATAATTTACCTTTGTTCGGAGATAATTTTGGTTTCGTTAATTTAAATTCTAAGGTTTTTATCATATTTTTGTAGATGATTTAAATCATATTCAATAAAATATTTTAAGCACCCAATAATAAGTTGTCACATTTTGGAGACTAGTAAATGAATTTTCTCACGAATCTTGATTTACCGTGTGAAAACTGTGTCTCCGCCGGGAATCGAACGTGGTGAAGGATACTTTGACCAGTTGATAAAGGCCTATTTAGCCGAAACGGTCGTCCTGATACAAGAAAAATATATACATATATGTATATAGAACCATAGTCAATTTCGTTTGATTTTAAAAATAAAATAATTCAAAAATGATAGTTAAAAAACATTCTTGATGGACTTTATCCACTATCAAGAAATAATATAGACATTTTTTTAGGTTTTATTATACTATCTTTAAAAAGAAAAGGTTTTAAGGACTCCCGAAAGCTTTCGTGTGGCTTCCTTGTTAGCAATAAAATGAAAGTAGGTACTTGTATCATGCTGTGTATTATCTGGTAGAAGAGTTGTGCTTTATGGACTTAATTAGATAACTTGATGGTATCATGTAAAGGCCACAACATTGAATGAACTCTAAAACGCTGGGGGGAGACTAATCCGAGATGTCGGTTAATAGGCTCGTATGGGGTATTAGAAGTAACTCACGGCGAAGCGAACGAGTAATCTGGCATATGTCAGAATGTAAGCTGATCAAGGCTGTGTAGTGTATGTAGCTGAACGTACTTCAGTAATACTTCCACCCAGGGATATTCACCACCCTATGTGATTCCTCTAAGTTGTGTAAAACAAGCTTTAAAACATTCCCTACAACAGATAAACTTCGACTTGTCTTATCATGTAAACTAAAAATGAACATTTTTTTTTCTGGAATTTCGAAACCCATATTCAATAATTATAATGTATTTTTTTAACACAGTGGTAGTTAATGATTGGGAAATGTATTCCAACTATCGATTTTTTCAAGAGAATTTTATTATCTTAACCTATCGACAAAGTTTCAACCCAAGATATGCGAAATTTGTGTGCACGGTCTACATTTTTCACGGCTTTTTCAACTTTGAAGTCAAAAAACATCACCTTAGAGGCTTCGCAGCATATATGTTCTATATACGGATTTACTCAGAATTCGGAGTAGAATATTTAATGTGTCTGTCTGTGTCCCTTTATAACTTTTGATCTGCTCAATTTACAGAGCTCAAAATTTCAGAATATATTATTTTTTTGTGTTGTTTAGAAAACAAATTATCTTAAAATATTCAATAATTTGGATTTATGGGTTTATAGTTTGGTACTTATTCTTCAACTATACCTACATACTAGCGCTATCGACAGTTGGATCTCATGTGTTACATGCAACTAGTGATAAAAAAATATATATCATAATGTGCGTAAATAAAGAAAAAAAACATATTTATTCAACTTGCATAATATGAAGCATTATTTATACCTACCTACTCATGTGAGGTCTCGGAAGATTCAAGCTATATCAAACGAAAGCACGAAGGCTTTGTATGTGTTTTATACTTATTGTATAATAAAACCATTTTTACTCTCCACACTATGGAATAGGGGAGAGTCATGATTTCGCAAAATTTAAGCGTATTTTTTTTACATCAATTTCTCAATGGGTATCATGTAGAGAATGCACACTATGAGTTTCGTCGTGATGTGTTTGTGTGTATGGCGTATACGCTGTACGCCGTACGCCGTACGCCGTACGCCGTACGCCGTACGCCGTAGCATTTATCTTTTTTGTGTCCTCTCTACAGCCCAAACTATAAGTCTGATCGACTTCATATTAACATCATATGTGTAAAGTGCAAAGACCTAGAGCTGATTAGTTTTCCATAGACAACTTTTGATTTCTTCTCTATGAATTCATCATTTACGTTGTTTTTTTTTTGTGTCCTCTCTGCAGCCCAAACTATAAGTCCGATTGACTTCATATTGATATCACATGTGTTAAGTCCATAAACTTATAGCTGATTAGTTTTCCATAGACAACGGTTCATTTTTTCCCAATGTTTCTTTATGATTTCATCTATTAAAACTGAAAAAATGCTCTCACGACCTGGAAATTAGAGATATTTTAATTTGGTTTCAACTATTTATACAACACCAAGAATCTTCATAAAATTGTATTCAAAGTTGGTCAATGTTAAAAGAAAAATATTCAACGGTTTCAAAAATTATATTTTATTTAATGGATATTTGTATGAAACTTATATGTAACAAGAGAATTTTTTTATATTTGGCAATGTTCAGTTCATTGATTTCATATTGATATAAGAATATTAATAGCTTGAACTTAGAACTGATTAGCTTTTCATAGATATCATAAAATTTCTTCATATGATATCACGTGTCAACATTGTCAAAATGCTCTAACGCTCTTTGAAACAAAATTTATCTGCTTTTTTTAAAATATTTCATACAACATAAGCAGTCTTCACTATACTGCATTAATAGTTTGTCTATCTTAACATAAAAATATACTATCGGAAGAAAATTTATATTCCTGTTAGTAACATTTAGTATGAATAAAAATGTAATTAGATAAATTTCTATTTATGGAAACGTTCAGTAATTTGATTTCATGTTATTATGTAAAGAGCTTGAACATAGAACTGATTAGCTTTCCATAAATAACAAAAAAATTCTTCATATAATATCACGTGTCAAAATTTTGAAAATGCTCTCGTGTTCTTTAAAACAAAATTTATCCGCTTTTTTAAAAATATTTCATACAACATAAGCATTCTTCACTATACTGCATTAATAGTTTGTTTATCTTAACATAAAAATATACTATCGGAAGAAAATTTATATTCCTGATAGTAACATTTAGTATGAATAATAATGTAATTAGATAAATTTCTATGTATGGAAAAGTTCAGTAATTTGGTTTTAATGTTATAATGTAAAGAGCTTGAACATAGAACTGATTAGCTTTCCATAAATAACAAAAAAATCTTCATATGATATCACGTGTCAAAATTTTGAAAATGCTCTCGCGTTCTTTAAATCAAAATTTATCTGCTTTTTTAAAAATATTTCATACAACATAAGCATTCTTCACAATACTGCATTAATAGTTTGTCTATCTTAACATAAAAATATACTATCGGAAGAAAATTTATATTCCTGATAGTAACATTTAGTATGAATAAAAATGTAATTAGATAAATTTCTATGTATGGAAACGTTCAGTAATTTGATTTCATGTTATAATGTAAAGAGCTTGAACATAGAACTGATTAGCTTTCCATAAATAACAAAAAAATCTTCATATGATATTATCACGTGTCAAAATTTTGAAAATGCTCTCGCGTTCTTTAAATCAAAATTTATCTGCTTTTTTTAAAATATTTCATACAACATAAGCATTCTTCACTATACTGCATTAATAGTTTGTTTATCTTAACATAAAAATATACTATCGGAAGAAAATTTATATTCCTGGTAGTAACATTTAGTATGAATAAAAATGTAATTAGATAAATTTCTATGTATGGAAAAGTTCAGTAATTTGATTTCATGTTATAATGTAAAGAGCTTGAACATAGAACTGATTAGCTTTCCATAAATAACAAAAAAATTCTTCATATGATATCACCTGTCCAAATTTGGAAAATACTCTCGCGTTCTTTAGAACAAAATTTATCTGCTTTTTTTAAAATATTTCATACAACATAAGCATTCTTCCCTATACTGCATTAATAGTTTGTCTATCTTAACATAAAAATATACTATCGGAAGAAAATTTATATTCCTGATAGTAACATTTAGTATGAATAAAAATGTAATTAGATAAATTTCTATGTTTGGAAACGTTCAGTAATTTGATTTCATGTTATAATGTAAAGAGCTTGAACATAAAACTGATTAGCTTTCCATAAATAACAAAAAAATTCTTCATATGATATCACCTGTCAAAATTTGGAAAATGCTCTCGCGTTCTTTAGAACAAAATTTATCTGCTTTTTTTAAAATATTTCATACAACATAAGCATTCTTCACTATACTGCATTAATAGTTTGTTTATCTTAACATAAAAATATACTATCGGAAGAAAATTTACATTCCTGATAGTAACATTTAGTATGAATAAAAATGTAATTAGATAAATTTCTATGTATGGAAAAGTTCAGTAATTTGATTTCATGTTATAATGTAAAGAGCTTGAACATAGAACTGATTAGCTTTCCATAAATAACAAAAAAAATCTTCATATGATATCACCTGTCAAAATTTGGAAAATGCTCTCGCATTCTTTAGAACAAAATTTATCTGCTTTTTTTTAAATATTTCATACAACATAAGCATTCTTCACTATACTGCATTAATAGTTTGTTTATCTTAACATAAAAATATACTATCGGAAGAAAATTTATATTCCTGATAGTAACGTTAAGTATGAATAAAAATGTAATTAGATAAATTTCTATGTATGGAAAAGTTCAGTAATTTGATTTCATGTTAAAATGTAAAAAGCTTGAACATAGAACTGATTAGCTTTCCATAAACAACAAAAAAAATCTTCATATGATATCACCTGTCAAAATTTGGAAAATGCTCTCGCGTTCTTTAGAACAAAATTTATCTGCTTTTTTTAAAATATTTCATACAACATAAGCATTCTTCACTATACTGCATTAATAGTTTGTTTATCTTAACATAAAAATATACTATCGGAAGAAAATTTACATTCCTGATAGTAACATTTAGTATGAATAAAAATGTAATTAGATAAATTTCTATGTATGGAAAAGTTCAGTAATTTGATTTCATGTTAAAATGTAAAGAGCTTGAACATAGAACTGATTAGCTTTCCATAAATAACAAAAAAAATCTTCATATGATATCACCTGTCAAAATTTGGAAAATGCTCTCGCGTTCTTTAGAACAAAATTTATCTGCTTTTTTTAAAATATTTCATACAACATAAGCATTCTTCACTATACTGCATTAATAGTTTGTTTATCTTAACATAAAAATATACTATCGGAAGAAAATTTACATTCCTGATAGTAACATTTAGTATGAATAAAAATGTAATTAGATAAATTTCTATGTATGGAAAAGTTCAGTAATTTGATTTCATGTTATAATGTAAAGAGCTTGAACATAGAACTGATTAGCTTTCCATAAATAACAAAAAAAATCTTCATATGATATCACCTGTCAAAATTTTGAAAATGCTCTCGCGTTCTTTAGAACAAAATTTATCTGCTTTTTTTAAAATATTTCATACAACATAAGCATTCTTCACTATACTGCATTAATAGTTTGTTTATCTTAACATAAAAATATACTATCGGAAGAAAATTTACATTCCTGATAGTAACATTTAGTATGAATAAAAATGTAATTAGATAAATTTCTATGTATGGAAAAGTTCAGTAATTTGATTTCATGTTATAATGTAAAGAGCTTCAACATAGAACTGATTAGCTTTCCATAAATAACAAAAAAAATCTTCATATGATATCACCTGTCAAAATTTGGAAAATGCTCTCGCGTTCTTTAGAACAAAATTTATCTGCTTTTTTTAAAATATTTCATACAACATAAGCATTCTTCCCTATACTGCATTAATAGTTTGTCTATCTTAACATAAAAATATACTATCGGAAGAAAATTTATATTCCTGATAGTAACATTTAGTATGAATAAAAATGTAATTAGATAAATTTCTATGTATGGAAAAGTTCAGTAATTTGATATCATGTTATAATGTAAAGAGCTTGAACATAGAACTGATTAGCTTTCCATAAATAACAAAAAAAATCTTCATATGATATCACCTGTCAAAATTTGGAAAATGCTCTAGCGTTCTTTAGAACAAAATTTATCTGCTTTTTTTAAAATATTTCATACAACATAAGCATTCTTCACTATACTGCATTAATAGTTTGTTTATCTTAACATAAAAATATACTATCGGAAGAAAATTTACATTCTTGATAGTAACATTTAGTATGAATAAAAATGTAATTAGATAAATTTCTATGTATGGAAAAGTTCAGTAATTTGATTTCATGTTATAATGTAAAAAGCTTGAACATAGAACTGATTAGCTTTCCATAAACAACAAAAAAAATCTTCATATGATATCACCTGTCAATATTTGGAAAATGCTCTCGCGTTCTTTAGAACAAAATTTATCTGCTTTTTTTAAAATATTTCATACAACATAAGCATTCTTCACTATACTGCATTAATAGTTTGTTTATCTTAACATAAAAATATACTATCGGAAGAAAATTTACATTCCTGATAGTAACATTTAGTATGAATAAAAATGTAATTTGATAAATTTCTATGTATGGAAAAGTTCTGTAATTTGATTTCATGTTATAATGTAAAGAGCTTGAACATAGAACTGATTAGCTTTCCATAAATAACAAAAAAAATCTTCATATGATATCACCTGTCAAAATTTGGAAAATGCTCTCGCGTTCTTTAGAATAAAATTTATCTGCTTTTTTTAAAATATTTCATACAACATAAGCATTCTTCACTATACTGCATTAATAGTTTGTTTATCTTAACATAAAAATATACTATCGGAAGAAAATTTACATTCCTGATAGTAACATTTAGTATGAATAAAAATGTAATTAGATAAATTTCTATGTATGGAAAAGTTCAGTAATTTGATTTCATGTTATAATGTAAAGAGCTTGAACATAGAACTGATTAGCTTTCCATAAATAACAAAAAAAATCTTCATATGATATCACCTGTCAAAATTTGGAAAATGCTCTCGCGTTCTTTAGAACAAAATTTATCTGCATTTTTTAAAATATTTCATACAACATAAGCATTCTTCACTATACTGCATTAATAGTTTGTTTATCTTAACATAAAAATATACTATCGGAAGAAAATTTATATTCCAGATAGTAACATTTAGTATGAATAAAAATGTAATTAGATAAATTTCTATGTATGGAAACGTTCAGGAATTTGATTTCATGTTATAATGTAAAGAACTTGAACATAGAACTGATTAGCTTTCCATAAATCAAAAAAAAATCTTCATATAATATCACGTGTCAAAATTTTGAAAATGCCTTCGCGTTCTTTAAAACAAAATTTATCTGCTTTTTTTAAAATATTTCATACAACATAAGCATTCTTCACTATACTGCATTAATAGTTTGTTTATCTTAACATAAAAATATACTATCGGAAGAAAATTTATATTCCTGATAGTAACGTTTAGTATGAATAAAAATGTAATTAGATAAATTTCTATGTATGGAAAAGTTCAGTAATTTGATTTCATGTTATAATGTAAAAAGCTTGAACATAGAACTGATTAGCTTTCCATAAACAACAAAAAAAATCTTCATATGATATCACCTGTCAAAATTTGGAAAATGCTCTCGCGTTCTTTAGAACAAAATTTATCTGCTTTTTTTAAAATATTTCATACAACATAAGCATTCTTCACTATACTGCATTAATAGTTTGTTTATCTTAACATAAAAATATACTATCGGAAGAAAATTTACATTCCTGATAGTAACATTTAGTATGAATAAAAATGTAATTACATAAATTTCTATGTATGGAAAAGTTCAGTAATTTGATTTCATGTTATAATGTAAAGAGCTTGAACATAGAACTGAATAGCTTTCCATAAATAACAAAAAAAATCTTCATATGATATCACCTGTCAAAATTTGGAAAATGCTCTCGCGTTCTTTAGAACAAAATTTATCTGCTTTTTTTAAAATATTTCATACAACATAAGCATTCTTCACTATACTGCATTAATAGTTTGTTTATCTTAACATAAAAATATACTATGGGAAGAAAATTTACATTCTTGATAGTAACATTTAGTATGAATAAAAATGTAATTAGATAAATTTCTATGTATGGAAAAGTTCAGTAATTTGATTTCATGTTATAATGTAAAAAGCTTGAACATAGAACTGATTAGCTTTCCATAAACAACAAAAAAAATCTTCATATGATATCACCTGTCAAAATTTGGAAAATGCTCTCGCGTTCTTTAGAACAAAATTTATCTGCTTTTTTTAAAATATTTCATACAACATAAGCATTCTTCACTATACTGCATTAATAGTTTGTTTATCTTAACATAAAAATATACTATCGGAAGAAAATTTACATTCCTGATAGTAACATTTAGTATGAATAAAAATGTAATTAGATAAATTTCTATGTATGGAAAAGTTCAGTAATTTGATTTCATGTTATAATGTAAAGAGCTTGAACATAGAACTGATTAGCTTTCCATAAATAACAAAAAAAATCTTCATATGATATCACCTGTCAAAATTTGGAAAATGCTCTCGCGTTCTTTAGAACAAAATTTATCTGCTTTTTTTAAAATATTTCATACAACATAAGCATTCTTCCCTATACTGCATTAATAGTTTGTCTATCTTAACATAAAAATATACTATCGGAAGAAAATTTATATTCCTGATAGTAACATTTAGTATGAATAAAAATGTAATTAGATAAATTTCTATGTATGGAAACGTTCAGTAATTTGATTTCATGTTATTATGTAAAGAGCTTGAACATAGAACTGATTAGCTTTCCATAAATAACAAAAAAATTCTTCATATAATATCACGTGTCAAAATTTTGAAAATGCTCTCGCGTTCTTTAAAACAAAATTTATCTGCTTTTTTTAAAATATTTCATACAACATAAGCATTCTTCACTATACTGCATTAATAGTTTGTCTATCTTAACATAAAAATATACTATCGGAAGAAAATTTATATTCCTGATAGTAACATTTAGTATGAATAAAAATGTAATTAGATAAATTTCTATGTATGGAAACGTTCAGTAATTTGATTTCATGTTATAATGTAAAGAGCTTGAACATAGAACTGATTAGCTTTCCATAAATAACAAAAAAATCTTCATATGATATCACGTGTCAAAATTTTGAAAATGCTCTCGCATTCTTTAAATCAAAATTTATCTGCTTTTTTTAAAATATTTCATACAACATAAGCATTCTTCACTATACTGCATTAATAGTTTGTTTATCTTAACATAAAAATATACTATCGGAAGAAAATTTATATTCCTGGTAGTAACATTTAGTATGAATAAAAATGTAATTAGATAAATTTCTATGTATGGAAAAGTTCAGTAATTTGATTTCATGTTATAATGTAAAGAGCTTGAACATAGAACTGATTAGCTTTCCATAAATAACAAAAAAATTCTTCATATGATATCACCTGTCCAAATTTGGAAAATGCTCTCGCGTTCTTTAGAACAAAATTTATCTGCTTTTTTTAAAATATTTCATACAACATAAGCATTCTTCCCTATACTGCATTAATAGTTTGTCTATCTTAACATAAAAATATACTATCGGAAGAAAATTTATATTCCTGATAGTAACATTTAGTATGAATAAAAATGTAATTAGATAAATTTCTATGTATGGAAAAGTTCAGTAATTTGATATCATGTTATAATGTAAAGAGCTTGAACATAGAACTGATTAGCTTTCCATAAATAACAAAAAAAATCTTCATATGATATCACCTGTCAAAATTTGGAAAATGCTCTAGCGTTCTTTAGAACAAAATTTATCTGCTTTTTTTAAAATATTTCATACAACATAAGCATTCTTCACTATACTGCATTAATAGTTTGTTTATCTTAACATAAAAATATACTATCGGAAGAAAATTTACATTCTTGATAGTAACATTTAGTATGAATAAAAATGTAATTAGATAAATTTCTATGTATGGAAAAGTTCAGTAATTTGATTTCATGTTATAATGTAAAAAGCTTGAACATAGAACTGATTAGCTTTCCATAAACAACAAAAAAAATCTTCATATGATATCACCTGTCAATATTTGGAAAATGCTCTCGCGTTCTTTAGAACAAAATTTATCTGCTTTTTTTAAAATATTTCATACAACATAAGCATTCTTCACTATACTGCATTAATAGTTTGTTTATCTTAACATAAAAATATACTATCGGAAGAAAATTTACATTCCTGATAGTAACATTTAGTATGAATAAAAATGTAATTTGATAAATTTCTATGTATGGAAAAGTTCTGTAATTTGATTTCATGTTATAATGTAAAGAGCTTGAACATAGAACTGATTAGCTTTCCATAAATAACAAAAAAAATCTTCATATGATATCACCTGTCAAAATTTGGAAAATGCTCTCGCGTTCTTTAGAATGAAATTTATCTGCTTTTTTTAAAATATTTCATACAACATAAGCATTCTTCACTATACTGCATTAATAGTTTGTTTATCTTAACATAAAAATATACTATCGGAAGAAAATTTATATTCCTGATAGTAACATTTAGTATGAATAAAAATGTAATTAGATAAATTTCTATGTATGGAAAAGTTCAGTAATTTGATATCATGTTATAATGTAAAGAGCTTGAACATAGAACTGATTAGCTTTCCATAAATAACAAAAAAAATCTTCATATGATATCACCTGTCAAAATTTGGAAAATGCTCTCGCGTTCTTTAGAACAAAATTTTTCTGCTTTTTTTAAAATATTTCATACAACATAAGCATTCTTCACTATACTGCATTAATAGTTTGTTTATCTTAACATAAAAATATACTATCGGAAGAAAATTTACATTCCTGATAGTAACATTTAGTATGAATAAAAATGTAATTACATAAATTTCTATGTATGGAAAAGTTCAGTAATTTGATTTCATGTTATAATGTAAAGAGCTTGAACATAGAACTGAATAGCTTTCCATAAATAACAAAAAAAATCTTCATATGATATCACCTGTCAAAATTTGGAAAATGCTCTCGCGTTATTTAGAACAAAATTTATCTGCTTTTTTTAAAATATTTCATACAACATAAGCATTCTTCCCTATACTGCATTAATAGTTTGTCTATCTTAACATAAAAATATACTATCGGAAGAAAATTTATATTCCTGATAGTAACATTTAGTATGAATAAAAATGTAATTAGATAAATTTCTATGTATGGAAACGTTCAGTAATTTGATTTCATGTTATTATGTAAAGAGCTTGAACATAGAACTGATTAGCTTTCCATAAATAACAAAAAAATTCTTCATATAATATCACGTGTCAAAATTTTGAAAATGCTCTCGCGTTCTTTAAAACAAAATTTATCTGCTTTTTTTAAAATATTTCATACAACATAAGCATTCTTCACTATACTGCATTAATTGTTTGTTTATCTTAACATAAAAATATACTATCGGAAGAAAATTTATATTCCTGATAGTAACATTTAGTATGAATAAAAATGTAATTAGATAAATTTCTATGTATGGAAACGTTCAGTAATTTGATTTCATGTTATAATGTAAAGAGCTTGAACATAGAACTGATTAGCTTTCCATAAATAACAAAAAAATCTTCATATGATATCACGTGTCAAAATTTTGAAAATGCTCTCGCGTTCTTTAAATCAAAATTTATCTGCTTTTTTAAAAATATTTCATACAACATAAGCATTCTTCACTATACTGCATTAATAGTTTGTCTATCTTAACATAAAAATATACTATCGGAAGAAAATTTATATTCCTGATAGTAACATTTAGTATGAATAAAAATGTAATTAGATAAATTTCTATGTATGGAAACGTTCAGTAATTTGATTTCATGTTATAATGTAAAGAGCTTGAACATAGAACTGATTAGCTTTCCATAAATAACAAAAAAATCTTCATATGATATCACGTGTCAAAATTTTGAAAATGCTCTCGCATTCTTTAAATCAAAATTTATGTGCTTTTTTAAAAATATTTCATACAACATAAGCATTCTTCACTATACTGCATTAATAGTTTGTTTATCTTAACATAAAAATATACTATCGGAAGAAAATTTATATTCCTGGTAGTAACATTTAGTAAGAATAAAAATGTAATTAGATAAATTTCTATGTATGGAAAAGTTCAGTAATTTGATTTCATGTTATAATGTAAAGAGCTTGAACATAGAACTGATCCGCTTTCCATAAATAACAAAAAAATTCTTCATATGATATCACCTGTCCAAATTTGGAAAATGCTCTCGCGTTCTTTAGAACAAAATTTATCTGCTTTTTTTAAAATATTTCATACAACATAAGCATTCTTCCCTATACTGCATTAATAGTTTGTCTATCTTAACATAAAAATATACTATCGGAAGAAAATTTATATTCCTGATAGTAACATTTAGTATGAATAAAAATGTAATTAGATAAATTTCTATGTATGGAAACGTTCAGTAATTTGATTTCATGTTATAATGTAAAGAGCTTGAACATAGAACTGATTAGCTTTCCATAAATAACAAAAAAATCTTCATATGATATCACGTGTCAAAATTTTGAAAATGCTCTCGCGTTCTTTAAATCAAAATTTATCTGCTTTTTTTAAAATATTTCATACAACATAAGCATTCTTCACCATACTGCATTAATAGTTTGTTTATGTTAACATAAAAATATACTATCGGAAGAAAATTTATATTCCTGGTAGTAACATTTAGTATGAATAAAAATGTAATTAGATAAATTTCTATGTATGGAAAAGTTCAGTAATTTGATTTCATGTTATAATGTAAAGAGCTTGAACATAGAACTGATTAGCTTTCCATAAATAACAAAAAAAATCTTCATATGATATCACCTGTCAAAATTTGGAAAATGCTCTCGCATTCTTTAGAACAAAATTTATCTGCTTTTTTTTAAATATTTCATACAACATAAGCATTCTTCACTATACTGCATTAATAGTTTGTTTATCTTAACATAAAAATATACTATCGGAAGAAAATTTATATTCCTGATAGTAACGTTAAGTATGAATAAAAATGTAATTAGATAAATTTCTATGTATGGAAAAGTTCAGTAATTTGATTTCATGTTATAATGTAAAAAGCTTGAACATAGAACTGATTAGCTTTCCATAAACAACAAAAAAAATCTTCATATGATATCACCTGTCAAAATTTGGAAAATGCTCTCGCGTTCTTTAGAACAAAATTTATCTGCTTTTTTTAAAATATTTCATACAACATAAGCATTCTTCACTATACTGTATTAATAGTTTGTTTATCTTAACATAAAAATATACTATCGGAAGAAAATTTACATTCCTGATAGTAACATTTAGTATGAATAAAAATGTAATTAGATAAATTTCTATGTATGGAAAAGTTCAGTAATTTGATTTCATGTTATAATGTAAAGAGCTTGAACATAGAACTGATTAGCTTTCCATAAATAACAAAAAAAATCTTCATATGATATCACCTGTCAAAATTTGGAAAATGCTCTCGCGTTCTTTAGAACAAAATTTATCTGCTTTTTTTAAAATATTTCATACAACATAAGCATTCTTCACTATACTGCATTAATAGTTTGTTTATCTTAACATAAAAATATACTATCGGAAGAAAATTTACATTCCTGATAGTAACATTTAGTATGAATAAAAATGTAATTAGATAAATTTCTATGTATGGAAAAGTTCAGTAATTTGATTTCATGTTATAATGTAAAGAGCTTGAACATAGAACTGATTAGCTTTCCATAAATAACAAAAAAAATCTTCATATGATATCACCTGTCAATATTTGGAAAATGCTCTCGCGTTCTTTAGAACAAAATTTATCTGCTTTTTTTAAAATATTTCATACAACATAAGCATTCTTCACTATACTGCATTAATAGTTTGTTTATCTTAACATAAAAATATACTATCGGAAGAAAATTTACATTCCTGATAGTAACATTTAGTATGAATAAAAATGTAATTAGATAAATTTCTATTTATGGAAAAGTTCAGTAATTTGATTTCATGTTATAATGTAAAGAGCTTCAACATAGAACTGATTAGCTTTCCATAAATAACAAAAAAAATCTTCATATGATATCACCTGTCAAAATTTGGAAAATGCTCTCGCGTTCTTTAGAACAAAATTTATCTGCTTTTTTTAAAATATTTCATACAACATAAGCATTCTTCCCTATACTGCATTAATAGTTTGTCTATCATAACATAAAAATATACTATCGGAAGAAAATTTATATTCCTGATAGTAACATTTAGTATGAATAAAAATGTAATTAGATAAATTTCTATGTATGGAAAAGTTCAGTAATTTGATATCATGTTATAATGTAAAGAGCTTGAACATAGAACTGATTAGCTTTCCATAAATAACAAAAAAAATCTTCATATGATATCACCTGTCAAAATTTGGAAAATGCTCTCGCGTTCTTTAGAACAAAATTTATCTGCTTTTTTTAAAATATTTCATACAACATAAGCATTCTTCACTATACTGCATTAATAGTTTGTTTATCTTAACATAAAAATATACTATGGGAAGAAAATTTACATTCTTGATAGTAACATTTAGTATGAATAAAAATGTAATTAGATAAATTTCTATGTATGGAAAAGTTCAGTAATTTGATTTCATGTTATAATGTAAAAAGCTTGAACATAGAACTGATTAGCTTTCCATAAACAACAAAAAAAATCTTCATATGATATCACCTGTCAATATTTGGAAAATGCTCTCGCGTTCTTTAGAACAAAATTTATCTGCTTTTTTTAAAATATTTCATACAACATAAGCATTCATCACTATACTGCATTAATAGTTTGTTTATCTTAACATAAAAATATACTATCGGAAGAAAATTTACATTCCTGATAGTAACATTTAGTCTGAATAAAAATGTAATTAGATAAATTTCTATGTATGGAAAAGTTCTGTAATTTGATTTCATGTTATAATGTAAAGAGCTTGAACATAGAACTGATTAGCTTTCCATAAATAACAAAAAAAATCTTCATATGATATCACCTGTCAAAATTTGGAAAATGCTCTCGCGTTCTTTAGAACAAAATTTATCTGCTTTTTTTAAAATATTTCATACAACATAAGCATTCTTCACTATACTGCATTAATAGTTTGTTTATCTTAACATAAAAATATACTATCGGAAGAAAATTTACATTCCTGATAGTAACATTTAGTATGAATAAAAATGTAATTAGATAAATTTCTATGTATGGAAAAGTTCAGTAATTTGATTTCATGTTATAATGTAAAGAGCTTGAACATAGAACTGATTAGCTTTCCATAAATAACAAAAAAAATCTTCATATGATATCACCTGTCAAAATTTGGAAAATGCTCTCGCGTTCTTTAGAACAAAATTTATCTGCTTTTTTTAAAATATTTCATACAACATAAGCATTCTTCACTATACTGCATTAATAGTTTGTTTATCTTAACATAAAAATATACTATCGGAAGAAAATTTACATTCCTGATAGTAACATTTAGTATGAATAAAAATGTAATTAGATAAATTTCTATGTATGGAAAAGTTCTGTAATTTGATTTCATGTTATAATGTAAAGAGCTTGAACATAGAACTGATTAGCTTTCCATAAATAACAAAAAAAATCTTCATATGATATCACCTGTCAAAATTTGGAAAATGCTCTCGCGTTCTTTAGAACAAAATTTATCTGCTTTTTTTAAAATATTTCATACAACATAAGCATTCTTCACTATACTGCATTAATAGTTTGTTTATCTTAACATAAAAATATACTATCGGAAGAAAATTTACATTCCTGATAGTAACATTTAGTATGAATAAAAATGTAATTAGATAAATTTCTATGTATGGAAAAGTTCAGTAATTTGATTTCATGTTATAATGTAAAGAGCTTGAACATAGAACTGATTAGCTTTCCATAAATAACAAAAAAAATCTTCATATGATATCACCTGTCCAAATTTGGAAAATGCTCTCGCGTTCTTTAGAACAAAATTTATCTGCTTTTTTTAAAATATTTCATACAACATAAGCATTCTTCCCTATACTGCATTAATAGTTTGTCTATCTTAACATAAAAATATACTATCGGAAGAAAATTTATATTCCTGATAGTAACATTTAGTATGAATAAAAATGTAATTAGATAAATTTCTATGTATGGAAACGTTCAGTAATTTGATTTCATGTTATAATGTAAAGAGCTTGAACATAGAACTGATTAGCTTTCCATAAATAACAAAAAAATCTTCATATGATATCACGTGTCAAAATTTTGAAAATGCTCTCGCGTTCTTTAAATCAAAATTTATCTGCTTTTTTTAAAATATTTCATACAACATAAGCATTCTTCACCATACTGCATTAATAGTTTGTTTATGTTAACATAAAAATATACTATCGGAAGAAAATTTATATTCCTGGTAGTAACATTTAGTATGAATAAAAATGTAATTAGATAAATTTCTATGTATGGAAAAGTTCAGTAATTTGATTTCATGTTATAATGTAAAGAGCTTGAACATAGAACTGATTAGCTTTCCATAAATAACAAAAAAAATCTTCATATGATATCACCTGTCAAAATTTGGAAAATGCTCTCGCATTCTTTAGAACAAAATTTATCTGCTTTTTTTTAAATATTTCATACAACATAAGCATTCTTCACTATACTGCATTAATAGTTTGTTTATCTTAACATAAAAATATACTATCGGAAGAAAATTTATATTCCTGATAGTAACGTTAAGTATGAATAAAAATGTAATTAGATAAATTTCTATGTATGGAAAAGTTCAGTAATTTGATTTCATGTTATAATGTAAAAAGCTTGAACATAGAACTGATTAGCTTTCCATAAACAACAAAAAAAATCTTCATATGATATCACCTGTCAAAATTTGGAAAATGCTCTCGCGTTCTTTAGAACAAAATTTATCTGCTTTTTTTAAAATATTTCATACAACATAAGCATTCTTCACTATACTGTATTAATAGTTTGTTTATCTTAACATAAAAATATACTATCGGAAGAAAATTTACATTCCTGATAGTAACATTTAGTATGAATAAAAATGTAATTAGATAAATTTCTATGTATGGAAAAGTTCAGTAATTTGATTTCATGTTATAATGTAAAGAGCTTGAACATAGAACTGATTAGCTTTCCATAAATAACAAAAAAAATCTTCATATGATATCACCTGTCAAAATTTGGAAAATGCTCTCGCGTTCTTTAGAACAAAATTTATCTGCTTTTTTTAAAATATTTCATACAACATAAGCATTCTTCACTATACTGCATTAATAGTTTGTTTATCTTAACATAAAAATATACTATCGGAAGAAAATTTACATTCCTGATAGTAACATTTAGTATGAATAAAAATGTAATTAGATAAATTTCTATGTATGGAAAAGTTCAGTAATTTGATTTCATGTTATAATGTAAAGAGCTTGAACATAGAACTGATTAGCTTTCCATAAATAACAAAAAAAATCTTCATATGATATCACCTGTCAAAATTTGGAAAATGCTCTCGCGTTCTTTAGAACAAAATTTATCTGCTTTTTTTAAAATATTTCATACAACATAAGCATTCTTCCCTATACTGCATTAATAGTTTGTCTATCTTAAGATAAAAATATACTATCGGAAGAAAATTTATATTCCTGATAGTAACATTTAGTATGAATAAAAATGTAATTAGATAAATTTCTATGTATGGAAAAGTTCAGTAATTTGATATCATGTTATAATGTAAAGAGCTTGAACATAGAACTGATTAGCTTTCCATAAATAACAAAAAAAATCTTCATATGATATCACCTGTCAAAATTTGGAAAATGCTCTTGCGTTCTTTAAAACAAAATTTATCTGCTTTTTTTAAAATATTTCATACAACATAAGCATTCTACACCATACTGCATTAAAAGTTTGTCTATCTTATCATAAAAATATACTATCGGAAGAAAAATTATATACTAGAAAAAACAGTTTATTATTATTATTACTCTCCACACTATGGAATAGGGGAGAGTCATGATTTCGCAAAATTTAAGCGTATTTTTTTTACATCAATTTCTCAATGGGTATCATGTAGAGAATGCACACTATGAGTTTCGTCGTGATGTGTTTGTGTGTATGGCGTATACGCTGTACGCCGTACGCCGTACGCCGTACGCCGTAGCATTTATCTTTTTTGTGTCCTCTCTACAGCCCAAACTATAAGTCTGATCGACTTCATATTAACATCATATGTGTAAAGTGCAAAGACCTAGAGCTGATTAGTTTTCCATAGACAACTTTTGATTTCTTCTCTATGAATTCATCATTTACGTTGTTTTTTTTTTGTGTCCTCTCTGCAGCCCAAACTATAAGTCCGATTGACTTCATATTGATATCACATATGTTAAGTCCATAAACTTAGAGCTGATTAGTTTTCCATAGACAACGGTTCATTTTTTCCCAATGTTTCTTTATGATTTCATCTATTAAAACTGAAAAAATGCTCTCACGACCTGGAAATTAGAGATATTTTAATTTGGTTTCAACTATTTATACAACACCAAGAATCTTCATAAAATTGTATTCAAAGTTGGTCAATGTTAAAAGAAAAATATTCAACGGTTTCAAAAATTATATTTTATTTAATGGATATTTGTATGAAACTTATATGTAACAAGAGAATTTTTTTATATTTGGCAATGTTCAGTTCATTGATTTCATATTGATATAAGAATATTAATAGCTTGAACTTAGAACTGATTAGCTTTTCATAGATATCATAAAATTTCTTCATATGATATCACGTGTCAACATTGTCAAAATGCTCTAACGCTCTTTGAAACAAAATTTATCTGCTTTTTTTAAAATATTTCATACAACATAAGCAGTCTTCACTATACTGCATTAATAGTTTGTCTATCTTAACATAAAAATATACTATCGGAAGAAAATTTATATTCCTGTTAGTAACATTTAGTATGAATAAAAATGTAATTAGATAAATTTCTATTTATGGAAACGTTCAGTAATTTGATTTCATGTTATTATGTAAAGAGCTTGAACATAGAACTGATTAGCTTTCCATAAATAACAAAAAAATTCTTCATATAATATCACGTGTCAAAATTTTGAAAATGCTCTCGTGTTCTTTAAAACAAAATTTATCCGCTTTTTTAAAAATATTTCATACAACATAAGCATTCTTCACTATACTGCATTAATAGTTTGTTTATCTTAACATAAAAATATACTATCGGAAGAAAATTTATATTCCTGATAGTAACATTTAGTATGAATAAAAATGTAATTAGATAAATTTCTATGTATGGAAACGTTCAGTAATTTGATTTCATGTTATTATGTAAAGAGCTTGAACATAGAACTGATTAGCTTTCCATAAATAACAAAAAATTCTTCATATGATATCACGTGTCAAAATTTTGAAAATGCTCTCGCGTTCTTTAAATCAAAATTTATCTGCTTTTTTAAAAATATTTCATACAACATAAGCATTCTTCACAATACTGCATTAATAGTTTGTCTATCTTAACATAAAAATATACTATCGGAAGAAAATTTATATTCCTGATAGTAACATTTAGTATGAATAAAAATGTAATTAGATAAATTTCTATGTATGGAAACGTTCAGTAATTTGATTTCATGTTATAATGTAAAGAGCTTGAACATAGAACTGATTAGCTTTCCATAAATAACAAAAAAATCTTCATATGATATCACGTGTCAAAATTTTGAAAATGCTCTCGCGTTCTTTAAATCAAAATTTATCTGCTTTTTTTAAAATATTTCATACAACATAAGCATTCTTCACTATACTGCATTAATAGTTTGTTTATCTTAACATAAAAATATACTATCGGAAGAAAATTTATATTCCTGGTAGTAACATTTAGTATGAATAAAAATGTAATTAGATAAATTTCTATGTATGGAAAAGTTCAGTAATTTGATTTCATGTTATAATGTAAAGAGCTTGAACATAGAACTGATTAGCTTTCCATAAATAACAAAAAAATTCTTCATATGATATCACCTGTCCCAATTTGGAAAATACTCTCGCGTTCTTTAGAACAAAATTTATCTGCTTTTTTAAAATATTTCATACAACATAAGCATTCTTCCCTATACTGCATTAATAGTTTGTCTATCTTAACATAAAAATATACTATCGGAAGAAAATTTATATTCCTGATAGTAACATTTAGTATGAATAAAAATGTAATTAGATAAATTTCTATGTTTGGAAACGTTCAGTAATTTGATTTCATGTTATAATGTAAAGAGCTTGAACATAGAACTGATTAGCTTTCCATAAATAACAAAAAAAATCTTCATATGATATCACCTGTCAAAATTTTGAAAATGCTCTCGCGTTCTTTAGAACAAAATTTATCTGCTTTTTTTAAAATATTTCATACAACATAAGCATTCTTCCCTATACTGCATTAATAGTTTGTCTATCTTAACATAAAAATATACTATCGGAAGAAAATTTATATTCCTGATAGTAACATTTAGTATGAATAAAAATGTAATTAGATAAATTTCTATGTATGGAAAAGTTCAGTAATTTGATATCATGTTATAATGTAAAGAGCTTGAACATAGAACTGATTAGCTTTCCATAAATAACAAAAAAAATCTTCATATGATATCACCTGTCAAAATTTGGAAAATGCTCTAGCGTTCTTTAGAACAAAATTTATCTGCTTTTTTTAAAATATTTCATACAACATAAGCATTCTTCACTATACTGCATTAATAGTTTGTTTATCTTAACATAAAAATATACTATCGGAAGAAAATTTACATTCTTGATAGTAACATTTAGTATGAATAAAAATGTAATTAGATAAATTTCTATGTATGGAAAAGTTCAGTAATTTGATTTCATGTTATAATGTAAAAAGCTTGAACATAGAACTGATTAGCTTTCCATAAACAACAAAAAAAATCTTCATATGATATCACCTGTCAATATTTGGAAAATGCTCTCGCGTTCTTTAGAACAAAATTTATCTGCTTTTTTTAAAATATTTCATACAACATAAGCATTCTTCACTATACTGCATTAATAGTTTGTTTATCTTAACATAAAAATATACTATCGGAAGAAAATTTACATTCCTGATAGTAACATTTAGTATGAATAAAAATGTAATTTGATAAATTTCTATGTATGGAAAAGTTCTGTAATTTGATTTCATGTTATAATGTAAAGAGCTTGAACATAGAACTGATTAGCTTTCCATAAATAACAAAAAAAATCTTCATATGATATCACCTGTCAAAATTTGGAAAATGCTCTCGCGTTCTTTAGAATAAAATTTATCTGCTTTTTTTAAAATATTTCATACAACATAAGCATTCTTCACTATACTGCATTAATAGTTTGTTTATCTTAACATAAAAATATACTATCGGAAGAAAATTTACATTCCTGATAGTAACATTTAGTATGAATAAAAATGTAATTAGATAAATTTCTATGTATGGAAAAGTTCAGTAATTTGATTTCATGTTATAATGTAAAGAGCTTGAACATAGAACTGATTAGCTTTCCATAAATAACAAAAAAAATCTTCATATGATATCACCTGTCAAAATTTGGAAAATGCTCTCGCGTTCTTTAGAACAAAATTTATCTGCATTTTTTAAAATATTTCATACAACATAAGCATTCTTCACTATACTGCATTAATAGTTTGTTTATCTTAACATAAAAATATACTATCGGAAGAAAATTTATATTCCAGATAGTAACATTTAGTATGAATAAAAATGTAATTAGATAAATTTCTATGTATGGAAACGTTCAGTAATTTGATTTCATGTTATAATGTAAAGAACTTGAACATAGAACTGATTAGCTTTCCATAAATCAAAAAAAAATCTTCATATAATATCACGTGTCAAAATTTTGAAAATGCCTTCGCGTTCTTTAAAACAAAATTTATCTGCTTTTTTTAAAATATTTCATACAACATAAGCATTCTTCACTATACTGCATTAATAGTTTGTTTATCTTAACATAAAAATATACTATCGGAAGAAAATTTATATTCCTGATAGTAACGTTTAGTATGAATAAAAATGTAATTAGATAAATTTCTATGTATGGAAAAGTTCAGTAATTTGATTTCATGTTATAATGTAAAAAGCTTGAACATAGAACTGATTAGCTTTCCATAAACAACAAAAAAAATCTTCATATGATATCACCTGTCAAAATTTGGAAAATGCTCTCGCGTTCTTTAGAACAAAATTTATCTGCTTTTTTTAAAATATTTCATACAACATAAGCATTCTTCACTATACTGCATTAATAGTTTGTTTATCTTAACATAAAAATATACTATCGGAAGAAAATTTACATTCCTGATAGTAACATTTAGTATGAATAAAAATGTAATTACATAAATTTCTATGTATGGAAAAGTTCAGTAATTTGATTTCATGTTATAATGTAAAGAGCTTGAACATAGAACTGAATAGCTTTCCATAAATAACAAAAAAAATCTTCATATGATATCACCTGTCAAAATTTGGAAAATGCTCTCGCGTTATTTAGAACAAAATTTATCTGCTTTTTTTAAAATATTTCATACAACATAAGCATTCTTCCCTATACTGCATTAATAGTTTGTCTATCTTAACATAAAAATATACTATCGGAAGAAAATTTATATTCCTGATAGTAACATTTAGTATGAATAAAAATGTAATAAGATAAATTTCTATGTATGGAAACGTTCAGTAATTTGATTTCATGTTATTATGTAAAGAGCTTGAACATAGAACTGATTAGCTTTCCATAAATAACAAAAAAATTCTTCATATAATATCACGTGTCAAAATTTTGAAAATGCTCTCGCGTTCTTTAAAACAAAATTTATCTGCTTTTTTTAAAATATTTCATACAACATAAGCATTCTTCACTATACTGCATTAATTGTTTGTTTATCTTAACATAAAAATATACTATCGGAAGATAATTTATATTCCTGATAGTAACATTTAGTATGAATAAAAATGTAATTAGATAAATTTCTATGTATGGAAACGTTCAGTAATTTGATTTCATGTTATAATGTAAAGAGCTTGAACATAGAACTGATTAGCTTTCCATAAATAACAAAAAAATCTTCATATGATATCACGTGTCAAAATTTTGAAAATGCTCTCGCGTTCTTTAAATCAAAATTTATCTGCTTTTTTAAAAATATTTCATACAACATAAGCATTCTTCACTATACTGCATTAATAGTTTGTCTATCTTAACATAAAAATATACTATCGGAAGAAAATTTATATTCCTGATAGTAACATTTAGTATGAATAAAAATGTAATTAGATAAATTTCTATGTATGGAAACGTTCAGTAATTTGATTTCATGTTATAATGTAAAGAGCTTGAACATAGAACTGATTAGCTTTCCATAAATAACAAAAAAATCTTCATATGATATCACGTGTCAAAATTTTGAAAATGCTCTCGCATTCTTTAAATCAAAATTTATGCGCTTTTTTTAAAATATTTCATACAACATAAGCATTCTTCACTATACTGCATTAATAGTTTGTTTATCTTAACATAAAAATATACTATCGGAAGAAAATTTATATTCCTGGTAGTAACATTTAGTAAGAATAAAAATGTAATTAGATAAATTTCTATGTATGGAAAAGTTCAGTAATTTGATTTCATGTTATAATGTAAAGAGCTTGAACATAGAACTGATTAGCTTTCCATAAATAACAAAAAAATTCTTCATATGATATCACCTGTCCAAATTTGGAAAATGCTCTCGCGTTCTTTAGAACAAAATTTATCTGCTTTTTTTAAAATATTTCATACAACATAAGCATTCTTCCCTATACTGCATTAATAGTTTGTCTATCTTAACATAAAAATATACTATCGGAAGAAAATTTATATTCCTGATAGTAACATTTAGTATGAATAAAAATGTAATTAGATAAATTTCTATGTTTGGAAACGTTCAGTAATTTGATTTCATGTTATAATGTAAAGAGCTTGAACATAAAACTGATTAGCTTTCCATAAATAACAAAAAAATTCTTCATATGATATCACCTGTCAAAATTTGGAAAATGCTCTCGCATTCTTTAGAACAAAATTTATCTGCTTTTTTTTAAATATTTCATACAACATAAGCATTCTTCACTATACTGCATTAATAGTTTGTTTATCTTAACATAAAAATATACTATCGGAAGAAAATTTATATTCCTGATAGTAACGTTAAGTATGAATAAAAATGTAATTAGATAAATTTCTATGTATGGAAAAGTTCAGTAATTTGATTTCATGTTATAATGTAAAAAGCTTGAACATAGAACTGATTAGCTTTCCATAAACAACAAAAAAAATCTTCATATGATATCACCTGTCAAAATTTGGAAAATGCTCTCGCGTTCTTTAGAACAAAATTTATCTGCTTTTTTTAAAATATTTCATACAACATAAGCATTCTTCACTATACTGTATTAATAGTTTGTTTATCTTAACATAAAAATATACTATCGGAAGAAAATTTACATTCCTGATAGTAACATTTAGTATGAATAAAAATGTAATTAGATAAATTTCTATGTATGGAAAAGTTCAGTAATTTGATTTCATGTTATAATGTAAAGAGCTTGAACATAGAACTGATTAGCTTTCCATAAATAACAAAAAAAATCTTCATATGATATCACCTGTCAAAATTTGGAAAATGCTCTCGCGTTCTTTAGAACAAAATTTATCTGCTTTTTTTAAAATATTTCATACAACATAAGCATTCTTCACTATACTGCATTAATAGTTTGTTTATCTTAACATAAAAATATACTATCGGAAGAAAATTTACATTCCTGATAGTAACATTTAGTATGAATAAAAATGTAATTAGATAAATTTCTATGTATGGAAAAGTTCAGTAATTTGATTTCATGTTATAATGTAAAGAGCTTGAACATAGAACTGATTAGCTTTCCATAAATAACAAAAAAAATCTTCATATGATATCACCTGTCAATATTTGGAAAATGCTCTCGCGTTCTTTAGAACAAAATTTATCTGCTTTTTTTAAAATATTTCATACAACATAAGCATTCTTCACTATACTGCATTAATAGTTTGTTTATCTTAACATAAAAATATACTATCGGAAGAAAATTTACATTCCTGATAGTAACATTTAGTATGAATAAAAATGTAATTAGATAAATTTCTATTTATGGAAAAGTTCAGTAATTTGATTTCATGTTATAATGTAAAGAGCTTCAACATAGAACTGATTAGCTTTCCATAAATAACAAAAAAAATCTTCATATGATATCACCTGTCAAAATTTGGAAAATGCTCTCGCGTTCTTTAGAACAAAATTTATCTGCATTTTTTAAAATATTTCATACAACATAAGCATTCTTCACTATACTGCATTAATAGTTTGTTTATCTTAACATAAAAATATACTATCGGAAGAAAATTTACATTCCTGATAGTAACATTTAGTCTGAATAAAAATGTAATTAGATAAATTTCTATGTATGGAAAAGTTCTGTAATTTGATTTCATGTTATAATGTAAAGAGCTTGAACATAGAACTGATTAGCTTTCCATAAATAACAAAAAAAATCTTCATATGATATCACCTGTCAAAATTTGGAAAATGCTCTCGCGTTCTTTAGAACAAAATTTATCTGCTTTTTTTAAAATATTTCATACAACATAAGCATTCTTCACTATACTGCATTAATAGTTTGTTTATCTTAACATAAAAATATACTATCGGAAGAAAATTTACATTCCTGATAGTAACATTTAGTATGAATAAAAATGTAATTAGATAAATTTCTATGTATGGAAAAGTTCAGTAATTTGATTTCATGTTATAATGTAAAGAGCTTGAACATAGAACTGATTAGCTTTCCATAAATAACAAAAAAAATCTTCATATGATATCACCTGTCAAAATTTGGAAAATGCTCTCGCGTTCTTTAGAACAAAATTTATCTGCTTTTTTTAAAATATTTCATACAACATAAGCATTCTTCACTATACTGCATTAATAGTTTGTTTATCTTAACATAAAAATATACTATCGGAAGAAAATTTACATTCCTGATAGTAACATTTAGTATGAATAAAAATGTAATTAGATAAATTTCTATGTATGGAAAAGTTCAGTAATTTGATTTCATGTTATAATGTAAAGAGCTTGAACATAGAACTGATTAGCTTTCCATAAATAACAAAAAAAATCTTCATATGATATCACCTGTCAAAATTTGGAAAATGCTCTCGCGTTCTTTAGAACAAAATTTATCTGCTTTTTTTAAAATATTTCATACAACATAAGCATTCTTCCCTATACTGCATTAATAGTTTGTCTATCTTAAGATAAAAATATACTATCGGAAGAAAATTTATATTCCTGATAGTAACATTTAGTATGAATAAAAATGTAATTAGATAAATTTCTATGTATGGAAATGTTCAGTAATTTGATATCATGTTATAATGTAAAGAGCTTGAACATAGAACTGATTAGCTTTCCATAAATAACAAAAAAAATCTTCATATGATATCACCTGTCAAAATTTGGAAAATGCTCTTGCGTTCTTTAAAACAAAATTTATCTGCTTTTTTTAAAATATTTCATACAACATAAGCATTCTACACCATACTGCATTAAAAGTTTGTCTATCTTATCATAAAAATATACTATCGGAAGAAAAATTATATACTAGAAAAAACAGTTTATTATTATTATTACTCTCCACACTATGGAATAGGGGAGAGTCATGATTTCGCAAAATTTAAGCGTATTTTTTTTACATCAATTTCTCAATGGGTATCATGTAGAGAATGCACACTATGAGTTTCGTCGTGATGTGTTTGTGTGTATGGCGTATACGCTGTACGCCGTACGCCGTACGCCGTACGCCGTACGCCGTACGCCGTAGCATTTATCTTTTTTGTGTCCTCTCTACAGCCCAAACTATAAGTCTGATCGACTTCATATTAACATCATATGTGTAAAGTGCAAAGACCTAGAGCTGATTAGTTTTCCATAGACAACTTTTGATTTCTTCTCTATGAATTCATCATTTACGTTGTTTTTTTTTTGTGTCCTCTCTGCAGCCCAAACTATAAGTCCGATTGACTTCATATTGATATCACATGTGTTAAGTCCATAAACTTAGAGCTGATTAGTTTTCCATAGACAACGGTTCATTTTTTCCCAATGTTTCTTTATGATTTCATCTATTAAAACTGAAAAAATGCTCTCACGACCTGGAAATTAGAGATATTTTAATTTGGTTTCAACTATTTATACAACACCAAGAATCTTCATAAAATTGTATTCAAAGTTGGTCAATGTTAAAAGAAAAATATTCAACGGTTTCAAAAATTATATTTTATTTAATGGATATTTGTATGAAACTTATATGTAACAAGAGAATTTTTTTATATTTGGCAATGTTCAGTTCATTGATTTCATATTGATATAAGAATATTAATAGCTTGAACTTAGAACTGATTAGCTTTTCATAGATATCATAAAATTTCTTCATATGATATCACGTGTCAACATTGTCAAAATGCTCTAACGCTCTTTGAAACAAAATTTATCTGCTTTTTTTAAAATATTTCATACAACATAAGCAGTCTTCACTATACTGCATTAATAGTTTGTCTATCTTAACATAAAAATATACTATCGGAAGAAAATTTATATTCCTGTTAGTAACATTTAGTATGAATAAAAATGTAATTAGATAAATTTCTATTTATGGAAACGTTCAGTAATTTGATTTCATGTTATTATGTAAAGAGCTTGAACATAGAACTGATTAGCTTTCCATAAATAACAAAAAAATTCTTCATATAATATCACGTGTCAAAATTTTGAAAATGCTCTCGTGTTCTTTAAAACAAAATTTATCCGCTTTTTTAAAAATATTTCATACAACATAAGCATTCTTCACTATACTGCATTAATAGTTTGTTTATCTTAACATAAAAATATACTATCGGAAGAAAATTTATATTCCTGATAGTAACATTTAGTATGAATAATAATGTAATTAGATAAATTTCTATGTATGGAAAAGTTCAGTAATTTGGTTTTAATGTTATAATGTAAAGAGCTTGAACATAGAACTGATTAGCTTTCCATAAATAACAAAAAAATCTTCATATGATATCACGTGTCAAAATTTTGAAAATGCTCTCGCGTTCTTTAAATCAAAATTTATCTGCTTTTTTAAAAATATTTCATACAACATAAGCATTCTTCACAATACTGCATTAATAGTTTGTCTATCTTAACATAAAAATATACTATCGGAAGAAAATTTATATTCCTGATAGTAACATTTAGTATGAATAAAAATGTAATTAGATAAATTTCTATGTATGGAAACGTTCAGTAATTTGATTTCATGTTATAATGTAAAGAGCTTGAACATAGAACTGATTAGCTTTCCATAAATAACAAAAAAATCTTCATATGATATTATCACGTGTCAAAATTTTGAAAATGCTCTCGCGTTCTTTAAATCAAAATTTATCTGCTTTTTTTAAAATATTTCATACAACATAAGCATTCTTCACTATACTGCATTAATAGTTTGTTTATCTTAACATAAAAATATACTATCGGAAGAAAATTTACATTCCTGATAGTAACATTTAGTATGAATAAAAATGTAATTAGATAAATTTCTATGTATGGAAAAGTTCAGTAATTTGATTTCATGTTATAATGTAAAGAGCTTGAACATAGAACTGATTAGCTTTCCATAAATAACAAAAAAAATCTTCATATGATATCACCTGTCAAAATTTGGAAAATGCTCTCGCGTTCTTTAGAACAAAATTTATCTGCTTTTTTTAAAATATTTCATACAACATAAGCATTCTTCACTATACTGCATTAATAGTTTGTTTATCTTAACATAAAAATATACTATCGGAAGAAAATTTACATTCCTGATAGTAACATTTAGTATGAATAAAAATGTAATTAGATAAATTTCTATGTATGGAAAAGTTCAGTAATTTGATTTCATGTTATAATGTAAAGAGCTTGAACATAGAACTGATTAGCTTTCCATAAATAACAAAAAAAATCTTCATATGATATCACCTGTCAATATTTGGAAAATGCTCTCGCGTTCTTTAGAACAAAATTTATCTGCTTTTTTTAAAATATTTCATACAACATAAGCATTCTTCACTATACTGCATTAATAGTTTGTTTATCTTAACATAAAAATATACTATCGGAAGAAAATTTACATTCCTGATAGTAACATTTAGTATGAATAAAAATGTAATTAGATAAATTTCTATTTATGGAAAAGTTCAGTAATTTGATTTCATGTTATAATGTAAAGAGCTTCAACATAGAACTGATTAGCTTTCCATAAATAACAAAAAAAATCTTCATATGATATCACCTGTCAAAATTTGGAAAATGCTCTCGCGTTCTTTAGAACAAAATTTATCTGCATTTTTTAAAATATTTCATACAACATAAGCATTCTTCACTATACTGCATTAATAGTTTGTTTATCTTAACATAAAAATATACTATCGGAAGAAAATTTACATTCCTGATAGTAACATTTAGTCTGAATAAAAATGTAATTAGATAAATTTCTATGTATGGAAAAGTTCTGTAATTTGATTTCATGTTATAATGTAAAGAGCTTGAACATAGAACTGATTAGCTTTCCATAAATAACAAAAAAAATCTTCATATGATATCACCTGTCAAAATTTGGAAAATGCTCTCGCGTTCTTTAGAACAAAATTTATCTGCTTTTTTTAAAATATTTCATACAACATAAGCATTCTTCACTATACTGCATTAATAGTTTGTTTATCTTAACATAAAAATATACTATCGGAAGAAAATTTACATTCCTGATAGTAACATTTAGTATGAATAAAAATGTAATTAGATAAATTTCTATGTATGGAAAAGTTCAGTAATTTGATTTCATGTTATAATGTAAAGAGCTTGAACATAGAACTGATTAGCTTTCCATAAATAACAAAAAAAATCTTCATATGATATCACCTGTCAAAATTTGGAAAATGCTCTCGCGTTCTTTAGAACAAAATTTATCTGCTTTTTTTAAAATATTTCATACAACATAAGCATTCTTCACTATACTGCATTAATAGTTTGTTTATCTTAACATAAAAATATACTATCGGAAGAAAATTTACATTCCTGATAGTAACATTTAGTATGAATAAAAATGTAATTAGATAAATTTCTATGTATGGAAAAGTTCAGTAATTTGATTTCATGTTATAATGTAAAGAGCTTGAACATAGAACTGATTAGCTTTCCATAAATAACAAAAAAAATCTTCATATGATATCACCTGTCAAAATTTGGAAAATGCTCTCGCGTTCTTTAGAACAAAATTTATCTGCTTTTTTTAAAATATTTCATACAACATAAGCATTCTTCCCTATACTGCATTAATAGTTTGTCTATCTTAAGATAAAAATATACTATCGGAAGAAAATTTATATTCCTGATAGTAACATTTAGTATGAATAAAAATGTAATTAGATAAATTTCTATGTATGGAAATGTTCAGTAATTTGATATCATGTTATAATGTAAAGAGCTTGAACATAGAACTGATTAGCTTTCCATAAATAACAAAAAAAATCTTCATATGATATCACCTGTCAAAATTTGGAAAATGCTCTTGCGTTCTTTAAAACAAAATTTATCTGCTTTTTTTAAAATATTTCATACAACATAAGCATTCTACACCATACTGCATTAAAAGTTTGTCTATCTTATCATAAAAATATACTATCGGAAGAAAAATTATATACTAGAAAAAACAGTTTATTATTATTATTACTCTCCACACTATGGAATAGGGGAGAGTCATGATTTCGCAAAATTTAAGCGTATTTTTTTTACATCAATTTCTCAATGGGTATCATGTAGAGAATGCACACTATGAGTTTCGTCGTGATGTGTTTGTGTGTATGGCGTATACGCTGTACGCCGTACGCCGTACGCCGTACGCCGTAGCATTTATCTTTTTTGTGTCCTCTCTACAGCCCAAACTATAAGTCTGATCGACTTCATATTAACATCATATGTGTAAAGTGCAAAGACCTAGAGCTGATTAGTTTTCCATAGACAACTTTTGATTTCTTCTCTATGAATTCATCATTTACGTTGTTTTTTTTTTGTGTCCTCTCTGCAGCCCAAACTATAAGTCCGATTGACTTCATATTGATATCACATGTGTTAAGTCCATAAACTTAGAGCTGATTAGTTTTCCATAGACAACGGTTCATTTTTTCCCAATGTTTCTTTATGATTTCATCTATTAAAACTGAAAAAATGCTCTCACGACCTGGAAATTAGAGATATTTTAATTTGGTTTCAACTATTTATACAACACCAAGAATCTTCATAAAATTGTATTCAAAGTTGGTCAATGTTAAAAGAAAAATATTCAACGGTTTCAAAAATTATATTTTATTTAATGGATATTTGTATGAAACTTATATGTAACAAGAGAATTTTTTTATATTTGGCAATGTTCAGTTCATTGATTTCATATTGATATAAGAATATTAATAGCTTGAACTTAGAACTGATTAGCTTTTCATAGATATCATAAAATTTCTTCATATGATATCACGTGTCAACATTGTCAAAATGCTCTAACGCTCTTTGAAACAAAATTTATCTGCTTTTTTTAAAATATTTCATACAACATAAGCAGTCTTCACTATACTGCATTAATAGTTTGTCTATCTTAACATAAAAATATACTATCGGAAGAAAATTTATATTCCTGTTAGTAACATTTAGTATGAATAAAAATGTAATTAGATAAATTTCTATTTATGGAAACGTTCAGTAATTTGATTTCATGTTATTATGTAAAGAGCTTGAACATAGAACTGATTAGCTTTCCATAAATAACAAAAAAATTCTTCATATAATATCACGTGTCAAAATTTTGAAAATGCTCTCGTGTTCTTTAAAACAAAATTTATCCGCTTTTTTAAAAATATTTCATACAACATAAGCATTCTTCACTATACTGCATTAATAGTTTGTTTATCTTAACATAAAAATATACTATCGGAAGAAAATTTATATTCCTGATAGTAACATTTAGTATGAATAATAATGTAATTAGATAAATTTCTATGTATGGAAAAGTTCAGTAATTTGGTTTTAATGTTATAATGTAAAGAGCTTGAACATAGAACTGATTAGCTTTCCATAAATAACAAAAAAATCTTCATATGATATCACGTGTCAAAATTTTGAAAATGCTCTCGCGTTCTTTAAATCAAAATTTATCTGCTTTTTTAAAAATATTTCATACAACATAAGCATTCTTCACAATACTGCATTAATAGTTTGTCTATCTTAACATAAAAATATACTATCGGAAGAAAATTTATATTCCTGATAGTAACATTTAGTATGAATAAAAATGTAATTAGATAAATTTCTATGTATGGAAACGTTCAGTAATTTGATTTCATGTTATAATGTAAAGAGCTTGAACATAGAACTGATTAGCTTTCCATAAATAACAAAAAAATCTTCATATGATATTATCACGTGTCAAAATTTTGAAAATGCTCTCGCGTTCTTTAAATCAAAATTTATCTGCTTTTTTTAAAATATTTCATACAACATAAGCATTCTTCACTATACTGCATTAATAGTTTGTTTATCTTAACATAAAAATATACTATCGGAAGAAAATTTATATTCCTGGTAGTAACATTTAGTATGAATAAAAATGTAATTAGATAAATTTCTATGTATGGAAAAGTTCAGTAATTTGATTTCATGTTATAATGTAAAGAGCTTGAACATAGAACTGATTAGCTTTCCATAAATAACAAAAAAATTCTTCATATGATATCACCTGTCCAAATTTGGAAAATACTCTCGCGTTCTTTAGAACAAAATTTATCTGCTTTTTTTAAAATATTTCATACAACATAAGCATTCTTCCCTATACTGCATTAATAGTTTGTCTATCTTAACATAAAAATATACTATCGGAAGAAAATTTATATTCCTGATAGTAACATTTAGTATGAATAAAAATGTAATTAGATAAATTTCTATGTTTGGAAACGTTCAGTAATTTGATTTCATGTTATAATGTAAAGAGCTTGAACATAAAACTGATTAGCTTTCCATAAATAACAAAAAAATTCTTCATATGATATCACCTGTCAAAATTTGGAAAATACTCTTGCGTTCTTTAAAACAAAATTTATCTGCTTTTTTAAAAATATTTCATACAACATAAGCATTCTTCACTATACTGCATTAATAGTTTGTCTATCTTAACATAAAAATATACTATCGGAAGAAAATTTATATTCCTGATAGTAACATTTAGTATGAATAAAAATGTAATTAGATAAATTTCTATGTATGGAAACGTTCAGTAATTTGATTTCATGTTATAATGTAAAGAGCTTGAACATAGAACTGATTAGCTTTCCATAAATAACAAAAAAATCTTCATATGATATCACGTGTCAAAATTTTGAAAATGCTCTCGCGTTCTTTAAATCAAAATTTATCTGCTTTTTTTAAAATATTTCATACAACATAAGCATTCTTCACTATACTGCATTAATAGTTTGTTTATCTTAACATAAAAATATACTATCGGAAGAAAATTTATATTCCTGGTAGTAACATTTAGTATGAATAAAAATGTAATTAGATAAATTTCTATGTATGGAAAAGTTCAGTTATTTGATTTCATGTTATAATGTAAAGAGCTTGAACATAGAACTGATTAGCTTTCCATAAATAACAAAAAAATCTTCATATGATATCACCTGTCAAAATTTGGAAAATACTCTTGCGTTCTTTAAAACAAAATTTATGTGCTTTTTTAAAAATATTTCATACAACATAAGCATTCTTCACTATACTGCATTAATAGTTTGTCTATCTTAACATAAAAATATACTATCGTTAGAAAATTTATATTCCTGGTAGTAAAATTTAGAATGAATAAAATATTTCATTGTCAATATTTGTGGTGTGGAGAGTTTAGTGTTGGCCACAACCCACTCGTTTTATATGCACTACATATTTTTATACTAATTATCTTTGACCAGGAACTCAAGGCACCTACAAGGCTTGCGACCTGTCGTCGGCTGGTTTACATTAAAGACTTTATGCGCTTGCGCAACGTTCATCAATTATGCCTTCTTATTTAGTTCCCTTATCAATGCAATTTTTAAAGTTCTATAAATTTTAATAATGAGATACAGATCGTTTGAAAATAAGACATTTTTACTATTGCCATCTATGAAGTAACGAGGAAACCTTCTTTTGTATCGCCATCTATTGAGAAGTTGTTTTTTTTTGTAAACAATGAAAGCGACAATCCTTATACATGAGGTGATAGTGTTTCTCGCACAGATGTCACCCCTGAACTGACTTAGTTATTATTTTTGATAAGTTCAAAAAAAAATATTTATTAGTTTGATTAATACTAAATAATAGGCATATAATAGTCAATTGAAAATTTTGTGACAATTCAATACATAATATAACACAATTATTCAGTTAGAGACAGTCGATGGCAATTTAATTGAAGAAGGAAAAGGATCTGCATAATTAACTTAGCCAAAGTCTTAGAGGAAAATAAAAATTTAAACAACATGACAAAATTCAATGTATACCTATATTAGGTACCAACCTTTGGTAAGGTAGCCTTAAATTTGATTTCATTCACTAATAATTGCAATGGTAGATTTGAGATTTGTGTTGAATTCGAAAAAAAAACGAGAAAACTATACAATTCACTATGAATTTGATGTTTCTGGAACGTATATTAGTTTAATTTATTATTTTTCAAACATTTCAGTTTCGATGCAATTGTGGCACATTAGGATATAATTGTGGTTGACATTACAGAAGATTTATTAAGAAATTTTAAGATACTTGGTTCTTTTCCTTATAAGTATGTATTACGCAGGTAATTTTGTGTAATATACAATATATAAAATAATGTTTTATCATAATAAAACAATCCTTTAAATATTATTACATTTTAATAACTGTTTCGTGTATTAAAAGTAAATTTTAGCTCTAGCGGACGTTGGAGAATGGCTTAGATTTCGATTTAAATAATTTACCTGAACCGTAAACGTCACAGCTAGTTGATAAAAACGTGTATCAATAATCATTACTTACTTTACTTTCCGTGTCCGAAACATCATCATCACATGGCAGATACTTTATTGACTTGTTCGCGGACTTATTATTTGCTCCACGTGCTTATTATCAACAGTTAGCTTACACCTTGAAGATTTTTTGGATATAGTCATACTTTTTATTTTACTGACTGATATAGCCTTGTTTACATGCATGTAAACTTCCCCCAATAAACTCTCTAAACCATCTTGAGATAGTACATGACTTCACATATCTGGGTTCCAACATATGTGACACCGGTGGTTGTGAAGCGGAAGTAAAAAGACGCATCGCCATGGCAAAGGGAGCACTGGGAAAGCTCACAAGAGTATGGAAGGACAGGACCATTACGAAAACACGAAGGCTTGACTCATCAGGGCTCTGATATTCCCGATGTTCCTGTATGGTGTGGAAACATGGACACTTAGGGAGTCAGAGCGAAAGAGGATCGATGCTTTCGAAATGTGGTGCTGGAGGCGTATGCTGCGCATCCCATGGACAGCCAGAAAAACCAATGTGTCAATTCTAGACGAGCTAAGGATCGAGGATCGTCTATCGACGATATGTTACAGACGTATCCTTCAATTCTTTGGACACAATGCCAGAAGGGAACCTGTCAGCCTCGAGAAGCTTGTTGTGATGGGCAGCGTGGAGGGACGGAGATCTCGTGGTCGCTCACCGATCAGATGGAGCGATTTGGTTAAGTCCACAATGGGGTCTTCGGTGACTGGTGCTCTGCGTTCAGCCCAAAACAGATTGGCATGGAGGCGGGCCATACGTGTGGCGACAGACTACAGCCGCTATCCTCAGTCATGAGGAAAAGGACGAATGAATAGCCTTGTTTGTCAAGTACTTGAACTTTCCGTGTCTGGAACACCATCATATTCGTAGCCCCCAATATTCGGCCACTCGGATTCCAATAGTATTTGCTATCACTGTGTCCTGGTGCGTGCATGTCGCTCCTATCATGGGACATGACAGCAGGTGCACGTTGTCCTATCTGGCGCCACACTCGCAAATATCTTCCTCTCTGTAACCCCATTTCTTGAGGTCACTGTAGCAGCAGGAGACACCCGTTCTGAGCCTATTGAGCGCTCTCCATGTTGGATAAGGCAGGTTGTGTCACTGTATACTTTTGTGGGACTGGAAATCAAACATTGTGATTTTGATACATATGTATTACAAACATTAACATTAAAGTGGTTGTAATTGATTTTCTAATATAAATTAAAAAAAAAATACTTAATGTCATGCCGAACATATTTAACTATTTTTCGTGGTCTATCTAGAAAGTTTATTTACAGGTGTTGAACGAAGTGTTGAGTATAGATACAGACCTTTAGGTAGATAACCAAAAAGATGAAGTGAAAGTTCGAAGTTCATGTCCCAGGAGCAAGATCCGAGGAATAGCTGGACGCAGTAGAAAAATAATAGAAATATTTACTGACAATACGGTGTTGATCTTTCTATTGAATATATTTTTGGTCTTTTTTGTACACTTTCAATATCGATATCGAAATATATAAATTAGAATTCGAAATAAAAAGGATTTTATTTTCATGTAGATATACGAGGATTATTTTTTTCAAATGATGATTGAGATGGACGCTTTTAATCTGTGAAGTGGTTTTGGTGATCGCTTTGCACAGAATAATATTACATTATATATTATTTTGTATATAATTTTATGTGGAGTTCGTTTTCCATTCAGACATCAAAATAATTTTGTTTGTAATATGATAGTCCAGAGACGGGATGGGGTTGAACGCATTTATAATTTATGTTAATATTTTTTTTTAAAATTAATTGATTGATACTGACCTATGTGTTCGTAGAAAAAAATAAAACATATATATTAGGCCAAGTTATCACGAAAGAGATAAACATGACAATAATTTGATAATAATCTACAAAGTATGCAAAAAAATTCACAAAGTGAACCCCGATAGTCAAAGTATAATCATATTTAGTTAATAATGATAAAACCTAATTAAAATTTATTCATTCATTCATTCATTCATACCATTACGGCATATCCCACAATGTGGGGTAACCAGCGAAAGATGTGCGGGTGTGCATTGCCATATAAAAGGGAACACAATATATCTGTGTATACCCACACACCAGTCTCGTCTCACCTAAAAAGGCACTATATTCAGAATGGGTGGTGAACCTCATTGCTGAACTATGTGAGATGTTATTGTAGCCTGTTGTATTTTCGATTACCCGGCTCTTACGGGACACTCAAAAACAATAATAGAAAAGAGTGGAAGCACTATTCTAAGCCGGTGCCTCACAGCTAAGTGGAAGCACTATTCTAAGCTATTCTAAAATTTATAAAGCGCCGTTTAGTGATAAAAGATCACTCCAAGGGCGCTGTAGCTTATTTGTTGGCTCTACAAAACAAAGCAGTCTTGCTGCCACGAGGCGCACGAAATTAAATAATAGAAAAATAATTTTTTTTTTTTATTTTGTCAATGCTGACGGTGTTGAATATGTAGAATTCCATAATAAAATTTATTTATTTATTTAATACAATATACGGCGTAAGCCATTTACGTGTAACATAGAATAACATTTTTTTTAAATTAACAACATTATATATTAAAAAGAAAAAAAACAGAATTAACAAGAAATTACATTTAAAAATTAAACAATACTTACAATTAAACAAGGTGACCATATCACTGTGTTGTACTCAAGTTGAGGTCTAACCAGTGATACATAAAGCGATCTGAACGACTGCAAACTTCGAAGGTCTGTTCCCAGACGCAATAAAAAGCCTAGGGTCCTCATCGCCTTTCCCACTATCTCTTCAATATGCATGTTGAAAGAAAGACTACTACTAAAACCTATCCCCAGGTCCCCGATGTGATCGACAGTTCCAAGGTCCCTACCATCTATTCTGTAAATGAAAGAAATAATATTCTTCTTTTTCCTGTTAAAATTGATGACCTGGCATTTGTCTATATTTAAGTGCAGAGAGTTACGATAACACCATTCCGTTAATCTATCTAAACTATTTTGTAAAATGTGACAGTCTAATTTACACGAAAATATAATAAACGAACAAATAAATATGTACAGCTCACCTCTCCTAAACATGTTTGGAACGAAATAATAATATTACTCTTTTCTCACAAAATATGTATGTAACTACAATAAGTCTGAACAAAAAATGTAATATTAGGTATATGCTTTAGGATTTATCTATCTATGCTGCATTACTTAGGTACCACTGTTTGTTTTGTTACCGAATTAATTTATTGTATATGCCACATTTTAATTATATGCACATCAATTTCCTATCTATATTACTTACCACTATTGCTCAGTTATGTTATCCAATGTTTCTATGTAATGTAATTGTATACACCTAGTTTTTAATTATCTACCACTGTCGTTCATTTATTATGCAATGTTTCTAATTTAATTGGATATGCCTAGTTTTTAATTATGTGCAATTATTTATTTTTATATACCTACACACCATGTACCTACCACTATTATTCACCATTATTGTTTTAAGTGTCTCTAAGTTTAATTGTATAGTCCACGTTTAGCTTTAATTTATTAATTTGTATAGAATGATCTCGATTTAAATGTTGTGAATCTGGTTGTATACCTAATACCTGTAATTTTGCCTCACCTATTGTATTGTATTGTATTGTATTGGACCACTGGTATACAGACAAAAACTAACCCACAATAAAACGTCTGATCTTCACCCTTTTCGGTAAAGACTTTATATTTTTAAACAGCTGTACTGTAGGTTTTTTCATTACCTACCTAAACACCTGCATCGACGTAATTCCCAACATAAACCATATTACAACTGTTTTGAACAATCCATATCTGCAAAAATGTACCGAATTTTAGTATATAAGAAAAAGCAGAGTTTTTATGTTTACCAGTTGATAAGGGCCTAATAAGCTGAAACGGTCGTCCTGGACTCAGGAAAAAATATATATGTAGACCAAATCATTTGTTTGATTTAAAATACCCATTAAGAAAAATAAATAATATTTAAATAAAAATTAAATAATATTAATACGAAATTAAATAATATTTAAATAATCTTCTTCTTCAATGGCGCTACAGCCCATATCGAGCCTTGGCCTCCGTCAGTATTCGCCTCCAGATTCTGCAGCAACTTTCCAACTGCCCGGCACTTGCAGTAGCTGGGAAGCATCCCTTCCAACTTCGTCCTCCCATCGCAGCCGCGGTCTTCCAACCTTCCGTCTTCCACCTGGATGTCCACACAGAACTTTCTTTGGTATTCGCTGTGGTGGCATTCTCTGTACATGTCCGGCCCATCTCAATCTGCTCAATCTGACATGCACAGAGAGCCTGGAAGTCTTGTAGATAGCATACAGCTCATTATTGTATCTAATTCTCCAGGCGTCACCATCAGGCACAGGTCCTAGGATTCTACGAAGCACTCATCTCTCAAACGTGTCCATATTTAAATAATAGTCAAATAATATTATAAATGATAAAATTAATAGATGGATGATGGTCGAGCGGATAGCTCGCTGGGTTAGTTATACATTAGTCTCGAGTTCGAATCCTGCCACAACCGATTTAATTCACCAAGCATATTTACTTTATTTTGGGAATGTATGAGGATGCATATATACTTGATACAAGGACATTCATTCTTTAAAAAATATTCATAATTTATCATTTTTAATATAAATAACATTGTAAATAATAAATTTTAAACTCGATAAGAATACCAAGATCGCTTGATTTCATTGAAAACTATATTTTTAGTTTAATATTTTTTTTTAGATTGAATCATTATTGGAAATGTACGAAATATGCAATTGCAACATGACAAATAAATATAATATTTACTTATTATATTCCTAGTTAGATTATGTAATGTATGTGAATCGTTGTTGGTTTTATTTGGTTACATTGTTTAATCGAAATAAAGTGACAAAATATCATTATAATTCGTAATAATATTATTTTTTGATGAATAGTTATATTAATTTTTAATTTTTTGAAATCTGCATAATATAATGAACCTAAATATCAATTAATATCGATAGTCATTTGTCAGAAGAATAAAATATACCATTTTGAATTGCATTAAATTCATTTCTAATATTTGTCGCAGGAACTACAATTTTCAGCATTTCGAAATTAGTCTTTTTGGTATTTTTTTTTCTTTTTTGAACTTTTGTTACTGCCCTGGTATGTCCGATACAAAATTACTCGTTTAGTTTTAATATTATAATTAGTATACATTTGTAGCGTTTGAAATTTTCATAGAATTAACGCGTTATCAATATTAGATACACTACCTACATAGTATCCCGTGAATGCCAAATTGTCATATTCAAATATCAGGACTGTGCCATTTAAAACTATAATAATGTTATTGGTGAATATTTGCTATCTTTTACAGCCAGTTTCATACAAACAGAATAAACGAAATTAGATGGCTTGTCATAAAAGCTTTAATGCATTTCAAAAATGTTATATTTATTTGAAAATGTCAAAAGAAAAGGAATTAAAAAGGTGCTACCGAAATGAAAAATGACATCATTATTAAGTATATTTGACAGAAATACAAAAGATTTTGTTTTGCTCAATATTTTTTTTTCTGAAGTGTTGTAGTAAAGATTTATTCATAAACCTACATCATCGAAATTTACAAGTATTCAAAAGTCAAAAAAGACTGGGATCTTTCACCACTCAAATCAGGACGTCCTCATTTGTCATTCAATTCATCCAGCTAATCCTAAAATTGTCCAATATATCCACATCCCGAATGTCGCAAGACAAGTTCGAGATAAAAAATGTTGCAAACCAACCCTCTCGGACACTTAAGAGAAAATAACAAAAAAAAAACAAAGAGGACATACGGTATTAATACAACAAAGTTCTTTTCCTTCAATTTGTATTCAAGTTACAGAGAAAAATCTACCGTTCAGAGGAGAACACAAGGCACGCTAGACAATGTACATAATATGTTAGACGGGATACGTTAATTTGTTTTGTATAGTACCTAGTGGAGAAAAGTTAGATTTGTTTTATCTCTGAATATGAACGTATATTACTTGACAAGTAACATATGGCGCTTCACAAAAATGGATCGGTAAAGTTAGTGAAGTGTGATATTTCACTATAGTAGTAAGTGGATGGTTGCTGGATGTTGGATCCCTTACCTACTGCTAACTGAACGAAGGGAGATTAATACGTTCTCCACTATTATATTCTCAATCTTCTATACCATCTTTTATTCTCTTGTCTTAAATATAAATCCATATTCTCTGATTGATTACGGTTTCGTCTGCGTTCTTCAAATCTCGACCGTAATTGATCGGTATAGTTCAATTTATATGTGTAGATAATACTGCCAAATAAGTTCATGAATAATTGTTTACTAGTACAGTTGGTAATAATATAAAGTATTTGGTCAAATATTTTCCATTTTTTGTTATTTTCTTTGATAGGTGACCTGACAAATAGTTAAAGTCTAATCAGAAAATACCTTTCATACATCAATACTATCATTTTTTTAGTATTTTTTATGAAAACCATGTTGGCATTGAAGTGCATTAATTTAATGTTTTTGTTCCTTCCTCAACATAAGCATTGCTTGCGTTTAGGGGAAAGGACAGAGTGTTTACTATTGATGGATTTCAACACAGTAACACATTTAGTAGACACAACATAGACATAACATTATTTAGTTATAATACACCAGTCGATGGGATGAGTGCTCTCCCAAAACTAGTACAGCGGTACTAATAACATTTTCGTTAAAACTCGTTTTAGCCAACTTAACCTCGCACTACGTAAACCACGTATTAGGCACTAATTCGTGGTTTAGTGGGTTCTGACTAATAATGTAAAAATGTGCAAGGACTAAGTAAACCATGGAATACGGAATGAATGTTGAGTGAACGCAGCCATTTAACGGGAATTTCGGTATTTTTCTTTACTTTATGCTTTTTTTTGTTCATTCTCTATGACTTTATTAGCCGTCATCTATGACATTTATCGAGAATCGTATTTCTATGTTTGTCATTGTTTGTTTACTGCATGGCATACTGCATGGTTTTGATGGTTTAATGTTTACGAATCGGTGATATTTTTCCTCCATTTCTGGACATATCTTCATTTATTAGCCTTCTTCCAAATAAATCTACGAGATGTCTAACTCCTGCCTTTGAAAATCTGTACTTCTAAAATTAACGTCGTCGTAATCAACAAATGGATTACAACGCACCGTATAAATTTTGCGTCTTCGAAAAACTGTTTCCACCTGCTCTATTTCTTGAAACGATCTTTCAAAATCGCCGATTTTATAATCAAACAGATTATTGTCCATAATTAAAAAAAGTATTTCTTTAAAAATGACAAAATACAATACGCGCGGTCTATTTCACTTTAGATAGCTCACGAATTCACTACTGCATTTCCACCACTAAAATAGGGGACCGGATGGTTTAGCGTTACCATGGTGATATAAACCATGGAAAAAAATAGAAGTTTTAAAACTTGGTTATTAGTAAGATTTTTGGCCGTTAGGTTTTAGTCACTCTATTCCATGGTTCAACCTCGCTACTTTTTCGTTATTAGTACCGCCGCACCGGTAGAGTTTAATTATACCCCACCAAGTAGTATTTAGCAAAGTATTTGCCATTATTATTAGTGTCTACCCTTTTCCAATTATTTATCCTGTATCTTATATAGAAATTTATCACAACAAATAATAAAAACACGATATTTGTATTAATTTAAAAATGTACCACAAAATTCGATGATTTTTTTATATAATCAATGTCAGATGGGTCGATGGCAGAGCGGTTAGCGCGCTGGGATAGTAATCCAGTGGTCGCGAGTTCGAATCCTGCCTCGACCGATTTCGTTCACCTATAGTACAAGCATTCATGCTTATTTTAGGGAACATAGGAAGATGTATATGTACTTGTTTAACAAGGAAATATTCATTTTATTAAAAAAAAATGTTTTTTTTGCTCAAAGTATAATTTTTATTCGATTTATTTGTGTCCGTTTTGTAACCGCTTCATTAAACTTTTTCAAGTTTAGTAAAATACCATTATTTAGGCATAGGAGTAAGTCCCACTTGTAACATGTGATAAATTAAATTTTATGTACAACGCCTCATCGACTTGGTGTTGTTTATGTTAACAAATGTGGTAATAAAGTCCCAAGATGAACATCCTGTATATAACTTGTGTACATATATAGATAGTAACCGTCACAAGGCGCCGTTATACTTTATGCAAGTTCCGGCGACTCTGGGACGCCGAGCGCCGCGACGTTCACCGAGAACTTCCGCTGGGCGTCGCGAGACGTCTCAGCGACCGCGTCTAAGCGTATCCGACACGAGATTCCTACTTATGTCATTTTGTATTCTGATTTATGATTTTTAAATGTATACCGTGACTTTTGAATATCAACTAAAATTATGAAAAAAATATATTTAATTTTACGGGTTACTTAAATTTTTCGCAAACGCGACTTATTTATTTTATTAGACTACAAGACAGAGAAATAAGTATTTAATGGAAAAACAAATACAAATATATTTACTGTTTTAAAAACTTAAGTCTACCTTACACGGTTTTCAACGCAATGGGCAAAAATATAGAACGTGTTCTATTTTCAACGCGATTTTCATATTTTTTGGTAAAACAAATCTGTATGTAAAATTATTCGCTGTCGTCATTACCGACGAGTCAACATGGCTGGCGTTTGTATGACATTCGATCGCGATGTATTTTGTTTATTTGGAAAGCGTTGAAATTTTCGATATACATTTATACTAGGTATATTGAACATTTTTTATATAATTTTTCGATTTAAATGTTTTTTTCGTAATCACACGACAGCTGCTACCAATTATTTTATTTATTTATTTATTTACGGCAAATCGCCTTTTATACACATGATCAACAATTAGTTACACACATTAAATTACAAAAGAAAACTTAAAACAATTATAAACATACTTACAAAGAAAAACTTCTATCACAAAAAACAGTTAATATAAAAAAATAATATTAAATAAGTGTAATAAAAAAAAATATTACAATTTGAAATAAAAGATAAAGGCACTTATACACACTGAAACACAAAAATCATTAAAATATACAAACAATCATATACACATTTGGAAAAAGAGAAAAAAAAATAATAATCATAAAAAAAATAAAAAACAATATATGTAGTGTGTTATGCGGTTCGATGACGGCTTTCTCTGTTTAAGGTACGATTTGAAGTACCTACCCATAGAATTATAATGTACAGAAGCCGCGTGTAGTACAAATTTCGAACTTAAATGTATGACAAGTTTTTTTTACATGTGTGTGTGAGGCGGTAGATCGGTTGGTCTACGTATTATGTAGGTGTGCGTATCGGTAGGTGTACGTATACTAGAAATTCGTCTGTTTCAGCGTAGGTTTAGTTGGCATACATTCATTGCGCTGACTAGGCATCTGTATCATATATAATCTAAGTACCTACCCTATATTCCAATGCAAAATAGCTACCTCGTCCGAGAGTGAGTTCAATTTTTCCATAATGCGCTCCAGAGTTCTGCGGGCCACTACATCCGTTCTGGAATGGGGGACATCCAGAAGATTATGTCCTCTACCCCTTATGTAGTTGGGTGGTTATTCATATTATATTAAACATTTGCACATATAATTGTGTATACCTACTGTGTAAAGTAGGTACTGTAAAGCGATGCTCGGATTAACCACTATTTTGGATACTGTTTTAAGCAGTGCGTGTAAAGCGATTTTTGGAGTAACCAGAATTTTTGGATGCTGTTTAAAGCGTTGGAAACCTTAACAATTAGACATCAATATATGACATAGCAAAATTCAGTATAGCCTGTTGGATTGGATTTTTATGGAAACTTACGAATAAGGAGGTTTGGTATTCTCAGTAGCTAGGAATGAATGATGTGTAGGTAACACAAAAAAGGGCTCTCCGCTAATACTTTCTCAGATATTATTGTGAATATATTGCTCTCACGTTGTGGTTTTATATATTAGAAATTGTACTTCTAATTTTGTATATACTGTACTGTATTATCCAACTGTCGATTTGCTTAAGAAAATTTATTTCTCTTATAAATTGACAGTATTAAATCAAGATATCGATCTTAGTTGTTTTTTTTTAACTTCAAGAGATTGAAATCAAAAAACACCAACTTAGCCCTAACCATACATTATGATCCATATATGGATTTACTCCGAATTCGGAGTAGAACTATTTAGTATGTCTGCGCGTGTGTGTATGTATGTGTAATGTGTGTCCCTTATAACTTTTGATCCGCTTGATTCACAGAGCTTAAAATTTCATATATAGAAAGTTTTAATTCCTACAATAGGTACTTTTTTAATCAGAATTTCTAAATTTCGTTTTAATAAGGGGTTATCAACTATTAAATTTTTGCTATCTAGAACTGAAAATTTGTATAAATATAGACAATAATAAAATCTCAATTTTTTTAAATGTTCCAGAATTTCTGAAACAATTTTTATTACGAAAAATATTTTTTTATGAGAAATTTACGTGTTGAACTGCCTATGTTTCCATTTTTTTTCAAAAAACGTCGAAAAATCCCAAATACCAACATAATTCAATTTTCTATATAAAATGTTTGCATTACAGTAGTAGGTAGGTACTACTCAAACTTTTTTTAACAATTTTTATAAAAATTGAATGTAGTGACTACATTGTTTCATACGATTTGTATGCCAGTATGAAGGGCAATTTTTTAAAAAATCTCATGATTGTATTGTTCATGTGTTGTTTTATCTAAATAAAAAAAAAATGATCAAAAAAAATACTAACAATAATTTTTACTTTGATAGGAGGTAATGAAAATTTTAATACACAATATTGCAGCATAACTACCGTATTGTTATTGAAATAGTTAATATGGAAATGGACTGAAGTAGAAGCGATAATAATTTGCTGCGGAATTTTCGCGTTAAATGTTAAATACAACCAACGGATTGGATACTTATGTTATTTGAAAATCCAGATGCCGCACAGATGAAGTCCAAACATTTCATTGTAAACGGATTCAATATCGTTGGAATAGTTTGGTGGTTATTAGATGCCGATAACCCGAAACATGCCAATAATTATTTAACAATGCTCATTATACGTGGTTGTGACAACACGCGACAAAGTACCTATAACAATTCTGTTGTTTGTTTTATGTGTGTGGACATAATTGCGTGTTCATTGTTGAATTGATATAATTACTAGTTGCATGTAACACATGAGATCCAACTGTCGATGGCTATAGTATGTATAATTGAAGAATACGCATCAAACTATTTTATTTTATTTATTCTATTTTATTCAGAAAACATACAGCATACATAATAATAATAATAATAATAACAAAAATGATATACTTATACAGTTTCATGCCTAAATATATGTTTTCGCTTATATAAAAAAAGTAATAGGTACCTAAACATATTTTTTTTATTTATTTTATTTATTAATTATTTCTTTTTTTTTCATCATCATAGGGCGGGTACATTCGAAACACGATTTAAAAAGGAACATCAAATATTACCCCGGCTAAAATTTGCAATATTCATAGCAAAAGTAAAGGGAACAAGCAAGCAGTAAATAAAACTTATTTTTAAATTATTCATATTTTTAAATATTTAAGTGCACAAACTAAGATAAATTCAAATAATAAATAATAAAGGGGGGACCCCTCGGAATTTATGGTCCTGAGTGAAGCAGCGGCCAATTATTTAGAAAACTTAGATTTTATTTTTTAACTTTTGACGGGCACTACAGTGCGACATATTGTTGTGATATACTAACTTTGTGACCATAAGATAAATAATAAATAAATATTTTAAGATATTTTGTTTTGTATGTAAAACATGTAGTTATGTATGTATGTCAGGATAGGATAGTATGGAGGTCAGTCTGTTTTTCCTTCCCAGAATATGAAAACAGCATGATGGTATGTTTGTTTGTTTAGAGATTAAGTATCAAACTATTAAGTCTTCTTAGATATAATGTATAATGGTATAGGCCACTGCCATGTCGTCACTAAATTCAATTTTTATAAAATTTGTAAAAAAAAATGAGACGTAATTTTTCAATGTCGATATTTTTTTAGCAAATTAAATAATCTATTTGGGGTGTTTCGGTTTAGTAAAAATTCAAAAGTTGACAACCCCTGACTGAAACAAAAATTCTTAATTCTGATTATAAAAGTTTTGTAGGACCACAACTATCTAAATATTCTGAAATTTTGAGCTCTGTAAATTGAGCGGATCAAAAGTTATAAGGGAGGACGGACACACAGACATACAGACACACAGATACCTCGACACACTAAATATTCAACTCCAAATTCTGAGTAAATCCATATAGGTATATAGATATACAAAACATATATGCTGCGAAGCTTCGAAGTTGGTGTTTTTTGACTTCAAAGTATGAAAAACCGTGAAAAATATAGACCTTTCATATAATCTCGCGAACCTATGCTGGCTTGAAACTTTGTCGATATGTTAAGAGAACAAAGTTCTCTTGAACAGTTGGATTATTGTAAATATTTCAACCTGAGTTTTCACGTTGTCGTTAAAGTTAAATTGGTGGTAAAGTGGTTTATGAACAAGACTAGAAATACAGCAAACATGATGAACCTACACAAAATTAGTCACAACCTTAAAATAAGTGAAGGGAGTGCCCTACATATTTTCTGAATTATACTCTTACTGCCCATCGCGATTTTTTTATATGTCAGGTTTTGTTCTATGTCGACAGTCGTTACACAAACTACTCACTAAACAATAACATACGGAGTACTTTCAATATTTCGATTTAATACATAAATCACAAGCAGATTTCAGAATATACCTACGTCCTACATATTATAAGAATTCAATAAATAGTACCTACATAATAATGATAAAAATAACTTCATTCGTGGTAATAGTAAGATTCCTTATTTTCAGGTGAATTGTTACACATTATTCAAATATATAGAACTTTCAAAAATAACATTCATAAGGGAACTCAATAAGAAGGCATTATTGGGAGGATCACGTAAACCAGCCGATGACATGTAAGCCCTGTAGGTGCTTTGATTTCTTGGTTCTTCTTTAATATCCCAACTTCGTCTATGAATATTGAGATATTGAAGTTTGTCAATAATAATTATCATAGATAATATTATATTATTTACTCATAGCATTGTATCCTGTTTGCGTTCCATATAAATAAATAAAAAAAATATAATCTTTGGTTCAAATCATTATTTATTTGTACGGACATGCGGACATTTTGTTAAAAATACGGTGCAATTTAATTTACATCGAGCCTACTGCCTCCTTTTCTTGCTAACATGAGTTTTTGTAGGCTGGCACGTGACGAAGGGCATACTGAGGTTTTGTAAATTACCTAGGGAAAAAAATGGGATTTAGAGATTATTATTTATTCTATATGTTCATGTATACTAGATTAATATTGTATTTTACTATGAATTAGGTTAATTTTGAATTAAATTAATGTTTTAAATGTATTTAATGTTTTATATTTAAGTATGGGAATAAAATATTCATAGTGACACAGGGTTTCCTAGTTTGATGGTGATTAAAACATAATACCAACACTGCTTTCTACATAATCATAAGCATTTTTTCAAAATGTTTAAAATAATAAGTATGTACATTTAGATAAGTAGGTACAATAATATAATATGTGGAAAGTTCAGTGTTGAAAAATAACCCACTCGCTTTGTTTGTAAATTGAATAAATAAATAATAAATATGCTTCCTCATATCTCTTTGGCGATTATGCAGTTCATGATCTTCGAATGATCTTTGAGAGTTTTCCATGGGGCCGTTGTCAGTCCCCATAAACATAACTGTTGGTAGTGAATGAAGAATAGTGTGCTATATAAAATATTTAAATTAAATTTATTAATTGACGAGTGTGCTCATGAAAGTGACACTTTGAAAGATACGTTGAATTTTGCATTTTTTTTATTAAATATGTCCTTGTTAAACAAGTACATATACATCTTTCTACATTCCCTAAATTAAGCATAAATGCTTGTGAATGAAATTGGTGGAGGCAGGATTCGAACTCGCGACCACTGGATTACTAGCCCAGCGCGCTAACCGCTCTACCATCGACCCATCTAAATGACCTGATCCATCATTTGAGAATTTCAAAATAAATACTGTTTATGAAATAATTAAGTTATATGTGATATCTATAAATAACATTTCAGATATGATTTTCTTTATTTCGTACTATAAAACACGAATTTTTAATTTCACACCGTTTATCCAATTTTAAATTTTACTTTATTTCAATTGTTTTATGGCAATCATCCACCCATTTTGAGTTTAATTAATTGAATTGTACATGTCATAGATTTTCGGCATTTATGATAAATCGAGAGCCGTTTTTACGTAATAAAATTATCACTATGTTAATCGTTTTTATTAAATGAATAATGTATGCGCCACTCGTTCGTCTGCTGACAAATTGTAAAGTGACATGATGTGCCTGCCTGCATAGTAGCGCGGTATATTTTTAATAAATTATATGAAAATTAACGAATTTAATAAACGTACAGAATGATGTGATGCTAATAGTCACAGACACCGTATAAGGGGTCCAAATAAATAGGGCATGGTTTGATGTTTTTGAATTTTCAAACAAAAATTTTGGGAATATATCGTGTGAATGTTTTTCACTTTGAATAATAGCTATGATTTTTTTTCCTGCAGTCATTAATCCGTTAATTGAGAACTTTTAGTTTGTAGACATCCATAATTTATGGATAAAATATAAACACATATCGTCGCTTTAGGTCTAACACCGCGTAAGTCAATATAAACAACTTTACATTGGAGCAAAAAGCTTTCTAAAATTCTTATGACATTTGAAAATTTATAAAAAAACAAAGCCGCGTTAGTTGGCATGTATTTTTTTAAATTAGTATTTTCAAAAGAAGTATATTTAAATGACATGTAATAAGAATTTAAAATAGTTTTTTTGTTCTACTGTAAAGTTGCCGATATTGACTGACCAGTAGCGAAATTGCTTATACAAGCCGAAAATCTTGGCTTGCCTATGAATATTAAGTTAAGAAATTCAAGACCTAATAATTTTTTGTCTGTTTATTGAAACTATACTACAAGATTAAAAATGGAACCGTATGTAGATGCGATGCTTGACAGGGCAACAAATATAAATATTATTTTGGCGTGTGATTTTAAAATATTTTCATGGCCACTCAAATGAAGAAGGATGAAATTTTGGACATTTCCAAATTTATTTCAGGGTTTGCCTAGTCCGAAGGTTCTAGGCTCGCCCCTGTGACTGACATGGTGTTAGACCTTAAGCGACGATATGTGTTTCTACATCGTTTTCTTACTCCAGAGAACAGTTTAGACTAACAAGACTAGTTGTAATTTATAAAAAAATGTAGAAACATATTTTTCATTAAACATATTTTTTTAAAATTATTTTTTCAGGGAGTGGCTTTATCGTAAAAATTTCAAAATGGTCTCATTTCCTTAAAATATTATCTTGTTTATTTTTTCTTGTTTAAAGATACGCTAAAAAATAAATTCCAGAATTCCCTGAATTAATTAAGAAACCTCTCTTCTCATTTTTTTACGATATCATATATGTATATAAATTTTATTCAATGTCAACACATGAATCGGTTCCATAATTACATTGGTTGAGGGTCGGCTGAAAGCAGATATCTTGTTTGAGTAATAACCACGAAAGGACTGAAATGCGGGGTGTCTGTCAAATCTTCGAATTGGCGCGGTATATTGAGGCTTAGGTTCATACATGCGATAGCTGACTTTGGGTGATCCTAGCATGGCACAATATGAAAAAGACGAAGAATATCACCATGGTATACATCTCAATTGCTAGACTGAGGAATATCTAGTTTTCTGATAGTCACTAATATCAACTTATAAAATAGGTGGCTTAACCACTCACTCAAGTGACAAAGTGTTAGTAAAAAAAGAGATTGTTTATAAAATGTCGAATTCATTTGTTGGAAGGTAAAGAAAAATCTCTCGACATTTTCAAAACAAATCAGGCCTTCTCAGAACCAAACACGAAGTGGTTTTACCTGGGAATTTATTTCATAATTAAAACATATAATTCGTTTAATTTAAATACAGACATAGATGAGGCAACGATATAATAGCATGTAACCTTTAATATTGCAACGAGACAATCACGTATAACATTTAAGAGAGAAAAAATCTACGACACCCAACGATTATGTAAACCGTATTTTTTCAGTGGGCACGTGACCGGATGAGGTAAATATTAATATTTATTCTGTATACATTGGTCGCTTAATCCATTCTGCGAGATGAGAATGGCAACATAGCCATGGCCTGTTCCGGCAACGTTGTGAATATTAATTTATTTATATTATTATTATTATGTATATATCCCCCAGCAAGCGAGCGAGTTTCAGGAGATCTTCATTAAATTATATTTCAAACTACGGGTCTCACCGATGACTTCATTAAAGTGTTTGTTATGTCAGAAGCTTTGTCTTCTAGATAATGAGGAATGATTTAGATTTAAATAATAGGTATCAACAAAAGCTTTAGATTTTGAAGTGCTTCAATACGTCATTTCAAATCAATTATATTGAATATTTTTATAGTTGGATAATACGCAACTATATTATTAAAATAAATATTATTGAATTACGAAAATATTAAAATGCAATCTGTCAGCTAAAAACTTAACTAAAGCTATTAATACTTGGGCAATACCGATATTGACATATTCTTTTGGAATTATTAAATGGTCAAAAACAGATTTAGATAGTTTAGAAAGAACAATTAGAACGCGTTTAACTAAATTTCGTTGTCATCATCCTAATTCCGCGATTAAACGAATCAATTTGCCTAGGAATTTAGGAGGTAGGGGTATAATAAAAATAACATCGTTACATAATAATCAAATCGAATCGCTAAAAACTTTCTTTCACAAAAAATCTGATAGTTCTTTAATGCATAAAGTAATTTGTGAGGCGGACAAAAATTTAACAACATTAAATTTAAATTACGAGAATGCCAATAACAATATTATAAATATAAATGACGACCTTCTAAATTCGTGGCTAAATAAAATAATTCATTCTATACATCCAAAATTTCTCAACCAACCTTATGATGACAAAATTTGGTCAAACAAATGGTTGAGTATTGGTGATTTGGACGCGGATTTAGAAGGTTTTATAATAGCAATTCAGGATAGAGTAATAAAAACTAAAAATTATCAAAAATATATAATAAAAGACATAAATGTAGTTGATGATAGTTGTAGGAAATGTTTGGCTTTTCCGGAAACAATCGATCATATAATATCGGGCTGTTCTTTTCTCGCGCAATCAGAATATACATTTAGACATAACCAAGTAGCAAAAATAATACATCAAAATTTAGCTATTAAATATAAATTAATTGACGCGATAAACATAAAACCATATTATGAATATGATCCGATTTCATTTTTAGAAAATAATAATATTTCGCTTTATTGCGATAAAACAATATTAACTGACCGGTCAATTCAACATTACAGACCCGATTAAATAATACATGATAAAATTAAAAAAATAACATATATTTGCGACGTGGCTATTCCAAATTCTAGTAATATTATAAAAACTTTTGATGAAAAAATCAGAAAATACACCGCTTTAGGTAATGAGATTAAAAGACTTTGGCATTCTCGTAAAATAATAATATTACCGTTCATTATTTCAGCCACTGGCATTATTCCAAAATCGTTAATCCGTAATTTAGAAATTATAGATTTATCGAAAAATTTAATAATAAAAATGCAAAAAACGGTAATTATGAATTGTAGAATCGTTAAAGATTTTTTAAACGTTAATATTCGGGAATCAGTAGGGTTGTTAGGTAGTATAGAGACCTCCTCAGAGCCTAATCCTTTGATATGTTAAGTATCTGGATGGGTGAACTATTCCCAATTGAAAGCTTGATGATGCGTTTGTTGCATTTTATTTTGCTCTTTTAAATAATTTACAATAGACCCATTGATCTGCTAATTCTTTTGAGGAAGTGTATAATGGTAATAATAATAATTGAGTGTTATTATTTGTAGTGCTTAATTGTTATTAATATCATTAGTAAATCGGCCAGCGCCGTTAAAATAAAAAAATGGATTTTTTTCCCTGTCGGGAGTTAATGATATTTTATGACAAATTTGGAACATCCCAATTGAGACGAAGTAGGAAGATAATAGGAGAACAAGGATTTCAAGGTACTTACAAGAAATACGACCTGCTATATTGGCTAGCTGATTTACATGATCACTTTATGCGCTTGCGCAACGATCACCAATTATGCTTTCAAAAAATCGGATTGATTGGGAACTCAATAAGAAGAAATAATTGGCGAACGTTGTGAAAGCGCATAAAGTGTTTACGTTCTCCTATATTATTCTAACTTCGTCTCTATTGAGATGTTCAGAATTTGTCATAAAATATCTTAAGTCATTTTCAAATTAGGATCGATGGTTAGGGGGGCAAGACTGGTCAAAAGGCGAAATCAAAACGATCCATGTTTAGCCATATCTTTGATATAACCATGATATGGGTAAACATGGTTTGTTTTGATTTCGAATGTTAACCAGATTTGCCCACCTGCTCCACTAATTGAAATGAATTTTAAACAATGGAACAAATGGGGAAAAAACCGAATGGAACTTTTCTGAAGGATGCACACGTTAAGGCCCCCATTCACGATCGTGCCATCCTGCCAAATGGCTTGCCATCACTCCAAAATGCAATCGTGAATGACAAAACCCGCGCAGCCCAATTGGCCTGACACACCATAATGGAATTCCAAACGACCGAAACTCCATTGTACCGCGACAAACCGCGCGGCACGTCCTGCTGGTACGGCATGCTCGTGAGTGTGAAAACCAGCGGTACATTGCGCCATCTCATTGCGCCGAGCTGCTTAACACTCTCGTGAATGCGAAAATAAATTTTTTCTTCATTTTTTCTTTTTATAATATATAAAAAAACCGCTATAAAGCACTTGTTTAAAACTCACCATCAGAATTATAACTTATTTTTACTTGAAAATTAAAAAAAAAATGAACTTATTAATGCGAAAGCGCCGACCACTTGCATATACTAATTTTGATGGCTCGATGGCGCGATGGCACGCCCGTGAGTGTGATGAAAATTTTACAATGCTCCAAATGGAGCCGGTCCATATGGAGCGACGCCGAATGGCACGATCGTGAATGGGCTGCTTTAGCACCTATACGCTCATGGCGTATGTTGCGGACTCGAATACGAGACTTCTTCTCCTGGAGCGAATATGGGTGGTAGTGAGTCCTCTAAGTAAAGTGGAGCATAACGCCATGTAAAAATAATAGTTTGATGAAATTGATTATTTTTTTCAATTTCATTACAAACGAAACATCGATAAAAAATATTGTTTGACAAAATTATTTTATGTTTTGTTTCTTTCAACCGAAAAACTTTGCCCATAGATGTGTATTCGGTATGAGCTACGATATTACTTTAATAAAAGAAAGATTCGTTTTCTTGCCATACGCCGCAGCTGTCAAGAGTCATACACCTATTTTACTTTAACGGGGCAGTTTTGTATTGGACGTAATGAGAAAACAAAAGAATTTCTTTTGGGAATATAACCGCACGTGCTAATAATATACGGGGTAGGTATATACACTTTGCTCCTCAGAGCAATCACGCCGGCCCTATTTCGTGGCTAAACTTTATTTGCGACAACAAAACTTATAACGCTTCCAAAAGGAACAACTTTCTAAGCAAGACAGTCTCGATCTGTTATGGATTCCACGATGATAGTGAATCCCTCACAGTAGACATGTCGGAGCCATAATACAAAGAGTGACTGTCGAGTTTTTCAAGAAGCTCTTTGTCGAGCGGTTATGAAATTACTCCTTTTACTCGTACAGACACCACCACTCAAATTCTTATTGCTTTTTCTCGCTAGTTTGGAATTATTTTCGCGGCAGGATGAGTTCATGGTGGATATTGTGAAACTTTCTCAATCATCAATATGACGGCGTTGTGTGCTGCAAAGATTCAGTAAATTAAAGGATAATCACGTTCCACTTGCAAAGTTCTTAAATTTAAGACCCAGTTTATTAGCACAGGGGCTATAATTAGCTACCTAGAGATCTAGAGATTTATTCGGCATTAATTTTAAGTGTCAAAGAAAGGAAATAAATTTAATTAATCCAGGTATTATTGTGGTTAACAAGTACGTGAACATTGTGAGATTGATGTATTTATTTGAAACATATTTCATTTCTTGTCACAAGATGTTGGTAACATTGAAACTAAGAATTGTAACGTAAAGATAGCTTACATAGACGTAAAGTTGATGGTTTTAAGAAATCGTTAGCTGTATTTTCAGAGATTGCTAATCTTCAAACAAATTTCGACGGTTTGAAGCACGTACTCCAGAAGTACACGCCGATTGCGAGGAATTAAGTACAAAATTTCCCAAGGAAAAGTTTTAGATCCGTATTATGATTTAGGCATAAGTTAGTTAAGTCGTGATGTGATGATATCTTTGTGTTAATGCATATCTTTTGTCAATCTATCTCATGTACCCACTTTAATTTAAAAATTAATAGAAAAAAATATTCAGACATATTGCTTAGTTATAATTATATCACTGATTGCCGCTCTGAAATATTTCTTCATTTAAAAAAGACGATCGTTTCTTTTACTGATAAATCATTCGATTCAGGGAAATAAATCTTTGTCGAACCTAGATATGTAAATGATTTAAATTAGTACTGCCTCAGAACACACTATGTGAAAACAATTGTAAAATTGTAACTAGGTATAAATTAAATTGTATTTTGTTCCTTTAAAATATTTATACTATTGGAAATATATTATTCATTCATTCATTCGTTCGTTCGTTCATTTGAATTAAAAAAAACTTTAGATGAAGTTCTACAACATTGACAAAATAAAAACATCAGATGACTTGTTCAATTGCTAGATTCATCTACTTGCTGCCAACCAATCCCAAAGATTGAATCAAAAGAAGACGAATAAATTATACAGGAGAGCCATTTTGATTTTTTATTTTTATATTTCATTAGTATGCCTTTTATTATTTAAAATTGGCAAATATATTAGTGTATCGGTTACTAGGATACGTGTCGATTTTTCACCATGTTTATACATTGATCGTCATGCATTTAGAAGGTTGACTCATATATTATTTAATAACCATGATTTAATGCAAAAAAAGTATATAATAATTCATATGGAAAAAAATGACATATTAATAAATAGATACCTAAGCCTTGATAAAACTTAAATCAAACAATGCTATTTCTTTAATTCTTTTTTTGTAGTTTTGTCTTGTTATTCTCCCTGGCCGTATCCTAACTCAATGTTTGTGCAGGCTGTTGGGTGAGCCTTCCTCGTCCTTGAATGTTATGTTATTCTTTCAGCACAATGTTACCTAGACCATTTTTGTTTCGCCCTTGTACTGTTTAAGAAATATTTACTTACTTTGCTTTACTTTTCATATGGCATATGGGCAGGATTCTTCACCAGTTGTGATTGCGTCCCAGTTTTCTTTAAAGTTTTAGGTCCAGTTGCTGTAGCCAGTCCATGACATCCCGTTCCGCTCCATGCAGGCTGAATGGGTCCCCTGGGAATCTGCGCAGTGCGCACTCCTCAACAATGTGGCGAACTGTTTGGTTGTCTGCACCGCAATCGCATTGCGGAGATTCTCTTTTTCCCCATTTCCACAGGAAATAATTACAGCAGCCTAGATCGGTTCGAATCCTGTTGAGTTGCACCCAGGACTTGCGTGGAAGATTGAAACCAGGGACACGTCTGGTAGGATCTTGTATCAGTTGTTTGTTGCGAATATCTGTATTTCTCCAGAGATCTGTCCACTCGGTTTCCATGCTGGGGTTCGCTTTATCGACACTCCATATCGGCTTTCGAGACCTGAGCCTACTCTCCGGGTGGTGGTTCATGTATGTATATACAGGGAGAGCCGAGTTATCGTTGATCTTTTTTATTACCCTCGCAGTTGCTTGCCTTCTTTTAATTTCAGGGGGTGCAGAAATATTTCATCTTCTTTGATGTAGGTTGAGAAGGATCCATGGAGATCGCTACAAGCTGATCTGGTGGTCTGCATGCAACGCATTTACTTCGTCTATTTTTCTCAAATATCAAAAGTATAAAATATACTTACTTAGTAAGTTAATATTTGCAATCATGATAACAAGTAGGTAACTAAGTACATAATATGACAAATTGATACAATTTTTATGCTATGTGTATTCCCTTGACTTGGTCGCTCAATTTGAACGTTGTAAAGGTAAATAAACAAAACTACGTTTATTTTTGTAGAAATTTCCTCGTAAAAATGTTATCATAAAGATTTTGTTCAATAATAATAATACGATCCTTAGACAACCACAATATTTAAAAAAAGGAAGGTATGTGCTTAAATTCCTCAACATAATAAATTTGTTTTATAGTTTTACTCACAAGAATGAATATGTGTTATTTTATTTTACACCAAACGATTCGGTAGTAGGTAATGCTACAAACCTTATACAATGATTTCATATCGAAAGAACAATTTAAAATTCAAGAAACGTTTTGTATTAGGTATCTAGGAATGGAATTCGCTTTTCAGAAATATCAGATATTTTTATCAATAAGTAGCTAGGTAGAATACGTTGTATATGATTATTTCGTGATACTGTAGCAACTTCATTTTGCAACTGGGTCCAACAACCATAAGAGTTTGTTATAATTATATTAATTAATCAATTTATTCGTGTCATTTTTTTTAATATCGCACACCAGCGTTAGCTAGTTACGGAGCAATTTTTTGGTCACTTCTTTGTCTATAAGTATAAAATTCTATCCAAAAAAAGACTTCAAATTCATCAGGTTTGGTGTTACTCTCTGCCTTTGTAACCTGAGAATCTCTACCATAGCTTGGCGCTATTCATCATTTACACTATAATTTTATGGGTTCAAATGACTGAGAGGTCACTGTATATTTTTCTGGTTATTTTTCTCTTCTGTTTCTGTTATTTTGTTGTGTTCAATAACATGTATGTAACATTGGACTGAATTGAAAAAGTTATGCTTCAGAACAGACAAGTCTAGTGAGACAGTAAATTTCCTAATAGTAACGATTGTACATAATATGTTAATAATAACTATTTTTCAAATATAGTTAATTTTTTTGGTATTGTAATATATAATATATGGTTGGTTGGTTGGAAGAAATTGCCTAATGGCAATAAGCCCGCCAGTCTGCAATATATTTGTTTATATTATACACAGAAAGATAAATAAATATATAATATACTTAATAGAAAATCAATTATTTCATTTTGAACTATTAGATATGATTTAGTGATACGTGTATTGAGAATTGGTATCTTTTACCCTTCAAGTAGTTTGAAGGTGAGATTTAATCCAATTTTTAAGTAGTTTTGTCCAGTCTAACATGCAATTGAGGATTTTGGTCCCACTGGAAATAAAGAATCAACATTATACCTTAGGATTTAGACACTTCGAGAGGTGTAGGTAGGTATATAAGCTTGAATTTTTTTTATATGCGTCGGATATACTCAGTAGAACTAAAAATCAATAGTTACATGTAACCAAAACAGATTTTTACTTTGTTTTAATGCATATAAAATTTTATTACAATTTTTCAAAGAATTTCCTTCCTAGAAATTGAACAAATCTGTATCCCTATAAAACTGATGGGCCAGTTTATCGGTTCATGTATGACGATAGTAAGTATCGTTGTTTCATTAGTCTATTTAAATAGTTGAGTAATCCTTAGAACAAAGACATGGATCGGGAGTAAGGGCTCCCTAACTAAGGGAAGATTAATAGTCAACCCGACAAGTATTGTTAACTCCCAATATGATCCGTCCATCCATCACATGGTCTAGAAAGGGATGGGGGAGGATTTCAAGGAATCGGAAACAATTTTTCACTCCGCTCGATAGGGAATGCAGTGAAAAGAATGTGGATTGAACCCATGATACGACGTAGGTCCAGTTTATCTATAACATTCACTGAATTTTTCTTTAGAAAAACTAAGACAATGCGCCAATGATAAATCACACTTCGTCTCGAACAAAAGAAAGATTTTTTTAACGAAAATAGTATAGAAAGTTATAGTAGCTTTGATTTGATCAAGGTCATTGGCATTCATTGTTGTGTTGTTATTAATGAGGAGGAATTCTAAGATATTTTATCAGGAAACAAAAACAATATTAAAGTATTAAACGTTTTCGATGGCTGTTTCGTCCAACAAAAACAGAGCTATCGACAAAATTTAATGAATAATACAGGGGCGTGCCTAGGAACATCAGACCACGCAATCTCAGAACGAAAATTGGTTCTTCACACTATTTGCGAAACACAACGAAACACTAAGAAATACAGTATTTAAATAAGATAAGTTTTCTTTTGAAATGATTCGTTGTTTACCAAAAGAATGAAATAAAAATAAAGAACTCATTTTTTTTAGTACCTACTTGTTTAGTATTGGTGACGTTTAATAGAATTCGGCGAAAACCATGTACCCATTGTATAGGAACAACCTGAAATCCATTAGAGATTAAAACAGATCTTTTAAATTACGTTTATGAATCCTCGTAAGATATAAATAAGGGGCGGGTCTTAAATTAGCATTGTTTTTGAAATCATTCAGTTTTTCTAACCTGTGATTCGAAATTTATTCTTATAGACATCATTGTGAGCTATAATTTATCATAACATTTTCTGATTTATCCAAAAAACAAAAGAGAATGAATACCAAAAATAGGTACTAGATATTTTAATAAAATTCACAATAACGAGAAATAACCATAATTCATGAACATAAAAAAACTTACTGAGTAAAATAATATAGTTCTTACATTGAATTATATACATATAAATCAATGAGTTCTTATAGATAATATGAAAAACTCAGTTGGTTACATATCTGACTGCTGAGCAAAAGGTTCCGGGTTAGATTCCTAGTAGAGACACAGTTTTTAATTGTATTTTCAGTCTGAATCTGTGAGACGATAAATAGCGCTAGTCTCCAGAACTTGGTAATTTAATTTTGGGTGCAAGTTAAGTTAATATTTGACATAGTTCAGTAAATAAATAAACTCTCAACCAGTCTTATATTCATCTCTTGAATCAGTACCAATACTTGGTAACGTCGACCGCTGCGGGAAAGTCATAATTATAAAAAAATAAAACCTAGATACGGTCGTTATATAGTAGCCTATATTAACTTTTTTTTCTTTGAAAGCGCACATTTACAAGTCTGTGCTTATCTTGTTCGAAGTGATTTGCTATTTCGAGCCGAAAATATGTATGTGAAAGAGAGCGAGAATAAATTCCCATAAAGACATCTTATTTGCGTGAAAGAGAAAGAAATAGTACAAGCCACATTCCTGCCATTATGGTTAACAGCGGCGACAGGTAGCGACGTTATGCTTCAAATGGTATAAATATTCAATTGGACAGACGCGCTCTCTACTTCTCTTCAAATTGATTATTTATACAGAAATGCCCGGTTTTTAGGATTCTAAATCGAAATCGCTACTGCAATAATATGTAACATCAAAACAAAGTTGTTTGTTTCATTTGATTGACATTATTATTTAAAGTAAATAATATAATCAAGTTGAAAAAAATAATAACGTAAAGAAAGGAAGGAAGGAAATGTTAATATAAAAATATGTGATTTTGTAATACTGTGTAAAAAATGATTGCGAAAAATAATGCAATCTGATGTTCCTATGCAAATGAAAAAGTAATTATCAATGGAAGTGAATAAGACATATGATCAGATAATTGGTGTTTAATGGATCCATGTTAAAAAGGTTGAAATATTTGTCAATAAAAAGCAAATAAATGGAACTTGATAGAAGCCACTTAATTGGAGCTAGTTCTTGAAACGAAACATGGACATGATTTTTTTTTATTTATTTATTCCCTCTCACAATACATGCATATATATAAATTGATCAACAACGCCCCACTAGGTATTACCTGTTCTGGGGCTGCTGTTAGGTATATTACATTATCGTCAATTTGAATATATACAGCAGTACAATTTATATCATAAATATAAACACAAAAATAAGAAAACAACATGATTTAAAAGTACAACATAGTTTAAAAATACAAAATAACTTTAAAAAGCAACACAATTATTTAAAAAAATCAATAGATTCACATTATGAACTAATACAAAAGAAAAACAATCAATTATAATAAATTTAGTAAGACATATTAGGGGTCGGAGGCTATGGATGAATACTATCCTCTGCATAGTGTCTGACACATGTCATTTCCGTAAAGAAATTGTGAAGTTTGCTTTTAATTCATTATCAAATTTTCCTATTCATTAATTTATTGTTAAATATTGATATGTTATAAAAATATAAAAAAATACTTGGTTAAAGTTCTATTATATTTATTGGATTATTGACGCGTTTCGTGCAAAGCACGTCGTCAGAATAATGCTCTACAAGACTGAGACTAGTGGTTATATACAAAATTTACATGACAGGTGTATAAAAATGTTGGTTTTTGAACAGTTGAAAAGAAGTTATATAATGCAAATGAATCTATACACATCTACGTTTTAATACAATGAAAGTAATTGGGTCACTGGTTGTAGTCCCCTGTGTCCATTAGGTCTGTAACAAAAGAAAATGACAGCAGTAAAATTCGAAAGGTAAATAATATTGTTTTTATTGGTTTATTGTTATCTTTTAAGTGTGGTTAAAACCAATGTATTTCATAGCTATTTGGTAGTTATAATTATGAACAGCTTAATTTTAATCTTAATGCATTTAACAACAAAGGAAGGTATATGTCTGTCTAACCCATCGGTTTTAATAATGGTGAATATATATGATCAATTTGTTTATTGATGAGTAATTTTTGTGGATCCTTTTTTACTCTGTTTATTTCTAATATTTCTAGTCGGTCAAGTTTTCTCCCTTTTATTCCACGATGTATTATATTTATATTATGGTCACTATTAAATTGGTGGTTGTTTTCATTTATATGTTCTGCAAAATTTGAGGTGTCTTTCTTTAATCTAATGCATGCCATGTGTTCTTTAATTCTTGTTTTAAAGGCACGTCCTGTTTGTCCAATATATGTTCCCGTACATGAGTTACAATTTAGTTCATAAATTCCGCTGTTATTCAACTGTTCAACCTTGTCTTTATTATTTATTAACAATTTACCTAATGTATTTGGATTAGAAAATGCAATATTTTTGCCAGTTTTTTTGATGACTCTACTAATATTTGTTGTGACATTTCCGACGTAGGATAGTTTGACCCATTTATTAGATTTTTCATTTAAATTTGTTAGACCTGGTGCAATATTTTTTAACAATAACTTCTTTTTCTTTTTAAATATCAGATTGTCTATTAAGTTTTCATTGTAACCATTATTATGTGCTAACGTTTTTATTGTTTTTAATTCATCTAAATATTTATTTTTACTCTGTGGTACATGCAATAACCTGTGAATTAGTGTATTGTTAAATAAACTTTTGATTTGCCTTTTGACGATTAGAGATTATTTTCGACTTTGAGAAACTTTTAAATAAATTTAAAAGGTACCTTTCCCGTCCACCAAAAATTCTTATATCAAATTACTTATAAATAATATAACAAAACAATAGACTTGAGAGACTAAATATAACATAAAATGAATACAAAACACAAAATACTCGAGGCAAATTGTTAAAAAATAGACACCATAACAATAACGGACAAGGACAAATATAGTCATAGTTTTGATGATCGTTAATACCAAACACATTATCATACCATCACGGCAAATCCCACAATGTGAGGTAACCAGCAACAAGTATGCGGGTGTGCATTATCTTACGAAAGAAAGCACCACACATCACATGCATGTTTACCAGTATCGTCTTATCTAAAAATGCGGCATTCATAATGGGATGGTGAAACTCATTGCTGAACTATGTTATTTTGTCTCTTGTATTTTCAATTACCAGGATCTTACCGGACGCCCGAAGTTTGTAAGATAATTAATTTATAACATATTCATACAAATTTTCAATTTTGTGTAGGTAGGTACTTTGCACATTTGTGCTGTCAATAAATACTGTCACGCGAGTAAGAATCGAATATTTTAATTCTTGTTTATGAATAAATTATAAGAGTATAAAAGTTTTGTTGGCCAAACATTTTTTATACTTTATGAAATTTTGATTTTTGTGCATAAAGCGGATCTAAAATTATAAGGGACACACACACGCACACAGACATACACTCAGAAAAAAAATACAAAATGATCTATTCCGAATTCTGAGTTCATCCATATGCAAAACACATACGCTGCGAAACTTAAAATTGGTGGTTTTGGCATGCAAAAAGTCGCGTCTTGGATTAAAACTGTCAATTTGTTAAGAGAAGTAAATGCTCTTGAACAAATCGACAGCTGGATCATATATTATATGCCGCTCTATTTGACTTCGAAGTTCACCAAGCAAAAAGTTCACTACCTACTCCATACATTATTTCTCTCACGCGGGACTAAGGGATAATACTTTCGATTCATTAGGATAAATAAATTCTATTGAACAAATTGACAGTTGGAAAATGAAAACTATACTAGACAAATTCTACAACTATTTTACAAGTTAGAATAATGTATGGTAAATTCAATATAATATGACTTTTAGTATCTTGGCAAACATTTCAAATAGGTTTATAATATTGTATTATTCTAATGTTGATAACTATAATTGATACTTAGTTTGTTTTACGAAATGTTCTGAGCTGTTTAGATTAGGTTTGCTTTAACTACAATAGTTATAATTAAGTTTGTACGTACATCCCAGTACCACAAAATGATATGTTGAATAATATAATAAAATATAGGTTGTTAGAAAGTTGTTTTAATAAGCTTACTTATAAAGAAGGTAATCATACTTATATGACAGACTTTCTTTGAATCAACATTATTTTTCATAAAATTAATAGATTTTTATTAGTAGTGTTTATGGAAATGCGAAGAAAACTGCTCGTGGATTGAATTTTAGAAGGATTTTGCGTAGATCCTGTGCATTTTTATTGAAAAATGGTTTCCGACAAACCAGTATTTCCTGTTCAAAGAAACAGAATTTGCGTGAGAAGCTTATTTTTTTCTTTTCTTATTTTTTGTGTAAATTTTACACGATTATTTTTATATGACCTATATTTTCATTCTAAATAATTATATTCAATATATATTTAAAAAATATAATTAAAATAATAATCATGAAGTTGATTAAAGTAAGATTAAGATCAGCTGCAGACTTCAGCAATCTTTGTGGTTAAATTAATTGAATAATACCTAATATTAATTTATATAAAAAAATATTGAAATTTTCATAGTTATTAACATTTTTTTATTAAATGTAGAGAAATATTAAGAATAGATTATGATCGAGTACTGATTAATACATTTTTAAGATTAAGGTAAGATAAGAACGTAATATTTTATTTTTTTATTTTTTATATGTAGTATTGGATACAACAGCTATTTAAGTTTTACATTACAAAAGAAAGAACAAAACAATTATGATTTACTACGCCAATTACTGAATCCATCTATTTACAATTTGAAGTATTATTATATGAGATACAGATTGAAAGTGGAATAAAAAAAAATCGCATTGTTGAATAGGAATGGAAGGGTATTAAAGGAAAGGAAAGAAAGGAAGGAAAAGGAAGGTTTTTTTTTATATTCTCTTTTACCATGTCTATTGTATATTTACCTACATTACCATGTGGGTATATAAAATTTACTTACTTTTGTTTTTTACCCGATTTCAGGTGACAACCATCACAATCAAATTGCCTGTCCCATGACATGTCTTTTAGAAGGTTGTAGCTCAAAAATTGATACTTTGGATAAGTTTTTTCGTAAATAAATTCGGACTCAAATAAAAGGGATCCATGTCTAAACAATCGTTATTGTGAACGTGTCATGAGTAGTCCCCGATTGATAGTTCTACAAATTTCATTTATTTTTACTAACACGACCGCTTTGCTTCGAAAGTTTCTTTTCAACCAATGAAAATTAAAATATGTTAAAACACATCTTATTTACTAATGAAAAGTAGTAGATTTGCATAAGTACATAAGATGTACTAATGTAAAACTTGTTTTTGTAGTTTTTTCATGCCTTGACTTTTCTAAATTGTCTTTAAGTTTGATTTTTTGTTTAATATGTTCTTTTTCTATTTTTATTTACAATAACATCTCATCTCAATATATGATTCTTATTCTACTTTTTGAAGCATTGGTTGTTTTTTTTTTAATATTTTTGTTATGTTTTATTTATACTTTTTTGTATGATCTTTTCTTTTGTTTTGTGAGGATATAAATGTTCTTGCTGCAAGGGCATATTCATTGTTTTAATGGATTTATTTATGCTGTATTATGTTTTACTTCTAATTTTGTAATTTATTATTTTAAATTTGCAATGCATTTTTATGTGTGTTTATTTCTATTTGTTTTGTAATTTGTTATCTCTTATTTGTAATGTTATTTTTCTGTGTGTTTTGTTAGTTGGCATTCACTGTTTAAAGTATCATTATTTCAAAATGCTTTAGCCCCGGCACAGGTTTTTTACCTTGTGGGGCATTGCAGTTACGAATATTATTTGTCAATTATATATAAGTATGTATGTATAAATAAATAATAATTTTACCAAAGGCCATATATATGTAATTTGGCAAGATAAAATAGGATAGTATAAATCTTTTTTCGTTTTCTTGTAATCACCATAATATTTTCCTCATATTCCCTCATTAATGTTGTTTTGTCCCAATATTATCTGTGATTTTCCGAATTATTGGAACGTAGCGACAATCAATATGAATTCACGTGTTTGTACAATATGTATAAGAAGTAGACAATCAATTAGGCGAGAATGATAGTTTGTGATTGTACATAATAGCTGATGAAAATGGAATGAGAAAATGAGGATATTTGTGGGAGGGTAGATGAAGCGTAAGGGGTGGGATTGAAATGAAGATAGGGAGGCTGTGGATGGATTGGTTTGATCAGGACAGCCACTAAACACATGTCGCCCATTCACGACAACAGATTCGGGTTTCGATAATTGATTGATATTAGATTCATGGGATTGGATGTCTAACTTGAATATCAATATTTTTTTAATGTATTTTACTCGAAGACGAATTTCGTTACATTGTTTTGTATTGAAATTAAAATTTATCGAATGCAAATTGTTGTTGAAAAAGCATTTAAACATTAGGAAATCCATAATAATTCTCTTTTTCATTTACCATCTTTTTTTGCAGATTGATTTTGTTTGAGTTTTGGAGTTTGGATTAAATGGAAAGTATTTGTTCTTGGTTTATGATAACAAATATAGTGTAATCATCAAGTGCCGTCTTGGATCAGTTGGTTAGATATCCCGGTGGGGACACAGTTTCCAATCATGTTTTCTGTCAGTAGCGTCTAGTTCCAGCTCTTCTTTTCTGCATTCTTAGGTTAGGTTTAAGTTTGTTTATAATAATAATAATAATAGCGACTCGCGTGAGCGAGTTGCTTTATAAATTGAATTATAAATTATTATAAATTAAATTTACCTTTTTTATTTAATTTTTCGCATTTAATATAGAATTTCACAGCTCATTTGACTCCATACTACGAGGTCTCAACCAATCAGAGAGCCAACCGGAAACAGAATGCGGAATGGTAAATGCGGATTGTAGACGCTAGTTTTTCAGTCTGGATCTGTGTGACGGTAAATATAATTTGTCTCCAAAATGTTAATGGGTGCATGGTAAATTAATAATATTTATCATAGTACCTGTTAGTTGCCCGAAAAAGCAATACAAGAATATATAAGGGGTACAAAGTATTCTTACTTGTTAGTTACTTACTTAGTTACTTACTTTTTCTTACCTGTTAGTTGCCCGAAAAAGCAACATAAGAATATATAAGGGGTACAAAGTTTTCTTTACATATATTATAAAGTATAATTGTTTAACTAGGTACCATTAATATTGTTTCACAGTATATTTAGATATGTATTTTTAACATGTTCTGATATTTGAATTTAAACAACTGCATCGTAAGTACCACATTTACAGTTAAAACTGGTTAATACGCCTCACACTCTCTGTATCACAAGGTCGAAGGAGACCAGGAAGACCAAGGACTCGATTTAATTTGAAGTATTATGAATAAATATTAGCTTTCTGCACTCTTCCCCAATATAACTTTAGTTTGCTTAAAAAGGAATCCGAAGTTTTTGTTTCACGTATTTTTTATACCTTATTAAAACATTATATAGAAGTATGGTGGGTACCTATAGTGGGATGATATTGAAACTGCTGATTGGGTTACATTGTTTATTGGAAATGACTGGCCCGCGAGAATGTTGAATGAGAACTGTCTTGGCTCGTCGTTGGTGGGGATTTATATAGGCAAGCCAGAGGGGCTTGCCTCCTCAATCCCCACAGTGCTCCCCTCTAAGTGATAACGCTACATATAACAATTAAATTTGACATACATAATTTGTAAAAACAGTAAAATACATTGTATGATTTAACAGTGTGAACATAAAAGATTATCAAACATGTAAAATAAATATTCAAAGTTTGAGAAACATTGGAATCGTGCAATGTGTACATTGAATGGAAAAATATTATTAATTAAGATATGCAGAAATGTCTCAAATTGCTTGTTTGACTATATTATAAATAGATAACATTCGGATTGCTGTTAAGCATTCGGCGCTGCGTATCATATTACAAAGAAAAATAAATTAAAATGGTACAAAGAAAACGAGATTTTTTATGTTTAATTTTTTAGTCAGCAAATTGATCAGATTTGCTGAGATTGAAGTTCAGTTATTAATCAAGGTCTGCAGTTCCTTGAAAAAACACCTGAACTTAGCCGTGTGAGAATGATTAGTTGGCATAATGGAAATTAACGAAATACATAAAAATCTTGCTTGTATGATATTGTAGATACTGAAAAGTTTATATATGCAGCAGGAGTATTTTGACACTGTATAGTATGTTGTAGATAACACGAATAATATAAACGAGGTTGCGTAAATTCACGACTGAAGTTTTTTTGTTACGATAGAATACATTATTTTGAAAACACTTAGAGGACACTAAAAGGTAGAACGATTTGATGAAAATGTTGATTTGGTTGCTGTTGGTTCTTGTTGACCGGATGTTGAATTCCAGAGATCGAGTAGCTGTAGGTACTGGCATACGTAATCCTGGTCTTCCGGTGTTTGTATAGGCCGGACAGAGAAATTGTTGCTTGGTCGTGCTCTTCTTTGCTTTTGGCTTGATCCTACGTTGGATCTTGGACTTCTCGAGTGGGTTGTATTGCAAAACGTACTGGTAGTTGCAGGACGTCTTCCAGATGAGGAAAAGGTGTTGGAGAGAAAATCTATGAGCGAGATGGTGTTGTTGATTTTGCTTGTTGCTTACGGCGTGTCAAGTGATTAACAGCTTTGGAATGGTCTTCCAGTATAGCCTGATGAGGTTGCTTGTTGTTTACGGCGTGTCAAGTGAGTCTGACAGCTTTGGAGTGGTCCTCCAGTTTAGCCTGCTGAGGATGCTTGTTAGTGACTTTACTTCCTTTTGCAGGAGCTGTAAAGTGAGCACTAGGTCCTCAATCATGGGTTGTAAATCGGTGAGATGATTTCTTGCGTGTGTCAGCAAAGATGTGAGTCCATGTCTGGCAGGAGCACGAAGGTTAAGAGAATGTCTTTATCAAAAATTTAAGTCCTGGTCTGGTTTCGTTATCTCTCGATGAGACAAGGATGAGCGGTATCGGCTTGTCATGTCGACGAGACACGGATGAGCGGCTTGGGCTGTCGTGGTCAAGCGGATCTAGCTTGACGGGATGCAGAAAAGTTCGCAGGCGGGAGTTGCTGGTAGCGTGGTAGACATCACGATGGGGCAGTAGTCACTTCTCAGATTATGAGTTCTCACGACAAAACAAAGTAAGTGTCAGCAGTATTGAATTTTCACAGCGGTGTTATCGCTTGATGTTTATTTTTGCAAGCTTGCACTGTGACGAACGTGTAGGACGAATTCGTTATCTAGTCCACGGTTCACGAAGGCTCAAATTACAAAATTTCTAAACATCAACACCGTTCCCACTATAGGTATATATCACGTCGGGTTTCACCACTATATAGAAGTATGGTGGGTACCTATAGTGGGATGATATTGAAACTGCTGATTGGGTTACATTGTTTATTGGAAATGACTGGCCCGCGAGAATGTTGAATGAGAACTGTCTTGGCTCGTCGTTGGTGGGGATTTATATAGGCAAGCCAGAGGGGCTTGCCTCCTCAATCCCCACAACATTATTTATTTCACCAGCTTATTTAAATATAGCCAGTGTAAAAAATACGTATTTTACTGGCAATTTTTTTACCAATCGGCAATTTATTCCAACCAACGTAATGTAGACAATAGAATGTATGTACTAGGTAAACAGTTTATATAAAATTAATTATATATTAAAGCTTTCATTCTTTGCCAAATAACTTCTTGATATTTTGTATTCGCCTTTAGAATTCAATATATTATGTATACAACTTATCCACCCAGGAGTTTTTGAGTGTTCATTTATTTTTCCGCGTCTTGTAGGCTTTTATATTTTTCGGATTAATTCTTGGCTCAAGCTCGAAGCTTCCACAGCGTATGAGATTATAAAGAAGATATGAAAATGAACCGTGCGCATTCTTAATTGAAGATGTTAAGTAGGTAGGTTCATACAGTTGGATAATAGAAGTCGCATTATTGAAAATGCACTCTTTGCAATAATTATGTGGGATTTTACTATGCACTATGCACGAGTCTCATGTAGGCACCCAACTACTTGACTCTCCGGAAAGCTTCATAACTTAGGTTCAATTTTAAAACAACGTTGAATTTGTTATTTTTTATTCTACAAACTTAGCCAGATCTGTTTAAAAAAATTGTAATAACTGATTTTTTTTTAAAAGTAATTAAAACTTGTTTCTCAATAGGAACGCACATGACGAACATGTGAAAATCTGCATGACAACTATTAAGAGGCTATAGTAGGTATATTTTGAAAATAGTTTCTTCAGTACCCTCAAACGATGCATCATTGAAATAAGATACTATTTGTATGTACATCTTTATTATATTTCATGAGTTTTTTTTTTTAATTTTGAATTTGTTTAATACTTTTCTTGCATAATTAGTTTTAGTTAAATCCTTTTTTAATTTTTATTGTAAGTTACTTGAAAACTACAAGGCCCATGGAGTTGATTTTTATTTCAATCGAAAGAGAATATGAAAAATCTAGCGGGTGATTTTTTTATTATCATAAAATTTTAATTACCATTCTTTTTTTTTTTTTTGCCGTTTTTTTTAACAATATTATGCTGCATAAACGCAGCATAATATTGTTAAAAAAGAATTTAAAAAAAACTCTTAATTTTACCTTGTCTTCACGAAAAAATGTTGTATTTCACATATTTTTGATATAAAATATTTTCATAAGTATATTAGAAGGTATTTTTGTGTACATCCGTATAGCCAGGGTATAAAAGGGCCTAAACTGGTTTATTTCATGATTTGAAATTTTGTAAGTTATCAATTCTTGACAAACATGGCCAAACATAGCTATATCAGTCAGTAAAATAAAAAGTATGACTATATCCAAACAACCTTCAAAGTGTAAGCCAACTGTTGATCATAAGCCCGTGAAGCAAGTAATAAGTTTCAAATATTTAGGAGTAGAGATCTGCAGCCATAATGACCTATACACATAAGTATCTTTCGTATATGGATGTCTAAAAACTATGATATGGATAAATTAACATATTCGTATTGACAGCAAGGTTTGAATATATAAGACATGTGTGCAACCGATCATGACGTATGCTGTGGAAACGCGAGCAGACACTGAACGAACCAAGGGGCTCATAATGACAACGAAAATGAAGGTTCTAAGGGCAATTACTGGAAAAACTCTCCGAGATTGTGTTTGCAATGTTGCAATAAGAAAAACATGTGGAATAGAGGACATCGTTCGAGTAGTTTCAGAAGAAGACATTGGAGGGATCATGTAGCCAGAATGGACAGTGAAAGACTTGCGTATAAAGCAGCAAATGAAATCCCTTCTGGTCGCCGTCTACCCGAAATACCACCCAAGAGATGGAAGGATATTTGGACTTCGTCATCTCAGGAAGCAGTTTTTGAATAACTTACCAACAGATCTACTAAACGTAGTAGAAGAAGAAGACAAAAGATCTTCAGATAACCCAAGTACTCTAAGTATACTTTAACAATGTTTCAGCATAAGTACTTCATTCTTTTTTGTACTGTAAATCATACACTTATAAAAGTTTGGTTGGATTTTTAAATTCTCACCATGAATACTACATTTGATTCTGTGATTTTTGCAATAGATATATTTTTTTGTTTTAGATATAATATTATGAATAATGGAGTTTTTGTGAGGGTATCAAAGCATTTTTTTATCATCGCTAAGTGGTAAAACATGTTGCGAAAGAAGGGTGAATTTTCAAACTCCAATATCATAATAAAATGCCACTTCTGAATATAATGTAATATCTTCTTCTGATAGATTTATTAATGTTATCGCTTGAATGGTACGAGTACATCGCTATTTGAAATTGAAATAATAATTCAAATAAAGAGTAAAATGTGAAGTAAAATTATGATAAAGCGGTATATCAAAAGTGAAATTTTATTTAAAAAAGGTATATTATAATAAAAATTAGGAGAGACGAGACTGGTGTGTATGGATACTCGCATGTACCGTGCTCCCTTTTACAAGGTTATGCAAACCCGCACAACTGTTGCTGGTTACCCCACATTATGGAATATACAGTGATCGCATGAAGTAATGATTTTTTTGTGGATCCTGGCTTCCTAAAGAGAGACAATGTCAAATCATTTCACGATGTCTTACGTAGTACCTATGTTAATTATCACTGAACATATTTCATGATTTTCTAATTGACACCAATATCAGATTTTGAACAAATTCAAATAGGATCACTCATGAGACTCCCTTTCTAAAGAAAAAAGAATCATATAAATTGGACAACATGGTAAATAATTATCGCTGAACATACAAAAAAATATATTTAGGTACTTTGAATCGAAAACCTATTCCTTTTTTGAAGAAGAGTAAAAAAAAATAAACAACATAAAAAACAAGGTACATTTAGCTGAAAACCTACTCCTTTTTTGAAGTCGGGCAGGTAATAGGAACATACAAAAAAATATTTAGATACGTTGAATTTAAAACCTATTATTTATCCTTTTTTGAAGTTGGGTAGGTATATAATATGAACCAGTCGGACACGTTAAGTAAGTATGTAATATGAATATGCATAAAAAACTCCTTTTTTGATGTCGGGTAGATAAAATTAATATACATAAACAAATATTTTGATACGTCGAATTGAAAACCTATCCTTTTTACTATCCTTTCTCCTTTTTTGAAGTCGGGTAGGTAGGTAATATGAACATGCATAAAAAAATATTTAGGTACGTTGAATTGAAAACATAGGTACTTCTTTTTTGAAGTCGGTTAGATTAAATGATCATACATAAACAAATATTTTGACACGTTGAATTGAAAACCTACTCCTTTTTTGAAGTCGGGTAGATTAAATAATCATACATAAACAAATATTTTGATACGTTGAATTGAAAACCTACTTATTTTTTGAAGTCGGGTAGAATAAATGATCATACATAAACAAATATTTAGATACGTTGATTTGAAAACCTAATCCTTTTTTGAAGTCGGGTAGGTAGGTAATATGAACATGCATAAAAAAATATTTAGGTACGTTGAATTGAAAACATATGTACTTCTTTTTTGAAGTCGGTTAGATTAAATGATCATACATAAACAAATATTTTGACACGTTGAATTGAAAACCTACTCCTTTTATGATGTCGGGTAGATTAAATAATCATACATAAACAAATATTTTTATACGTTGAATTGAAAACCTACTCCTTTTTTGAAGTCGGGTAGATTAAATAATCATACATAAACAAATATTTTGATACGTTGAATTGAAAACCTACTTATTGTTTGAAGTCGGGTAGAATAAATGATCATACATAAACAAATATTTAGATACGTTGATTTGAAAACCTAATCCTTTTTTGAAGTCGGGTAGGTAATAATATGAACATGCATAAAAAAATCACGTCAAATTGATAACCTTCTTCTGTTTTAAGTCAGTTAAAAGTATAGTTAGCAAGGAACTCATTCTTACGTGTTTACGTACAAACTTCTATCGATAAACATATTTCATTTTGTCACGCTTTTCATTTTTTAATATCTGTTTATTGCGTGGATTCCTGTCGATTTTAGAATTCACCACCGTTTGTAATTTACACTCCGTCAATTCAAATTCTCCATAACTTATTCTGTCATATTATTTATCGAATACCCCTAGATAGCCAAAGCGTGACTAGGATAAAATACATATATAAAAATATTCAATACGAGCAGACTCGCATGGCGTTGCCCGTGCGATCAACGTGTTTGTTTTTAACCAATTTTAAATCGGATTAGATTATCAATTCGACATGATTTTTTTTAGTGAATGTTCAGCGATAACATTTTACATGTTGTTCAATTTTGATGATTATTTTTTCATTATAAAGGGATTACTTCTGGGGAGGTTTGATTTGAATTAATCCAAGAGCTTTGATGATGAGAATCATAAAAAAATATGAAACTAATCAATTTTTGAAGGATTTACGTATTATTGTACGGGCGAATTGTATAAAAATAATATTACTTCATAAATACATACCATCACGCTATATCCCTCATGGGATATGCAGAGAGAACCGAACGCCAAATTTTTCTATCTTGATATATATTTATTTTGAAGTCAGTTTTTTTTTATATTATGAAATATTATCATATTATCAGAAATATCTTAATCAGCGATGGCTGTTGAGTATTCATAATAATAATAATAATGAACACTTCCTTGCACCCTGCGCAAGTGGCGAGTTTATTGCCGTATGGCAATTTATTCCAACTAACCAGTGTTTCCAGCCCATAGAAGCAATATTACCGTGAGAAATAAATTTAAATAAATTTCTCCTCTTCTGGGAATCGAACCCAGGACGCCCGCACAGAAACCGAACGGCTTACCAACTGTGCTACGGCGATCGGCATATGATATTATGATACCATCTGCATTTTTTGTCTCAATGATATGATACAGTTTTTGATAATTATACATTTTTTCTTATGCAACTGGAAATGTATAAATAAAATAAAATCTAACGTTCGTGCCGATTACAATTTTTATAATTTTCAAAAAATAAAATTGATGACACCCTTTTTAAAGTTTAGGTACTTCACGCTGAAATGTTATTTTCAAAATAAATTCATAAAAATACTCCTGGTTTCATGCAATAAGTATAGCATAATTGTTCATATTTTATAAAATGTATAAAATACAAAATTGATCAATTTTATCTAATATCTTCTTCTTCTCCTTCTACTGCTTGTTCTAGTACTGGGTACTGTTTAATCTCGGATTCACTCCTGGGACGCGGATGTCCAGCTGTCCTTACATCTCTTTGGCGGTCGTCCCAGGGAGTCTGCTGGTTGACGGTATCTCGTCTGCCGCTATTTAATATCAAACTAATCAAATTGAAAAAAGGATAAGCGTGTATTTATAGCGGGAATACACAAATTCAAGAAAGGTAAAAATCGATTGCGAAATTCCAGTATGGACAGTCACGTGAAGTTGATTAAAAATGTGTAATACAAAAACTTACAAAAAATCTCTGGATGTTTATTTGAAAAAATATTGTGTTTTTCATTTGTGAAAAAAATTATTTAAAGTGAATTTATTTCACAGGAGCTTTAAGGAAGGTATGGCAATTTCGAAGTTAAAAATATCCCACTTGGAAACCTTCCGTAATGATGAAGTGTCGAAGTATGCACATGAATATTAAATTAAGGTACATAAAATATATAGGTATATTTTTTCTTTATTTCGTAACGGGGATGAAATTGTGTCAAGTACAAAATGGTAGACTGTGGAGTACCTCTCTTTTTTCTTACCTTTGTATGTCACCCACCTACCCACCTCGTTACAAACAACAGTCAAATTACTCCATACCTTCCAAACAATTTTTCAAACATATTTAATCAATACCAATACTGGCAATATTTATTTTTACTCTCCACTTATGTCTCCACTACTATGAAATATGGAGAGTCATGATTTCACAATGTTAAAGCACATTTTTCATATAAATTTCTCAATGGGTATCATGTTGAGAGTGTATAAATTGAGTTTCGTCGTGATGTTTTTGTGGGTATGCCGTAACCCGTATGCCGTACACAAATATGAAAATTTGTGTTCTCTATACAGCCCAAACTAAAATGCCGATGGACTTCATAATATTGATACCATATGTGTGAAGTACATTAACGTAGAGCTGATTAATTCTCCATAGACAACAGTTAATTTTTTATCTATGAATTTATTTGTTAAAACATTAAAAATGCTCTCACTGTCGGGAAAAATGAGATTTTTCTTATTTAGTTTCATTTTTTTATACAATTGATATACACTCTTCAAAGGTGTATTCAGGGATTGTCAACCTTTAAAGAAAAAAATATTAACAGTAGTGAAATAGTTTGAGAAAATTGAGTTATCGACTTCATATTGATATTGTATGTGTGTCTATAGAAAACTGTATTGTTTGAATCTCCAATACTATGAATTTAAAGGTTACATACTATCATGCCATCCTCCTCATGGGGTAGGTAGAGAGAACCAAACACCGCATTCTTCTTAATACATATTCATTATCTTATCAACATTTTTACATCGTCTAATTCGTGATCGTCTATTGTTAAAGTAATATTATTACATCCATTTCTCAACAGGTATCGTATAGAGAGTGCATACTATGATCTTTTTGCTTATGGTGTATTATGGTGAATCTTATTTATTTATTTATTTTCTTTGGAAAGCTACAGCCCATTTACACTTTAATGATAAGTACAATATTATTTTTACAGTGTTGGAGCCAAAAAAAGCATTCCATCAACATAATAAAAACAATTAACAGTTTTCAAGCCAAAAACATTCATACACACTCACACACATACACACACTCATACACACCATCACATACACATACATACATACACACATATATACAACAACTAGGGAAGGGAAGGGAAAGGAGAGAAGAGAGACTAGGAGGACAGGATAGAGGATATATGTTTAGGAATCTAATAGAAATGTACTTCTTCAAAGTGCATTTAGGGATTGTCAACCTTTCAAGAAGGAAAAATGTACACGTGTATGTAGTGGAGAGTTTAGTGTTGGTCACAACCTACTCGTTTTAAAATGTTTTCCTCCATAATGAGGATTCATATACCTTTTTTTTACGGTACAAGGTAGAGCGTTTCATTCCATTGTGATAATGTCAGTAAAAATTACTTATATAATTCTCCATTGAGATTATTTCATAGCCTGGGAAATAAGTACCTATACTTATGTGACTGACATTTTTTTGGATTCCTTAGCGATATATAAGCGAGTATTGTCGATCAATTTCCGAGCTCATTCTTGTGACGAATAATTGCATTTGTAGAGTTGATTGAACTTTTTAAAAAATTTTATCTGCTTCAATTCATTTGGGAGGTAAAAAATATCTATAAAACGATTTTTTAGTAACAAAATATATAAACAAAAAGAGATATAAAAGTTATGTAAGCACAAGTGAAATAATAAAATGTTAATTATTAGAAATTAAATATCTTGTATTAACTATTTATACGTCTTTATTACTATGAACATGCTTTTAACTACAATTATTTTGTTCCTTTTATCTTCATTATGTTGATAAAATAAAAACAATTAAATAAATAATAGCGTTTACTTTAGGAACTATAAATATCCCAAAGAGTGTTCATGTAATGTTTATATGTTTATAATGGGGTGAAGCTGCATTTTATAATTCTATAAACAAACAATATTTTAGATAAGTGTCAAAAGTATGTAAATTAATTCTAAAAATGTCAAAACTATATAAAATAGGCATGGCATGTTAAAGAACTATTTTCAATAGATGTTACTACAAAAGGAAAATGAGAATGTGGCCTGCCCCCCTAGACAACATGCCATTAAAGCTAAGCGTTATATCGCTAAGCGATAGAAATGTATGAAATTTGTGGCTGTCACGTGTTGTCATAGCGACCAATTTCATACATTTACTATCGCTTAGCGATATAACGCTTAGCTTAAATGACACGTTGTCTAGGCCCCCAGCTCTGATAATACACGGTAGGTAGGTACATATAATATAGTGAAGCTCTTATTGCATTTTCAATTGAAAACACCTATTACAAAATCTATAGTTGATGTTATTAAATAGCATACAACTGCGTAAATCAAACAATCCTATCTCGTGCGTCAGGTATGTGTAACGTAGCCAATGGCGGACGTCTGGAGTGCTGAACCGGTGAAATAAAATAAAAGCAAATACTATATTATGTATCAACAAACATGATCAAAAAAATACTGAATTATTTGTCACTTTACTACAAGAATGAGGACAAAAATTCGAGTATCACGTTACTTAAATAAACACCTGAAATTATGCAACGGTGCCGGACCCGCGGTGCGTTATTCCAAGCGCACCGCAAGAACTATACCAAATATTAAGGAAATTAAGACAACGTATTGGCTCGTGAAACGGTAGATATTTTATACGAATGTTTGACGACTTTGGCGCGCCGCACCGATAAGCTAGCTTTGCCGATTCTATGTTAGGCGGTGAGCATTTCGCTGTTGTTTAATTAAGTTTGTTTAATTATGAATAGGTGTATAAATACCTATATAAAAATTGTAAATGAAACTGTAAATGACCTGGACATTCTTCATCTGTCAAGATCCACATTAAAAAAAATCCTTATGATAAGGTTGAGGTAGTCTTCTCACATCTTTAAAAACCTCTTTTGTAACTTAAATTTTGTTTTTTTAATGCTCTTTATGATCTTTTTTTACTTGTGCTACTCTTCATGCTCTTACACATAATATACTCAATCACATGCACACACCACACACACACACACACAGACACACAAACATACTATCCTCCTCCCTATTTCCTCGTTACTGTTTCAATAAGATAATATAACTATTTTCTCAATATAGAGATAGGTAAGTAGGTACTCGTTTTGGATATTTCATCATTAAATATGTATATAAGGTATTGTTTTTTATGTTGTGTAGTACATGTACTCACCTTTTAGTAAAAATATATATAATTCATTGAATATTGTAAAACTTTTCTAGATTAATTATTGTGGATTGGATTTTTGTGTTCTATTGAAAAATAAATATACTTTGCACCATTTAAATTGTGACGATTTAATGGAGGATAATGGCACTATTTCAATTTTATAAATATTTTTAAATAATAGTCTAGCCGAGTATTTTTCAGTATCCGTTAAACTTTTGAAACTAACATGTACAATTCCCACGACTTCCTTAGAGAGTGAACGTTATTTTTCCACATTAATAATAATAAAAACATATTTAAGAAACACCATTACACAGACCGTCTCAACGCATTGTCAGTGTTGAGCATCGAAGGATTTAAACATTACCGGATTTTATTATGCGAGTGATTTAAGTGTTAGTAAATATAACAGTTCAAAGCTTTCATACAAAAAAAAAATAAGTGTTTTGCTCCACCGAAACTTTTTAGTTAGCAGCCGCCACTGAATGTGACCATACGTCCCGTATTGAACGGGAGTGTCCCTTTTTCGGTTCTCCGTCCCAGTGCCCCCGATATAACCTTCGGGACGCAAAATTGTCACGTTTTTCCAAACCGCAGAAGTATTTGACGTATTTTCAATAATCTTATATATGAAAACTTTTTACATTATAATGAATATATTTCATGTCTACCTGGGACAAAAATGCTTCAGTAAAAAGAGAATTTTCATTAAGAAGCGAATTGTGAACATAAGATTAAACCCAGTTACAGATTCCGGTTTTTATGGTGTTGATAATTAAAGTGAATATATAAAAAACGTGCCAATTTTTTCTTATTATTATTTCAGTTTTTTTCAAAAACTGTATTATAAAAATTTGTTCTTCCGACAAATATAAAAATTACTGAGTAATATATTATATTTCATAAAATTTCAAATTTGTAACAAATACGAATCAAATAAAACATCGAATATTTTTTTAAAAGTTGCGTAGGTATACACATATATTGGATTTTTTTCCTTGTCGGGAATAACTATATTTTTATGACCATTTTTTTAATATCTCAATAGAAAAGAAGTTGGATACTAAGGGAGAACAGGGAAATCGAGGAACCTACAGGGCTTACGACCTTTCATCAGCTGGTCTATTTGATCACTTTATGCGCCTGCGCATAAAGTGATCGTACGTACCAATATGCCTTATGGTTCTCCCTCAATATTCCAACGTGTCATAAGAATATCGTTGACTTTATGAACACATTGTAACAAGTGGGTAAACAAGCCAAAAATAATATATCTGGTACAGTTCAGGGGTGACATTTGTGCGAGAACACTGTCATCTCATATATAAGGACTGTAGCTATTTCCCAATATGTGCGTTACAAAAAAGTTAATTCGTTTTATCATAGATGGCAATGGTAAAAACAGCTTATTTTCAAGAACTATGATATCTATTAATTAAATATACAGAACTTTCAAAAATTGGAAAATGGGGAACTCAATAAAATGGCTTAATTTGCGAACGTTGCGCAAGTGTACAAATAATACTTAAAAATGTGATGTTTTTTCCATTATAAACCTATTAGTTGACGTCAAAATCTAAATGGTCACCTTAAGTATGTGTAGTCTTTACTGCATACAGTATAATATGTATGAAACATTCGCAAGAATTTTAAGTCATAACTACTATAGACCGCATTTATTGAAAAGTTATTTGAAAGTGTGTATGTAAATATTAGGTGGAGTATCGTATTTTAAAATATATTTTTGTTGGTTTAATGTTATGTAGTTTTTCAAACTTACCGGCAGTCAATAAAACTAAATTGAACTAAATACATAGAATTAAAAAATTAAACTTATTTTTGAACTTTATTCATAGGTAGATAAATATTCATGAGGAATGTGATTTTCGATTCATTATTGATGTATTTTTTATGCTACATATAACAATACTTATCATAATAATGAGCGAATCTTATTGTATCTACATATGCGAATTGATTAATAAGTCTAAACATAAAATAGGTAGGTACTTTAATATTTTTATTTCGACAAGATATTTTGGTAAAACCAGTTTATTTTCTATCAACTTTATCATGGACTAAGAAACAATGCTAAAATTTGTTCGCAAAATGTCCCTCGATTTAATATGAAAATATTTCCAGTCCACAAATAATATATTTTGCATAGTCATTCTCGTATAACAAAAATATTTATTATATTTTTCGGATACGGGGATTCCTTTGAGGAATCTATACCCAGAACAAATGAATTCAAGAATAATCCTTTCAGAATATTCCCAGGAGACATGACCAACATATTATAATCAAATTCCCTTTCCAAATACCAAATGTTCATAATAATGTTTTATTACATATTGTATATAACAAACAAAAGCGGATTTATAAATAGTGTTTCCTTCTATTAATGCTCCAGTAAATAGTTGGACGACATATTGCTGAAATGAAAATTAATTTTAATATTGAGTTTTCATTTGCTCTGAAGATGACGTGCTACATAAATATGTCATTGAATAAAATGATTTATGTAGGAACGAAGAGCAAAGTGTTGTTTAATCGATATTAAGTAATTTTTAGTAGCAAACATTATGGGATTCGAAATCAAACACAATTACTATGGAGTGGTTTACTTAAGGAAATCTTCAGTTTAACAACTATCTGAACGTACGAGAAAATAAGTACTTACGTCTAGTTCAACTGTCGATTTGTTCAAGAGAATTTATTTCTCTTAACATATCGACATAGTATCAATACAAGATGCTATTTGTATGCCAGGGGGCAAGTCTGGTCAATAGGCGGAATCAAAACCATCCATGTTTACCCATATCATGGATATAATTATTATCCTGATATTACGTCGTCTATCTCATTAAACATCTTCAAGAAAAGGCTAAAGCAAAAATATTTATCTGACATCACCTGATTATATCTTCCTCTCCTCTTCCTTTCTTTATCCTTTAGTTTTCATATCATTGCTATGAATTGTTCTTATATTCTATCTCTTTTTTTTTTTACTTTTCTTCTGATATGTTTATTTATTTTGTAATGTGATTAACTAATTGCCATAGTACACACTGTTTTGTATATTTAACATTTACTCTGGTTGGTGGCGGGCTAATTGCCTAATGGCAATTAGCCCGCCAGTGTACTAAGTAATAGGTACAGAAAGATTCAAATAAATAATTATCTTATGGAGTTCTATTATAATGTTAAGATAGTAAAGAACTCCATAAGATTATTATATTCATGATTTGGGAATACATGGATGGTTTTGATTCCGCCGGCTGACTAGACTTGTCCCCCTGGTCTATATTTTTCATAGTTTTTTCAACTTTGAAGTCAAAAAACACCAGGTTTCGCAGCATATAGGTATGTTTTATGTATGGATTAGCTCAGAATTCGAAGTAGAACATTTAGTGTGTTCCTTATTACATTCGATCCGCTCAATGCACGGAGCCTAAAATTTTAGAATATGTAGGTATGTATAACTTTTATACTCAGTATTTTGAATTTTTTAATTTTGTTAGGGGTTATTAACTTTTAATTTTTTGCCTAATTTTACCATATATGTCAAAAACCATTAAAGCTAAAACGCTGAAAATTCGTGTAAATATAAACAAATACAAAATCTCTAATGTTTCTCAAACATTTTTTATTGATAAAAATAATTTCTATAAACTATATTTCCAAAGTTTAAAAAATATCGAAAAACGTCAAAACACCTTAACTAGATAATTTAATTTTCTATAAAAAACATGTTCATTAATAAAAATTATATTTTATCGACATCGTTTCGAATTTGTCATTTCGGACTTTCAATCCTTTGATACTTAATCTTCAAGCATACATACATACCAAAATGCTATTTTCATATTCTAGGTAAGAAAAAAGGACTGACATCCATACTTTTGTATCTTGACATACATACCTTCATGTTTTTTATAGAAAACAAAATATCTTAAAACATTCAATAAATTTGATTTTTGGGTTTTACTTTGGTGCGTATTCTTCAACTATAGGTACATACTATCAAATTACATACTATCACAAATTACATTAGATCTCATGTGTTGCATGCAACTAAAATGTAATTTTTTTTTCATATTGTTCATTTGTGTAAATTGTAAAGCTTACCCAAAATGATCTCAATAAACAGACATCAAATTTTCCCTTTTTTTTTGCGAAAAAAGTGGTGTTGATTTTAATAGGAATATACATTATATTATGTACTAGTGAACACCCGGCAAACTTCGTATTGCCTGTATAATTAAAAATTGTCCTCCATAACCACCCGTCGCTTCAGACTCTTCAATACCTCCCATCCCTTCAGTACTTCCCGTCCCTTCAGTACCTTCCGTCCCTTCAGTACCTCCCGTCCCTTCAGTACCTCCCTCAGTTACTCCCGTTCCTTCAGTTACTCCCGTCCCTTCAGTTACTCCCGTCCCTTCTGTTACTCCCGTCCCTTCAGTTACTCCCGTCCCTTCAGTTACTCCCGTCCCTTCAGTTACTCCCGTCCCTTCAGTTACTCCCGTCCCTTCAGTTACTCCCGTCCCTTCAGTTACTCCCGTCCCTTCAGTTACTCCCGTCCCTTCAGTTACTCCCGTCCCTTCAGTTACTCCCATCCCTTCAGTTACTCCCGTCCCTTCAGTTACCCCCGTCCCTTCAGTTACTCCCGTCCCTTCAGTTACTCCCGTCCCTTCAGTTACTCCCGTCCCTTCAGTTACTCCCGTCCCTTCAGTTACTCCCGTCCCTTCAGTTACTCCCGTCCCTTCAGTTACTCCCGTCCCTTCAGTTACTCCCGTCCCTTCAGTTACTCCCGTCCCTTCAGTACCTTCCGTCCCTTCAGTTACCCCCGTCCCTTCAGTTACTCCCGTCCCTTCAGTTACTCCCGTCCCTTCAGTTACTCCCGTCCCTTCAGTTACTCCCGTCCCTTCAGTTACTCCCGTCCCTTCAGTTACTCCCGTCCCTTCAGTTACTCCCGTCCCTTCAGTTACTCCCGTCCCTTCAGTTACTCCCGTCCCTTCAGTTACTCCCGTCCCTTCAGTTACTCCCGTCCCTTCAGTTACTCCCGTCCCTTCAGTTACTCCCGTCCCTTCAGTTACTCCCGTCCCTTCAGTTACTCCCGTCCCTTCAGTTACTCCCGTCCCTTCAGTTACTCCCGTCCCTTCAGTTACTTCCGTCCCTTCAGTTACTCCCGTCCCTTCAGTTACTGCCGTCCCTTCAGTTACTCCCGTCCCTTCAGTTACTCCCGTCCCTTCAGTTACTCCCGTCCCTTCAGTTACTCCCGTCCCTTCAGTTACTCCCGTCCCTTCAGTTACTCCCGTCCCTTCAGTTACTCCCGTCCCTTCAGTTACTCCCGTCCCTTCAGTTACTCCCGTCCCTTCAGTTACTCCCGTCCCTTCAGTTACTCCCGTCCCTTCAGTTACTCCCGTCCCTTCAGTTACTCCCGTCCCTTCATTACCTCCCGTCCCTTCATTACCTCCCGTCCCTTCAGTTACTCCCGTCCCTTCATTACCTCCCGTCCCTTCATTACCTCCCGTCCCTTCATTACCTCCCGTCCCTTCATTACCTCCCGTCCCTTCATTACCTCCCGTCCCTTCATTACCTCCCGTCCCTTCATTACCTCCCGTCCCTTCAGTAGGTCCCGGTCATACACTCGACAATTCATCAAAGTTTCATTGAAATTGAATGAATGGTTCCCAGGATAGTCCACCTTCATAGGTAAAATGACCTGATACCCGATGAAGAAGAAGAAGAAGAAAATATTTTAAATTCAGAAATCATCCCGGGCATACGATCGACAATTCACCAAAGTTTAATTGCAATCGGATGAACGGTTCCCAGGATAGTCCACCTTCATTTAGGAGCGCATTCAACACATACATAGATACATACATACATAGATACAAACATTCAAATTTATAATATAGATACACAAGGAGTTCTTTTTTTGTATTGGTCATGCCAAGTAATTTTTTAATTTACTTAATACCTAGAGGAATTAATAAATCTTTCGAAGAAAATTTACTACGAGCTTCAAACGAAAACTATCGTCTCGTATTTCCAATAGTCCAGTTGGAGAACATTAACGTGGTATTTCCTTTCCAAGTCGAACAGAGGAGCTGGAAACGGAATAGGGTTTTTTACTTCCATGTGACTTGCCACTATGTTTCCAACTCAATTGATACAACGAAGCTTCTATCTTGTGCCGGAACCTTTTCTCTTTATAATACTCTCGTGTGGTTTTTAATACACAGCTTTACACTTAGCGATTTGTTCGACATATATGTATACACCATACAAAATACTTTGTTATAAGTTTAGTTATTCGTCTGTGAGAATATAACAAAAATGATTAATCAACCAAAAAAATTGTCTATTGCGATAATTTACAATTGACATTTTGATAACAAAGTATAATTACAGTAGGATCTTGTAAGTAAAGTATATGAAGGATGCATTGAGAAAGGACTAAGGATGAATGCCAGCAAATTAAACTTAATGATCTTTGAAAAAAGCGTGTCAAATAAAAGAAGAAAATGAATGGATCGAGCAAGTGACGAGTATATCTATCTGGGAAGTATGGCAGGTGACGGTGAATGGAGCACTCATACCAGTTATGAATGATCGCAATGTATCAAAGGATGACAAAGTTGCAATTGATAACGTTATCTTAGTGCCAACCTTGACGTATGCAAGTGAAACCTGGACATGAAAAAAGTCGCACGAAAGCATAATAATTGTAGTTGAAATGAGATCGCTTAGAGAATTTGTAACAGACCGATATATGAAAAGGTATAAAATGAAGACAAAAAGAAAGAATGAGGAAATGAAAGTTACGTGAAATGAAACACATTTATGAATGAAGAACGCGAAAGACAAAGAAAATATACAAAGCCGACAGGAACGGAACAATAGGTCGGGGAAGCCCATGAAAAGGAAGGCACGACCATATGAAATATAAGAAGCGTGAACAACAGACGAATATGTATAAGACGATGTATGAATGTTGACGAGGCGTTGAATATGTGTCAACATAGAAAAATGTGGTCTTCGGTTTTCTCTGCCAACCCCTTTGAGGTACATGGCGTGATGATTTGTATTTATGAATGTATCTTTATTATAAATCTCAATTTTTGTTTGCTGGTATGATTGTATGTACGTTATGCGCTCCTAAATCGTTGATCCAATTGCAATTAAACTTGATGTGAACTGTTGAGCGTTTATCCGGGACGGTTACTGGATTTAAACATTTTTCATCTTCTTCTTCTTCATCGAGTATAAAGTCATTTGACCTATGAAGTCGAGTTATTTACTTTTAAATTTTGTTAAAAATCTAATTTTGTGTGAACTTCGGAGTAAGTAGGTACCTATGTACCTAATACCCATTAGTGATGATTTATGCAATTGTTTCTCTGCGGGCGTCCTGAGTTCGACATTTGGCACTGATGAGACGGGATGTACTGAAAGGCCAGAAGGGACGGGAGGTACTGAAACTCCTGAAGGGACGGTAGGTACTGAAATTCCTGAAGGGACGGGAGGTACTGAAGGGACGGGAAGTACTGAAAGGCCTGAAGGGACGAGAGGCGCTGAAAGGACGGGAGGCACTGAAGGGACAATTTTTAATTAGACAGGCATTACAAAGATTGCCAGGTTTCACTATTATTGAAATCAATCTTAAAAGTCAATACTTGGGTCAATTAAAAGTCAATTGAATTATTTTTGTGTTTTATAGTTTTTTTATGAATCTGTATTGTACAATATTATATATAATTTTGTACCTTTTTAACCTTTTGTTGTTTGTAATAAATGGAGATTCAATAATTTTATTCTATCAGTTGAAAAACCATTCTATCACACTGTTGAGAGAGGAAAAAATTGAAGAATTTAATCATGTTCGATTTTATATAATCATGGAGTCCTACAATTTAAACGATGACTAAGATTTTAAATTCAAATTTAAAATGGTTCGAATGTTGAATAAGATACGCAAATATACTTTTGTTGTCAAGAAAAATAATAAATTACATAATATATAAGAATAACTAATTTTGTTAAATTTACCATGTAAAATATATTATCTGATATGAAAATATAAATTGAAAGACAGACGGCAGGTCATTGTTTGAATGACATATTAATTATCTGGGAGATATTCCCCAGACATCCTTGATCGACCTGGGCCTTTGAATTACAATACCTACATCTGAAAACAATGATCCATGGCTTCATCTAGAATGTCGATTTTCTCATATGTATTACCTATGCGATTGTCTAGGATTGATTGTCTACATGTTTCCTTTCTGATGTGATAACTTTGGTTAATATTGACAGTGGCAGAAAACAATGCTTTGAGTTTCATAAATCACTCGAAATAGATACATAAATAAAAAAACAGTAATAAAGAAAAAAATCACTGACAATGTAAATTAACAAGGCAGAAAGCGTTAAAATGAGAAGAAAAGTTCGATTATTTCCCCGTAGGTAATGATATATTGATAAGAAAAAATGCAAGAGGTCATAGTTGAAGAACACGCATGTAAAAAGGCGATGGTTGTTTATCAAGATAGGAATTTATGGCAGTCGGTTCTCTTGTAAGGGATACGGCGTTATATGTACATAGAATTTATTTATTTTTAAACAGTTTTATGGAATTCCTACCCAAATCGAGGGTGATTCGTGAAATTTTAGTCTGAAACACGCAAATGATTGTTTTTAGTAGTTATTAATTTTATTGGTGGTTGGACATTTACCTACATAATCCTTTGATTTGAGAACAGAAATTTGCAATAAACGCGGTATTTGTTCGGTCAAAGATGAGCAACGTTAAAAGGACGAGGATCATTGACAGTATAATTATAAAGATCAAATGCAGATGTATTCGGGCAACAAAAGAACACATTGGTCAGGCGACGACTTTCCACAACACGAATTTTATATATGTAAGTAAGTGAGAGGCATACAGTGTCCAACACGGAGACGACAAATATTGGATATTTCTCTTGTTGGTGTATTCATTCCATGAAACCAAGGATGGTTTGGCATCGTGTTTTGAATCGATTTGTAGTAAGATGGTCAATGATTTACATTTATTTACTCGAATATTCCCATTTGCCAGACCATCGCTTCCACGAACTATGTCTCAAACAAGCTATATATAGTAGGATGATTTATATAGCGCCGTTTTCGTGAAAACACCTCAAGGGTGCTTTAAATTGGTTAGCGATTAATAGCGGTTTTACATAGGTTAGCGATTGCTTAAAAATCTAGGTAAGTGAATTTAATATTAAATTAAAACAGATCCAGATTCAATATTATTAGTTCAATGCCATGCGATATTTAGAAATAAAACTATTCGAAGTTGGTCATTTGGTTTGATGAAGTTATTTTATTGAGATTTTCTAAAAAGGTGTGTCTTTAGTTGTGCTTTGAAAGTCTAATAGCCAGTTTCATAAAATAAACAGCAAAAGGACCTTTTAGTTAAAGGTAAAATAAAGTCCTCTTTCAGTCGTTGTGTTTCATAAGTAATAATGTCGCGTCCTTAGCAAAAGGCAGAAATTTCACCAAAATAATACCTGAAAGTTGGTTATATTGCTATCAATATCTATGCGAACATAGCAAATAGCATAGGTAAATCTTTCCGTCTACTACCATATAATATGTGATATTTGTCATTGAATTGATCCTTGATGTAAAGAACATGTTTATGGAATCGAAACCTATGAAAAAATACTCCTTGATTCTAATTTTTCATGTGTCGATTCTTTTCCTATTCTCTACAGTTTATGCGTGTTGGTTTACTCATTAAAAATGGTCGTTAAATATTCAGATTCATTACAAGAACGCTTATAGCTTAATAATTGTGTTTCTCACAAATCGAAGTAGTTTTCAGATGATCACAGAAGATACTTTTGGCTTTGAGCTTCGCTAACATTGGGAGAAAATCTATTTCATTATATATAAATAGTTACATCACAAAATCGATCATAGGTATCCACTTAATTAACTCTTTTCACCTTCTGAAAGTGGATACTTTGCGATGGAAATGATTCCAGTAATATGATTCTATTTAAGTTCTTTCTTCTGATATAAGTGTCATTGGGAAGCCAGATTACCTATTGAAGAAGTAATCAACGCTACCAAACAAACCTTATTATGAACTTTTAATTTTAGCGAATCGTATATAGAACTTCATAATTATGGTGAATAATGCTGGAAAAAATCATACCTGATTTAATTTTTGCAAAAAAATTGTTTCTTTTTACATGACGATCATTTTGCTTTGTAAGGAATTTTCCTACTGATAAAGTTATGTTAACTTTTTCTATAATAAAAAAAAACAGTCCAACAATAACATAAGGATTCGTGATTCAAAGTTTTAAAATTATGAATATTGTAAGATAGATGAAAAATAACACAACATGAACAAATTATTTTATTTCTTCTTACATTAATGAATGAGATCAACCATGAACATCTCAACTCAAGCATTTCTATAAAAAAACATATGACATTGTTTGTCTTCTACAAATAAGCTTTGCTTCTGTACTTATTAAACATTGTTCTTTACAGGTTTTCTCAAGTTACCTATTTTCTTTGCTTATGTATCATTGCATTTATTTGTATCGTGATTAAAAATGGAACCATGGTTGTATTCTCTAAATTTGGAAGTAATTTACTTGGGATAGACGCATGAAAGGTTAATTGGAAAAGCCTCTAATATACGCGTTGTATACAATAATAATAATAATATTTAAACACAGACCCATGGTAAAACTTTTGCAATCAAAGAATACTTTCAATTTCAAATTTAATGTGTTTTTAATGGGATAGTAGATTAGATCTGAAAATTTTGGTTATTTGCAATAAAATAGAATTGTGTTTGTTCAATGACAAATAATGTTTGATTTAAAAAAAATGTTCTTAATTATTTTAATAGAAGTCGGGTTTTTGAATTTTTTTTTCTTTCAGTGTATAGTTTCAATATTCTAATGCCTTCACAGTGAGTGCTCGAAAGCAATAGGAACTTTGATATAATTATAGTTTTTAACATAAAATTTTTAATATTTAAATTATGTGTAAATATGTCCAAATTCCTACAAAAAAGTATTCATTTTCATTATTTTTTCTTTGTAAACTATATTATAATGATCGAATCCCAAAAGTGAATGTAGTAAAATGGAATTGAGTATCTATGAAAATAATTAGTGCTGTAGGTGAAAAAAAAACTTAACAAATATTCCTAAGCATGGCGATCTTCTAAAACAAAGCAAAGAATTAGATAAGGTATTTTATCTGAAAATTCAGAAGTGATAAAACACACTTTGTGTCCATTTTGGTAAAATATGCTTGACATGTAGGTCAGGTAAATTCAATCCCTTTTTGCTTAACTCGACGTAAATAATGAAAATTCCGAGTCCTTTTCTATAATCGTATAAGAACCAAAAATCTACTTCAACTAATGGTGGCTAAAAATATAAAGGGGTTTGAAGACCATTAAGGTATTTTGTGAATCCAAAAAGCCTTCTGATAAATACCCTAGCTGTCAAAATAGGCCCTAATTTCCCTCTTGAAAAGAACTCAGAGTATTCTTAAGATTTATGGATAAATCCGTATTTTTTCAAAGGAAGTGAATTATGAGGTTAACATGAGGTATTTTATGTTGGATACATTCAACACACAATTGATGATAAAGAGTTCTTTTGAAAAAAAATGATAATGTGACAAATTTCCCACAATTTAACAAAGCGGACTTGGTAATCAGTTGCTTTTTACGGCTACTTGGATATGCGGATTCAAAACGTATGTTTTTTTTTTTAAAGAATGAATATGTCCTTGAACCAAGTACAAATACATCCTCATACATTCCCTGTACTTAGCATAAATGATTGTACCATAGGTGAACGAAATCGGTTGTGGCAGGATTCGAATTCGTGACCACTGGATTCAGCGGAGGATTCACTGGAGCGGCTAGCTCGCTGGACTCGTGACAAGCGCTCGAGCCGCTCTACCACTACAAATTTTAACATCTAAGGAGTATTAAGATTTAATAGGTAATCATGACTTTTTGTATTGTTTATTTGTGAAAAAGGTTGTTAAAATATCTTAAACTATTCAATAATTAGGATTTGAGGTTTTATAGGTATTCTTCAACTATACACACTATCGGTATCAGCCGTTAGATCTGAAATGAAATGAAATGATTTATTTCCATTTTTTTACACATATATATAACAATAACAAAAAAATAACTATAACTTAAAAATACTTATCATAATCATAGTATGTACAATTGTTCCTATTTGGAAATTTACTGCCTCACTAGACAAGTCTGTTCTGAGGCAGTACTGTTTCAATTTGCCCTGTGGTTACATGTTGTTGAATGCAAAATAATTAACAGAGATAATTAAACATAAACAGGAAAGAAAAATAATGAAATATAATCAGAAAATTTACCGTGAACTCTCATTTATTTTAGCCCATATAACTGTAGTGGAAATGATGGATGGAAGTAAGCTGTGGTAGAGATTTTCAGGTTATGAAGGCACAGAGCAGTGAACTATGTTAGGATATTTAACAGGACATGAGCAGATTGTATTCTACCATTTCTTTTCAGCCAGTCAATTACCAGTTTTATGAAGTTTGTTTAATCTAATCTAATGTGTTACTTGCAACTATTTGTGTTGTAATAAAGGTACATGTTAATTTGTGCAATTTGTAGATTTGTGAATCAAGATTAATCAAATGTGAACCACTAATTTTAACGAAAAACGTTTACAACATTCAGAAAGCATTTGCGGCGCATCTCCAACATATACACACTCATTCATATAATGTTGCGATTAATGTGCATACAGTTTAATAAAATATTCATACGACGATTTCAGCTTTAAACCAGTAATGAATTAATAATAATACGGCTTAACATTGCAGGAAATTAAATGAATTTAAAGCTTCAACAAACATTTGTCGCAAAGGGTTTGGCCGGGGAAGGGGAGTTTTGGGAAATTGGTTTGTATGGGGACTGAAACAATAGCGGAATAATCAATCAACCGGTGCGAGTATTATAATTTTAGGGAAAATATAAGTCCGGAAGAACGGCCTGATGGACCAATATACCGGCCGCCATTCACTCATTGTGTGTCGATAAAATATTCAACAAAGATAATATGAAAATTGGTGATACGAAAAGTATTGTCGTGCCATTTTGATATTGATAATTTTGCAAACGCGATAAAGATTATTTCATGTCTTTTGTTCATCTCCGGTGATGTAGAGATTCACATTATTACTTTGATGCATTGGTTCATTTGTACATTTGATGTTTTGTATTTGATTAATGTCGACATTATGATTTAGCGTGATGTGTGTGTTCTCTTTTTCAACAATGTTCTAACGAAATGGACCAGAAAACACGCGAGCGTTCACACTCACATTAATATTTACCAATTTTTTGCACGACAGCAAACAGCTTATATTTCCTAACTTAATTTATCACAACATCATATACTTCGATGAAATAAAGATAAATAATTTATATATTCGACAAGTAATTTTATTAGCTTTTCAAATAATGGTTCTGTGATAGATCTTTAAAGTCTAATCAGTACACGACAAAATAGAACAGTGACAAATCACACATACTCATAACAGAACCTGCATTAGAAAATCATTAAATGTTTGTTGTGATACAGGCGAAACGTCGACAGACGACTAACAGAATTTGACGCGGGTTACCTGCAAAATACTTTTAATGTTTTTGATTCTAATCCAACTGTCGGTTCGTTTGAGAGAATTTAATTCTCTTAATTAATCGACATTATTAAGCCAAGGAACTATTTTGTAAGGTGTAGTGGACTATTTCCTATTTAGTGGCTTCGTAGCATATATGTTCAATACCTATAGGTATATGAATGAATTCAAAATTTGAAGTAGAACATTTTGTGTTTTTGTGCGTCTGTGCCCCCCCCCCCCCTTATAACTTTTGATCCGCTCAATTCACAGAGCTCAAAATTTCAGAATATATAAGTATAACTCAGATATTTGAATTGTTGTTTCAGTCAGAGGATAATCAATTTTTGAATTTAAACTTTATTTTTCCATAAATCTCAAAGACCATGTTTGTTAGAACCCTATAAATAGTATACATATTATAAAAATACAAAAATTACATAGAACATTTTTTGTTAAGAAAAACATTTTTTATGATAAATTTGTGTCTATATTTCCAAAGTTTTTAAATATATCGAAAAAGCCGAAACACCCCAACTTCTTCTTCTTCTTCTTCAGCCTGTTTTCATCCATTCTTGGACATAGGCCTCCCCCTTGATCCTCCACAGCTCCCTGTCTTGGGCACACTGCATCTATCCCAACTAGATACTTTAATTTGCTATAAAAAGTATGAACATTATAGTTGTACATCACAATTTTTTTTTATCAATTTAAATATCAGATGGGTCGATGGCAGAGCGGTCAGCGCGCTGGGCTAGTAATCCAGTGGTCGCGAGTTCGAATCCTGCCTCGACCGATTTCGTTCACCTATAGCACAAGCATTTATGCTTATTTTAGGGAACGTAGGAATATGTATATGACATATTCATTTTTTGTAAAAAAAAATGTATATTGAATTTAGTGACGACATCGCTTCATACAATTTGTATGGCGGTCTCCTATACATAATATCTAAGAAGACTTTATAGTTTAATACCTGCTTAATTTCCAAACAAACATACCATCATGCTGTTTTCATATTATGGGAAGGAAGGACTGACCTCCATACTATCCTATCTTGACATACATACCTACATGTTTTATATAGAAAACAAAATATCTTAAAATATTTATAAATTTGTGTTAAGTGTTTATAGTTTGGTACGTATTCTTAATGAACACTTCCTAGCACCCTGCGCATGTGGCGAGTTTATTGCCATATGACAATTTCTTCCAACTAGCCAGTGTTTCCAGCCCAGAGAAGCAAAATTTTCGTGAGAAATAATTTCTCCTCTGCTGGGATTCGAACCCAGTAAGCCCGCACAGAAACCAAACGGCATACTAATTGTGTCACGGCGGTCATCAATTATACATACTAATGCCATCGACAGTTGGATCTCATGTGTTACATGCAACTAGTTAATTTTAAATTTTTTGTGATCAATCGGAAGATTGTATAATTAATAAAGTACACCCTAAAATGAAAAAAATATGAAACCGTCAATCAATAAAAATGTTTTTTTTTTTTTGCAGATTTGTCTTTGAAGATTGATCGCGTGAGTCGCGCGTCGGCCGGCATCTTGAGCCCGCCATGACGGTGGCGGCGAGGCGGGGTGTCGCGCCGGCCGCGACCGCGCCGCTGCCAGCCCTGGCCGCCGCGCTGCTGGCCGCCCTGCTGCTTGCGCCGCTGGTCGCGCGCATCGCCGCCGCGGCAACCGCCTGTCGCATTTCCGAGTACCCGTGCCGGAGCGGACGGTGCGTGCGACTCGACAGGTACTGCGACGGCAACGACGACTGCGGGGATGGTAGCGACGAGCCGAGATTTTGTACAGGTAATTATTATAATTCATTTTGACTTAACCGTCATAGAGACCTACAACCTCTGGATTCGAGTGAATTTATATATTCATCATTTAACTTTATATTTATTTGTTTTAAAAAAACTTTTTTACAAGTAATGATATCTGATGTAGGTACAACATAAGTTGATACAGTAAATCACAAATATTAAGTTAAATATTTTAGGCTCTAACATTGTATGCGTTATTATTCAGAACATGTTGTTTTGTCTTAGTTTTTGGTACCTACACAAAAAATTAAATTTATATATTTTTTTCATACAAGGCTTTTTGTCATTATCCAAATACAATATTTCGTTCACTATTAAATCATAGTGAACGAGGTGAAAGAAAGGTTGAAATTTGAAAACAAAAAAAGGTTGTTTAGATACACAAATTGAATTCAAGGACAATTCTGGTACCGAAAACAGGGAACGTGCAGTCTCATTATTGATTTTTACTTGGAAATCTATGTGCGTTTTATAAAACATAATTATAATAATAATAATAATAAACACTTCCTTGCACCCTGCGCAAGTGGCGAGTTTATTGCCAAATGGCAATTTCTTCCAACTAACCAGTGTTTCCAGCCCGGAGAAGCAATATTTGCGAGAGAAATGAATTTAAATAAATTTCTCCTCTGCTGGGAATCGAACCCAGGACGCCCGCACAGAAGCCGAACGGCTTACCAACTGTGCCACGGCGGTCGGCAATTAATGCCTGCATAGTGCATAGATAGGAATTCGAACATTCTATCAGACATTTAAACAAGATTCAAAGCACTTGATTGGATGGATGTGCTTTGTCCAGCTTGGAAACTTGTAGGTACAGTACAGATTGCTAAAAAATATGTAGGATTATTTTTCACAGGACTAATCCATCATTTGTAAACAATGGTTCAGACAAAACCTCAACACGTGTCTCTCAAGAAATCACTTCCGCATTTAATACGAAAGATTCTGTTTTCTATTGAAGTATTAAAAGTATCCAAGGCGCTCTGAAGCAATACAATGTTTCAGAGCTATTTATGGTACTAGGTACTTTGTGTGGGATTCGGGGGTGTTTTATCTAAGTAGGAACATATAGGTATAAAGCTAAGTCGAGTCTCTTCAACCGAAGATAATTCGTTTGATAATAATGTCGACTTTACGAAAAGCCAACTCTCACTTCTCAAAAGTCTCCGGCAAATAGTGACGAGACTTTTTAACGATGTTCATTTGGAGCTGTTTCAATTAGTTTTAGGAGGAGAATTTCCCCCAAAGTTGCCTAAGAATTTTCGACGGGGCAAATCGATTGCTAATCGCGGAGTTGGCAAACATTTTCAAATCTGCTTAAGACACCTCACATCCGCTATGTGATTACACTTAAATTATTCAACATTTTTAATGGGATCCTGGCGGAAGTGGTGGCTGAAAGGAAATTTTGGTCGTGTTCGTTGGAGCGTTTATTTGAAAATATCTGCCAAAAAACATATAGTCACAAAAACCTTTTCTTTCGATGAAATTTTTCACTTAACGAGAAAAAATACATCAAAATTAATATGAGATAGTTATTGGAACATATTTTGTTTAATTTTTTTATTTTATTTTTATGCAAATTGAAGCTAACAATGTACGAGGTAAAAAATAAATACAGAATATAAAATAACTTGCCTTAATACCCACTCCATACATCAATTATAAGTTTACAATACTATCATAAGTAGTGTCCGACTGAAACAGGATTTTCTGCCGAATCCGAAACCGAACCGGAATCTTCGGTATCTCTCTCAGTTTTGGCCGAAACCGAAACCGAATTTTTTTTAGACAGTCTATTGTTTACTGAAATTTGGCTTATTGACAGTTAACACGTGTTCAATGAAATTAAAAACAACAATTGAAGTAAGTATGTGGAAAAATATTTTTTATTTCTGCTAATAATAAAAAACGAAATATCATTAATAAATTAATAGATTACTTTAGTAATCCTAATTAAAAAGCCTAAAAGTACGCTAAAAAAAGCAGTTTTTCTACATTTTTTTTTCTACAACTGGCCAGCGAACTCAACTGATGAATTGATTGATGATGGCGGGTGACACTCGAGTCACGAACTTATCTGAAGTCAGCCGACCGACGCGCGATAATTCACGAACGCAGAGTTTCGGTGCGGCCAAAGGTTCGGCAGATTTTCTGCCGAAACCGAAACTGATGCCGAAACTAGATATCATTGCCGAAACCCAACCTTCGGTCGGTCACTAATCATAAGTAACATAATATTTTATAGGTACATGTACATATATTCGTATCTCATGGTATCACTGTGTTTATATGTGTAGTGAGTATGTGTGTGAGAGTGAATGTGTAATGTGTGTGAGTATGTGATAAAGCAGTTCGTTTTGATATTTTTAAATAATTATGTTCCCTTTTAATGTAATAAGAGGTTCATATTAAATTTGTTCATTGCATCATTTAGTGATGCAATTAACAAATTATCCTTCTTCTGACTTCTGGGCCATATGTCCCAAATTGTGAAAGAGGCAATTAGTGATACGAGTACTTGAGGATGTTTACTATTAATGATTTTTAAAGGACAAATATTGTTTTTTAAGAGTATCAAGTGTGTAGATGTAGAGTGGTGCCTTTAAAATATCCTGTTATTATTAATGAAACATTTATAGTCGTTTATACGAAACCTCATTTAAGCTTAGTGTCCACATAGGCGCAGCGTATGATTGCATTTTTGTCTCCTAGCTACGACGTTGGTATTGCCGATGATCTGATGCGCGCGCATCTTAGCCGTTTCTTAGCGCGCGAATCTAGCCGATTCGCAGTATCTTAGCCGTTTGTGGTGGTTTTTCGGCTTTATCTCGCTTTGTGATGCAGTTGCTTCCTTGATGTCTGGTTGGTTGGATTTCCTCAAACCATGGGTTTTACGGTTATTCCTCCGGTACTCGGTTGTCAGAGCTTCGTTAGTTATATAGCAGGGGGAACTACGTGCAGGTGAGATTGACATTTGTGTTGGCTAGGTGTTAATTGCCATCACCCCTTATCCCCCCATAATATGAGAATGTAATTTTTTTTTTTTTTTTTTTATTTTTTTTTTATTTATTTTTTTTTTTTTATTCGAATTGAAGCTAACAATGTATGAAGTAAAAATAAATACAGAATATATAATAACTTGCCTTAATACCCACTCCATACATCAATTATAAGCTTACAATACTATCAAAGTAACATAATATTTTATAGGTACATTTACATGTATCCGTATTCTCATGGTATCACTGTGTTTATATGTGTAGTAAGTATATGTGTGAGAGTGAATGTGTAATGTGTGTGAGTGTGTGTATGTGTGAGTGGTGCGTATGTGAGGTTGCAAGCATATGTATGGTGCGTAATGATTAGGCCTATTAAATAAGTGTTTTTAACTTTTGACGAAATGAATTTCTATTATCGTTGAATAGGTCCAAGTTAAGCGTGTTCTCGTGTTTTATATATGTGTTAATAATTCTGTTGATGGTTGTATTTGTCGCGGCGTTAGTCCTGTAATTTTTGGGTCGAAAAAGAGTAGTGTGCCTAGAGCGACGAACCGGTACATTGAAGTGTATATATGATAATAAATCTGGACAATCAATATGATTATTTAAAATGTTATACAGAAATTGAATGTCATAACAATTACGTCTAGATACAAGTGTAGATAGGGATGGTGCAACAATATTACGATAAGCCAAGCGTTTCATAAACTTTCTCTGCACTCGTTCTATATTGTTGATATGCACTTGATACTGGGGATTCCAGATAACGGAGCCATACTCCAGCGTACTTCTGATCAACGAATTGAACAGTACAGAAAAAGTTTTTGAATTTTTAAAATCCCTGCTTATTCTAAATATAAAACGCAGTTTTTTATAGGAAATAGTTGTTATTTTTTCTATATGTTGTTTAAAACTTAGTTTGCAGTCCAGATATATTCCGAGGTCTCGACACAGGGATTTTTTAACTATTTGTTCATTATTCAAATAATAGTCGAAAGTAAGTTTATTAATTTTTCTAGTATATGATATGATAAAGCATTTTGAAATATTGAGGTTTAAAAAGTTAGTCACACAGTATAAGGCCAGCTGATCTAAATCTTCTTGGAGTTCATAGCAGTCTGATATTGTTTTGATACATTTATAAATTTTCATGTCGTCTGCAAAAAGGGAAAAGTGAGAATGGTTAAAGCATTTTCCTATATCGTTAATGTAAATATTAAATAGTAGCGGACCCAAATGAGATCCCTGCGGTACTCCGGAACATATCCGGGTAGCTTTTTCAGACATACATCCGTTTACAGCCGTTATCTGTGTGCGATTAGATATATAGGATTTGATCCATCTTAACAAATCTCCATGGATGCCAATTAATAGGAGTTTTTGTAGAATCAAAAACTGTTGAAAAATATTTCGAGAAGAGGTTGGCGGTTTCATATGAATTTTCCGATTTATTAGATTGATAAGTTACAGAATCTGGAATAGTATGTGTTTTACCTTTTGATTTTACGTATGACCAAAAATTTTTGACATTGTGATGAATACTCGACTCTACGGAAGTGATATATTGTTTATATACCTCTTTAGTCAACCTCTTATGCCTCTTCCGGAGGAGTTCGTAAGTTGCTCGGTCAAGGGGATTATTATTCTTTTTGGACAACCTTAAATAAAAAAGTTTTTCATTTGTCATTTTTATTAGTGGTGGTGTGTACCAAATTGGATGGTGAGAGGCTTTTTTTCTTCTATTTGGTATAAAAACGTCTATAATGGAGTCAACTATGTTATAGAATATATCAGTTGATGCATTGATGCAAGACGTGTTCAAGACAGGACTCCAATCTGTTGATAAAAGTATCTCATTAATTAATGTGTAATCTGCTTTATAGAACTGTTTTGTTGAAAGTGGTTTCAAGGTTTTATCATTTATGTGAGGTATATTAATATTTAGTAATAATGCTCTATGGTGTGGGTCCTCACTGACAAGTGGATCATCTGCAACTGATACCGAGACAGGTATATTGCTAAGAATAAGGTCAAGCATACGGTTGTATGCATTAAATATGGTATTCATTTGTTTTAGATTTGAATAAGCTAGACAATTTATCATTATTATAGAACTCTGATCTAAGTTATCCAATATATCGTCCACTGTTCCCCAATTTATGTTAGGCATGTTGTAATCTCCGATAATTAGGAAGTCATCATCAGGAAAATTCAGTGTCAATTCATTTATTTTGTCCGTATGCTCAGTGACAAGGTTTAATCTTTCAGCAGTTGTCAATTTGGGTCCCGTTCCTGGGATATACGTACAGAGATGAATTTTATTCATTCTTTTTAATTCGAGCGTTAACCAGATATCTTCTGCAGCTGTACACCAATCATCCCTCAGAGTGACTTTGTATGTTTTTCTTAGAGCAATTGCCACACCTCCTCCTCGGGTTTGGTTTGAAATATTTCTATTTCTTTTGTAGACATTATAGCGTGTGTCAAATAGTTCGTTGTCATGTATATTGTCTACCAGCCAAGTTTCACTTATAAAAAATAAATCGTAATCATTAGACAGTACATTGAAATAAAATTCGGCTGTTTTTGTTCTAATTCCGCGAGTATTTTGATAATATATGTTGATTGAGTCTATCATTGTAGAAACGTATATCCTATTGAAAATTGTAATTTTGTATTAAAATATCCATTTTTAGACTTAAGTTACATTCAAATGAATAACAATCACCTATATCGAGATATCCAATGCAATTGGATCTATTATATATATATTTTTTTTAAATGAATATGTCCTTGTTAAACGAGTACATATACATATGCATATAATATTACATATGCATTCACATACTGATTGTTGTAAAATGTTGGTCTAAGTGATATTATATTATAAGTTACTCAGTACATACAAACAATTGAAAATAATATTCATACTAACCCTAAACAATTTTTTACCTACATTAAAAACAAAACTAAAACCCACAATAAACCACAAACCATGTTTTACCGAGATAAAACGTGTCATGGTAACGAGGAAATCTGTACACTTTTTTCTGACTACTTCAAATCTGTTTTTAATGTTTCATCTCAAACCCACACTTACAATCAGACATTTAATAATTCTTCTTCACATTCGTCTGTCAGCGCTATAGGAAAAATCCAAATTAATCATTCTGAAGCCAGCAAGTATCTAAAACAAATTGATAAAAATAAAGGATCTGGCAGTGACAATATTGCCCCTTATTTCGTAGTTCAATGTGCTGACCAATTAAGTGTGCCCATCTCAATTATTTTCAACAAGTCGACGAATGATGGGAAATTCCCGTCGAAATTCAAAGAAGCTCTAATATCACCTATTCACAAATCCAAATCAAAAAATGATATCGAGAACTACCGTCCTATATCCATCCTATCTGTGTTTAGCAAAACTTTTGAAAAAATTGTATTGGATCATATCTATTCTATAATCACTCCCCATATAGGCAATCACCAACATGGATTTCTCAAAAAGAGATCCGTTCTTACAAATTTATTAAATTTCACTGAATATGTATCAGATAATATGAACAAGCAGTTGCAAGTTGACGCTATATATACGGATTTTTCTAAAGCGTTTGACCGGGTCGATCACAATATACTTATACAAAAACTATACAAAGTGGGAATTCATGGTGATCTCCTCCGATGGTTCAATTCATATATAAGAAACAGACAACAGGCTGTGGTCGTGGGAAGTCATAGATCCAACTTCATTTGCGCTCCGTCAGGTGTGCCGCAAGGTTCACACCTGGGACCAATCCTCTTCAACATATACATACACGATATCCAAAACTGCTTCCAGTTTTCATCCTGTTCGGGTTTCGCAGATGACATGAAAATTTATCTAGCAATTAAAAATATAAATGACTGTTATAAATTACAAAACGATCTAAACAACCTATCCTTGTACTGTAATATAAACAAATTAGATATCAACGTATCGAAATGTGCTTTATTATGTATAACGCGTAAAAGAAATTCTATAGCATACCCATACTCTATTAATAACTCCATGCTGAAGAAAGTTGACCACATAAGAGATCTGGGAATAATAATAGATGACAAATTAACATATGAACAACACATACAAACCATCACAAATAAAGCCTATCAAATGCTCGGTTTCGTTATCCGTAGCTGTAAATAATTCAAAAACATTAATACACTAAAAACACTATACTTTACATACATTCGTCCTCACCTGGAATTCTGTACGCCAATATGGAACCCTCATTACAAAGTCTACATTAATCAAATAGAAAATATTCAAAAAACCTTTTTGAAACACTTGGAGAGGCGCCTTTATGTTGAACACACTAATTATAATACTTCTACCAGAAACTTCAATATGACTACATTACAAAACAGGAGACTTTATTTTGACCAAATATCACTTTACAAAATTTGCAATAACTTGATTGACTCGCCGGACATACTCAATAATATATCACTCCATATACCAAATAGACATACCCGCTCACATAATTTATTTCACTTACCAGTATGCCACACTAATTACATACATATACTTTGCACCTTTGTTTAGAATTCAGCGAGATTACAATACACATTTCAAACACACGGACATTTTTCACGACACATTACAGCATTATCAAAGACAAATAAAGATGTTCTTAAACCCTAACACACAATCCAACAATCCCCTCCTCAATCACTAATGATCCCTCCTTGTCATCCTAAAACATATTATGTACCTACTTGTTTTTTTCTTATATTATTGTACTTTTATATTATTATTATTTTTTATGTATCTTTTCTCTCTCTTTTTTTTAAATTGATGTTACTTGTTGTATAATTTTTTTTTCATAACTAAGTATGTAACCAAACATTATACATTCACAAATGTAAATAGAAGAAAGCATTTTTGGCTATGTTAACATTTAAAAACTGAATTGTAAATGATATAATTAACAGCTGTAGCTTTCTGAGAGTAAATAAATAAATAAATAAGTTCTTTGCTCTTCTGTAAAATGACAAAGGCGGATTTAAAACCAATGCGACACAAGGCCGACTGACATGGATATAGCCGTGAAACAAGCGCAATTCCAGAACGGCTATCTTACGAGATCTACATTATTTATATGCAGATTATATTCGTCGGTCAATACGTTTGAGATAAATTGTGCATCACCTCTTCATTTATTTTCAAATTAACTTTTTTAGATATTCTACAAAGAATAAATTTTCGCGAAAAGTTGGAGTCGTGGTCTCGTTTGTTTATATGTATGTATATTCAAATAAAAAGTTTACAACTTGTGAATGTGGGAAATGTATTCAAGCAAAACATTTGAATATTATGATTGTTATTTTTCTACCTTACGGTTGCTTAAAAATACATTTTCTGTACCTGGGCTTAATGAGATATGATTGTTAGAATTTAATTTGCATCCTTAAGTAAGTTTGCGATGCTGCGGACATTTTTGTTTTTTTTTTGTCACCATAATGGATTGCCGCCTTTGGCGATGCTTTATTTTATAAATTCCAGTGGGTTAACGAGATTTATAATGATGTAAACGGAAACTTAGAAAATTTTAATTAAAAAATAACTCGAAATAAAGATACCAAAACGAAGAAGGTGTTTTATACAAATATAATTTAATGATACACTATATTGGTTCGTCTTTCATATGTAGGTACATTCTATATGCCAAAGGATGCAAGGGCCTTAAGAAGCAAAAAAACATAAGAGCCACTTGCATAAGATACATGATGTTGAAGAAGGGATTAATGTTAGTCAAGACAGAAATGTGAGGCGCTGGTAATCGGTATATACCTATAGGTATTATTTATAAAATATTTTAATACATTGCGCGATAATTCCATTTGTATATTACTGTACGATAAGTTAGAGAAATTAATTTGATGTATAATAAAGGATTATCTTATGTTCAAATAATCTCAGAGTTAAAAATAGAAGGAATTTAGTGAAATGTCATTGAAGATTATAATGGGATTTGTAAGCATTATTGAAATGTCAACCATATAATTTTATACTAGGGTAAATTTTTAACACAGCATAAGAGCATATAAATATTTTATTAACTAGTTGCATGTAACACATGAGATACAACTGTCGATGGCGTAAGTATGTTAGAATACGTACCAAAGTATAAACACATAAATGAAAATGATTCGTTGTGGAATATATATGTGTTCATATTTATCATAATTATTATGGAATTCTACAGTTTGGAAGCCGTGCCAATCGACAGATTGAAAACTGCTGAAGTATCAAACTATTGAGAGTAGATATTGCTTAGTGTATACTGCCATACAAATTCTATATAACGATGTCGTCACTAAATTCAATTTTTACAAAATGTATAAAAAAAAGTAAAAAAAAAGAAATGTACTACTATAATGAAGGTACGTATTTTTGTAGATAATAAAACTATCTAGTTGAGGCGTTTCGACTTTTTTCAATATTTTTAAAAACTTTGGAAAATAGGCAGTTAAACAAAAATATATCATAAAAAATGTTTTTATCAATGAAAAATGTTCTCTGTGATATTTTTTAAATAACAAATTTGAGAATTTGTATTTAGTATTTCTATATTTATACCAATTTTTCAAGTATGGTTTTTTGAGATATATGGAAAAATAAAATAAAATTTTAAAAGTTAATAACCCCTGACTGAAACGAAAATTCAAAATACTGAGTATAAAAGTTTTGTAGGCCTATTAATTCATATACATTCTGAAATTTGAGGCTCTATGCATTTAGCGGGTCAAAAGTTATAAGGGGACACACGCAGTCTCACACACAGATATGCAGACACACAGACACACTAAATGTTTTACTCCAAATTATGAGTAAATCCATATATGGAATATATACTTTGCTGCAAAGCCTCTAAGTTGGTGTTTTTCGACTTCAAATTTACAAAAACCGTGAAAAATATAGACCTGGCATACAAATCTCGCGTATTTTGGCTTGATACTTTGACGACATGTTAAGAGATATAAATAAAAAACCGACAGTTGGATGATTCTGGAATTATTTTCAAGCTATAGACAATACTATAATTGATCTCTGTTTTTATTTTCAAGACGATAATGTCAGTATTGGCTGAGTAGTAAAGTTATGTACCTACAAAGTAATTTAAGATTGAAAACTGCGCATTATCAGCTGTTGTGTTTTTTGCTAACCACAAATACACCCATACCAAAAATAGTTTGCCAAAAAGATAACACAACAAAATAAATGTATTGATATAAGAAAAACATATTGATTCTGCTAAACGCGGCGCCATCGTTTATGCACGTTAAAGTTGAGAAAAACAACTTATGAGAAGATTAGGTGAGGTACCTGTCTTAAGTATCCCCTTGATTCATTCACCGATCCGTCTATTTTCCAAAGATCCATTTCGTTTGTCCATTTGTTTGTTTCCTCCCTTCCTTTCTTAGTTCTTTCTTTCTCTCTCTCTCCCGCTTCTTCCACCTCTCACTTCCGACCTGCTTTCCTATTCATCCCTCGCCCATTGGATGGAGTTCGGTGTTTCACTGATAGAACGTGACATTCATATTTGAAATCCTTTCTTCTCTTCCAAATATCAATAAAAGCATCTTGAACTCTTTAACAAGGCAACCGACCACTTTTCTGGGGGCGTGTGTGTGATGAACACAAAAATGGTAACAGGCATTATTTTTACTATTCGATAGTAATTTTCCTTTGCTTGGTAAAATGCAAGGCAATGTATATACTTATTTATTTTACTTCGTGTTCAATAATGTGTACTATGGCGGATTTATTTCCATAGGACAATTTCTTCCAACGAACCAAATCAAAGTGAGGCCATAAACAGTGTAGTAGTAGATACACTAAATATATTACAAAAAACGACTTGTCGGTATTTGATCCAACCTTCGATTTGGAGGGCCCCCACGATTGGGGTTGGCGTCTTACGGCCCGTTCCCGTCGTGTTTTAGGTCCGAGAAAATGTCGGGTGATCAAGTGACAATGCATTTTAAACGGAGCTGTTCACACTTGTCGTTGTCGTGTATGGACGCTTGCCTTAAAAGTTACCCACCACAGACCAAGATATGATACCTACCTTCCGCCATATTCTCTGTTATATAGGTAGGATCTTATAGTTCAGTCAACGAATTCTCTAAAAGTGGTGAGAGTGCATGGACAGAGACAGAATTTTTGAGCTCAGGAATGGATTTCGAGTCCTTAGGAGGCAAACATTCTAAAATTACCTGACCCTGTAAGGTGAGCTGAAGTAGGCGGGAGGCCTTAAAATTTGACTCATATTTATTTTTCTATAACTATACCATACTGAAAACTATAGGTTCTAATAAATATCTATTTGAAATTTGGAATATTTTTTTTTCATTTCTACTCGTACAAAAAGTTTCTATATTCGTTCTGGAGCTATGTGAGTGTGTGATGTGTTCAAAATATATGAGTTACTGACCTCCAAATGAATATTTTATTCACTTATATTTTCAGTCTAGTGAAGCAAGATTTTTTAGAAAAATAGTATATTTTATGGGTAGGTACACAAAAAATTAAATGATTTTCATTGTAAATAGCCATCATACGGCGGGATTGTTTTGGCTATTTTTAAAAATGCTCGGCAAATCTGTAAATTCGGTAAAAATTAAAATAGTTTTGCATGGTATGTATATTTGCTACTAACTAGGTAAATGTAGTTTAAAGCAGCCCATTCACGATCGTGCCATTCGGCGTCGCTCCATATGGACCGGCTCTATTTGGAGCATTGTAAAATTTTCATCATACGTACGAGCGCGCCATCGAGCCATCAAAATTAGTATACGCAAGAAGTCGGCGCTTTCGCATTAAAGTAAAAATGAGTTATAATTCTGATGATGAGTTTTATACAACTGCTATATAGCGGTTTGTTTATGTAAAAAGAAAAAAACAAAGAGAAAATGTTGTATTTTCGCATTCACGAGAGTGTAAAACAGCTCGGCGCGATGAGATGGCGCAATGTACCGCTGGTTTTCACACTCACGAGCATGCCGTACCCATAGAACACACTAACTAAAGAACACAAGCCACCATACATACTTTGTACGCCAATACACTGTACTGTCATCTATACTTGCGGTGTAAAAGCTTTGGGAAGGTGGGACCACCCAGGCGGAATATTTTATTTATTTATTTGTTGTATTACATTACTCCTTTGCATATTCATCCTCCATAATGCTTGAATAACATATTTTTTTCAAGCTATTCAAGCATTATGAAGAACAATACACAAAGGAGCAATGAATAATTAAATTAGGTAAAATTATTTAAGTAAAAAAAACATTATTTTTATTTTTTATTAGTAATAAAAACAATATACATATGACGAAATACACAAATATATTAATACAATAATAACTTGTATAGTGTTTGAAAGACGGAAATGTTAGAAGTGTGAGCAATAGACGAACATGTATGAGACGATGCATGAATGTGGACGAGGCGAGGGATGCGTGCCAGGATAGAAAAATGTGGCGTTCGGTTCTCTCTGCCTACCCCGCAAGGGACATGGCGTGATGGTATGTATGTATGTGAAAATAGAAAATATAATTAATTAGCTCAATTTAAAACACTTTCACTGTTGTTATTAAATAAAAATCTATCCATCGTAACAATGTGTTTAGATCGCGAATGAACGGAAAACGGAGTTGTTTCTATGTCAAATCCTTTGAGTTACACGAACCAACACACTACAATAGCAATGGAATTCTTTCTTCAAATTTTACATTGTCTTTTTTACACAACAAATAACACACTTATTTTATTTACTTCAGCGTGACGCAGTTCTTCATTTCAACATAAAATGATCCATCCATCGTAAGAATGTGCTTCGATCGCGAATGGACGAAAAACGGAATTGTTTGTGTCAAATCCTTTGAGTTACACGAACCGACACTTTATTTGCAATGGGATTGGGATTTTTTCTTCAAGTTTTCCATTTTTTAACACAATTCGATAAAATTTAACGACAGCAGCAATGACAACAAAGGTCAAACAAAAATGGCGATTCATTTCCAACTGTTTTCAACGCGTTGAAAATATTGCCATATGATGAAATCTGTTCCCATAGTGCATTAGTAAAATTGTAATATAACATAATGATTTGATGCTTTTTAATATTCATAAAATATAGAAGTATTAATTTTTTTATTTAAAAACTATTTCGAAAGTAAAAAATATGTTTTTTCAATACCTAACTATAACAAATAATAATAACATAAATAACATGCGTAAATTTTTAATTTTATTTTTACTAATGGTATCAACGATGAGTGCCGCCGGTGGCGCCGTCTGAGAGGTGCGGTCCTCACTAAAAAGTGGAAAAAAAGACAGACAGATATATGTCTATCTCAGTCTATCTGGCGTAAATTATTTGTTCTAGGCTTGCGGGCCCTGGCCGTACCGGCAGGACGCTCCACGTGGTTTGTCGCGGTACTATGGAGTTTCGATCGTTTGGAATTCCATTTTGGTATGTCAGGCCAATTGGGCTGCGTGGCTTTTGACATTCACGAGCGCATTTTGGAGTGATGGCAAGCCATTTGGAAGGATGGCACGATCGTGAATGGGGGCCTTTTGATTTTCAAATTGTGAACCAGACCGATCAATAAATAAAATAATGAGTTTATTTATTTATTTTCTGTCGAATTTTGATTCTGTCGTAATTTTATCACACTTGTTCAATGAAATGAACGATGATTCGTCGTTTTATCTCAAAAATATTTAGATATGTACCATTGAAATACGGGATGGAAGGGACTGAAGAGACTGAAAGACACTGAGTAACCAAGAGCGTTCCTTTAACCTTTGGACTACACAAACCCTGAAAGAAAATTGTCAAATGTTGACAATTTTATATTTTTCAGCATCGTTGTTCATTCTAGTGCCAATATAATAATTACATAATATGGCTCTGTAAAGCATTGAATCTTCAAACGGTTCAATTTTTTTTCGTAGTATAGTTGCAATGAAAATATAATTAGGTCTTGAATTTCTTTCATATGCAATCCAAGATTTTCGGCTTCTATAAGCAATTTCGCTACTGATGTAACTGTTTGAATGAATTTATGTGATATTTCAACGCATGACGGGTACCAGCTAGTTTTAAATAAATTTCTCTATATTTCTCGAGTTATCACTATACTATGGCCGCTGATAATTTTATTTTAATTTTAATAATACTGTAATAACATAATGCAATTGTAGGACCTACTTTGACGTATGCCAGTGAAACATGGACGTGGCAAAAGACGCATGAAAGTAGAATAAACGCCGTGGAAATGAGATCACTAAGAATAGTATGTTATATAACGATATAGGATAGTATGAAAAATGAGGACATAGAGGAGAGAATTCAAGATAAAGATGTATATTATAAGAAAAATGAAAGTGAATTTCTTGAGGTGGTTTGGTTTTGGTGGTGAGGTGTGTTATATGTATGTAGAGGGAGTGAATAGCAGGGGCCACCCCAGAAAGCAATGGCATGACCATAGGTGCAAAGGAATCTAGGAATGTGTGCGAAAATAGAGGAGTATGGCGCTAGGTTCTCTGGTTCTCTCTGCTTACGCCGTAAGGGATATGGCCTGATGAATGAAAACATAAATAAGAATAAAATCATATAGATTTTACAATACGGTTTAATGGGTTCTTTGTTATTGCTATCGACACCATTGAAATGGAAAAGATAGATTGGTGGATAATACAATATTATCCCCTAAAAATATTTCATGTGCAGAATTATTTTGAATGGAGGAAGGTCGCTGGCCCTTAAGGAAGCAATTAATGGCTTAGTCACATAGAAAGGATGTGCTTTATCGCCATTTGGCAGATATAGAGAGAATGAGACAGAAATAAATCTCAGTTTTGTATTCGTCGTGTCCTACTTTCTATTCAATAATTAGGTACCTACCTATTTTATTATATTACAATAAGTAGTTCTAATGCGTCGTTTTGAATGATATTTTTAACGACCAGAAAATTTTAGTTGAAAACAATTTTTTCAATAGATTTTTTTTTTGGAAATCTGAATATAAATATAAATAAGGTAATTTTTAAGTCTACATTACCACATATATTATAACAGTGGTAAATGGTATATTTAAATATTAAATTTCGTGTTCCTACTCTATATTAGGTATCTTCAGCTACAACATTATTAATTTTATTTTATTTTATTTTATTTTATTTTATTTTATTTTATTTTATTTTATTTTATTTTATTTTATTTTATTTTATTTTATTTTATTTTATTTTATTTTATTTTATTTTATTTTATTTTATTTTATTTTATTTTATTTTATTTTATTTTATTTTATTTTATTTTATTTTATTTTATTTTATTTTATTTTATTTTATTTTATTTTATTTTATTTTATTTTATTTTATTTTATTTTATTTTATTTTATTTATTTATTTATTTATTTATTTATTTATTTATTTATTTATTTATTTATTTATTTATTGATACATCTTCTTGTACATAATATAAACAAATATAATTGTACACTGGCGGGCTTATTGCAATTAGGCAATTTCTTCCAACCAACCAGATTACAAAGTATGACAACATTGTGTATGTACAACAGCAAATAAAAAAGAGTAAAATAAATCAAACAAAATACGTATAACACTTAAATACTATTAAACAAATAAAAAATATAATTCATAGCAATAAAAAGGATATGGTAAGGACAGGAGAGGAAATCGGGATCAGGTGTTCAAGGATAAATATTCCTTCTTTAGTTTTTTCTTGAAAATACTAAGTGAGTTAGACGACGCAATATCCGGACTAAGGCTATTCCATAATCTTGCTGATTGTACTTCGAACGAAGAGCTGAGAAATTCAAAGTATACAAACAATAACTGGACAAAATATACAGGTGATACAAAATGAAATAAAAAATAATCATGCCCAGCATTACTTACATGTATACATTATTACCATTTCATATATTTATGTAGTGTAGGAGAAAAAAGAAAACAGTAAAAGTCAGATATGTGACATGTTAATTTAATGTACCTAATGGTCTTCAAAGTATAAACATACTGTACATAAACGTAAAGCTTATTTATTTTTGTAGACTCTACGAGATATTATAAGTAATTTTCATATTTTTAAATAATAGGTATACGTTGTTAAACACAAAATCCAAATTTTGATAGTTCTATATAGGTATTTTAATCAAGAAACACCTACGCCATCTATGAAGTGAAGAAGAAACCTTTTTGGCGCCATCTATTGAGAAAATGGTTTGTTAACAATGAAAGTAACATTTCATATTCCTTACAATGCTTTCGCACAGATGTCACCCCTAAACCGAGCCATAATTAGTTAATTTTGGCTTGTTTACTTGCTTGTACCAATGTTTATGTAAATTGAATATTTTTTATTGTTGCATGTTGTTGTTGATAGGGAACTCAATAAGAAGGCATAGTTGGTGAACATTGAGCAAGCACATAAAGTGATCACACGTAAACCGATGACAGATCGTAAGTCCTGTAGGTGCCTTGAATTCCTGGTTTTCCTATAATATTCCAACTTCGTTTGTATTGAGATGTTAAAAATTTGTCAAAAAATATTCATCGTTGAATTTATTTAGGTACCTACTTACCAACGAGTTTCATAATCTTGGTTATTCTTTCAAAAAATATGATCATGAATCATAAAAATAATTAATAATTTCGGTTCATTGAATATAATCCCCGGTTATTAATTTCTTAAAGTTTAACGTCATAAATCTCGTCGGTTAACTAAAACGTTCCACTTTTTGTATTATTTGAAAGTAAAGTTTATCTTTTTGACTTCCTTCGCTGTCATATCGCATCCGGCTGCCATTTTGGTACATTGCAAAGGTTGACATTATAGGTATGAATGTTTAATATGAGACTGCCTCGGAAAATACGTACAAGCATAGTTCTCTTTCTCTACGTTGTGAAAAACAGAAAAAAAACAATGACTTAAGAGATATGTACATACCTTCCTATACAATGTAGGTACAGGGTGGAGAAGGCAGCATTGAAAATATTTAATTTAATAAAATAATTACAAAAAATATGAACACCTATTATTCCACAAAGTACCTATTATTTTTTTCTGCCGATGAACTTTTTGATTAATCAGACTATAATCAACTGGAGTTGATTATAGTCTAATCAATCAAAAAGAGAAACTTTCAGAATACAATCTCTGATAATATGTATCTGTAATAAAAAAATAAACTTATAAAATCCGAATTCATAGCTCCCCTTGTGGTAGTGAGGAGTTGAAATGTTTATGTAGTGTGTTGTTAATAGTAGGAAATAATGGACACATCATAATTATGTACTAGGAAAGAGACAAGTGACGGGGTGATTGTAAAAAGATACAGATAAAAAACATATTGCCCTTACCAGAGCGCAAACTTTTGTGTAAAGGAGAAATTTAAAAACAAAAGAAACAAAAATTTATATAAACAGAATTATTGCCATACAAAATGAGGTGAATAGAAGTTACATAGTCAATAAGTCTATTTGATATTTCTTTTGAAATTGTTAAATTCAGTTGCCAATCTCAGATACCTATGTTACAAGTTGGTTGAATCAAACCATCCCATTTTCGTGTAGTAGTAGTGTTGTGCAAAATTGTATGTGTTAAATCTATCATTTACTTAACTTATTTATGGATGAAAACTTATAACCGTCATTATATGTAAACAACTAGATAAAGCTAAGATAACAAACAAATCATATATTATTGAAAATCTTTTTAGAATTATATGTGTTCATATGTTATTCCAATTATTATGGAATTCTACAAATTAGAAGCCGTCTGCTAATAGTAATTATTTTGCTAATGTAACTTCTTTAAGCAAAAAACGTTGATTACTTTGACGAAATGTCCGTTTGGCGATAGACTTGTTACCCGAACATATCACTGATCTGAAGAACAATAAAGCAATTTGGAATCATACTATTTATTATAAATTCTACGAATGTTGATAAGAAGATAGAGCGGGACAGGTTTTCCTCGATTCTCTTCATAGAATATATTCTAAAAAAATTCCAAAATTTCTTATTATTGAGTAGGTACCTAACCAATAAAATATTTCATTTTTATTTTATATTTCTAATATATATATTTACTCTCTCATACCTCATACCAACAGTTTCCTGCCCGAAGTCCGTTGTTATTTATTAAACATATAATATGTTTTGTTTACTATTGAACAATGAATTATTGATACACGTGTAGTATCAATTTGGATTTTGGCTTACGTATAACACCCACAACATTAAGTTTTCTCTAGGTTATAAGTTTAAATCATCCGTCTAATACACAACTCATCCTGTAGGCACAAAAGTATATTTTTCTTAGGAGTGTAGAATGATATTCTGTTTATGTATTACAAATCGTGGAGCAAAAGGGAAAAGTAGTAGAGATATTGGGAACAATGTGTAGGCGCATGTTTAGGCAGTACATTATACATTAAGCTGAAAAAAGGACCGAGTGAAAAGAAATGAAGCAGGGCATTTAGCTGAAAGAGAGTTTTCATCCTTTGTGCCGGAATAATTGAAGGAAATAAACATCTGCACCTTTTCATTTTCCCCGTTGTTTATATTGTATTATTTTTACACATTTTTCATAGTTTAGCATGAAAAGGCACGAGTTATCCACGCCTACATATTTCCATAGCTACATACATAATATAACCCCCATACATAATATGTTGGAAGACTGAATGTGTTGATAGAGAAAATAATACAATGTATATATGCTGAAACGAAAATACTTAGGGCTGTGTTTATTTAATTTCTTCTTTTCTACTTATTATGAGTGCCTACAAATCTTCCAAATTCTGCCCATTTAGTAATTGATTTAAATCTTGATTAGATGGGTAACAATAAACGTTTTACTCAATATCTTTTTAATAACATGTACTCTATATGAAAAATTACATCTTTTTTATTTGGGGAAAAAAGTGGTCTATTGAATCTTAAAATCAATACTTATCTCAGTCTTGCTTAAAATACGCAAATAGTTAAGATCGGTATTTAAAAATCTTACTTATTAACATATAGGTACTATATAAGATAAGACTAGTTCACCGAATTGTTTTCGAACACTCTCATTTTTTTTTTCATATGGCCGCATTGCCTTCACAGATGTCAAAAAATAGATAAATGCGTATAATCTTTAAATAACTGATATCGAAAAATGAAAACAAACAGCGTTTTGCCGTGTTGAGTCAATTCAAACCCGATAGCGATGAATAATAACGAGGAAGTATTTAATTTTTCTGTCAAACTCAAATATGCGTCGGATCATATGTGAAAGATCCGCCATTTTGAAACAATTGGAATGACGCATTAGTCAAGCGTTTAACAACCTCTCGACCTCTCCTAAATTGACGTCTACTAAATAAAGGTGTATTAAAGATAGTCACGGTTTATTAGTAAACTTTTTCGTTAATCACGCTATATAACCAGGTACTATAGATAGTTTACGTTTGTAAGTAAGACGGTTATAGTTTAGTTATTCGACTAGAAACGTAATTTAAAAAATATATATTATGTATTTAAATAAAATTATTAAACAGTAAATAATTACAACCTGAACGCTTTTCATAGACTATACCATCATCCTCTGAGGTGGCAATTGAATAAATAAAATAAAAAGGATCAGTAGACAGGGACAAGTAAGAGTAAAAGAGCGTAAATAATTTGACAAAACATATATGTTGTATGTACCTATAGGTACATACATACAGATACCATAACCCACAATGGAGGGTCACCAGTGACAGGTATGCAGGTGTGCATTACCTTATAAAAGACACGACGTATGCGTGTATGCCTACACACTAGTCTCGTCTCACCTAAAACGCAACATTCAAAATGGGTGATGAACCTCGTTGCTGAACTTTGTGTGATGTTAATTTATGTTGCAATATCATGAGTATAAAACAGTTATACATTACACAAACACTTTATAGATTTTTTTATAAATATTGAATTTGCTGAAAGAACACAACAAATCCGTACTACCAGAACAGGCACATCCCTAAACTTTGTGACAGTCTATACTAAAACTTTTTTTGGGCAGCTATGTTACTGTTATCAGACTTCACTAATATTCAATATTCTTCCCGACTATATAAAATCAATCAATTCCTCTCTCAAATTTAAAAATATCAAGATGTTTGTATTGTCTGAGGATGCCAAAAGTATTCTTTCATCGTTAACCTTCCTAACTTGAAATATATGTTTTTTTTTCTTTTTTAATTTTTAATTGCAATACTCGTGGTTACCCTACATTTTGTATTTTTGATATTGTATTATTTATCATTTATATTCTTTAAAAAATATTTTTACAAGTGGTTTATGTATAAGTACCCATCTGGCGACATTAGTGACATGTTGTTTTGTATAATATTATTTTTGTGTCATTTATGTCTGTCAAAAATGTGAATTTATTTAACTTCGATACAGGTTTATCCTAGTGAGGTTGAATACATTATTTCGTATTAATTGTACTCAATAACTAGTAAGATAAATAAATAAATAAATTTGGCTGTTGTATTTTCGATTACCCGGCTTCCATAAACGATAGTATACCTAATATATTATATTACATAAAATAAGCGTTATTCTAAGCCAGTGCCTCACCTCAAAACTGTTAAAACTACACAAAACATTCCAGCATTAAAAATATTTCCAGTTTTCCATTGATTTCTTCATAGTTCATTCGTCACCTTGAAGAAATTTGTTTTTTCATTATCAGTATTATGAACGCGGTCGATTAGAATTAAAATATATATTTCACCACCGAGAAATATTAGGTTGAGAAACTTCAACAGTAAAAATTGAAATTTGAATTCGTTCGAGGTTTGAATTTGTGCCTTGAAACGATTCACATTTCAAAGCAATCGCGTCTATAATTAGGTCGCTGAGTAGGTATTTCAGTCTTAAAAGTATCGATTTTTTCCTCTTTCTCTTCTTGCATGAGCTATAAAAAAAAACAGATTTTGTGTTTCAAAGTCAGAGCTTTCACATAATATTATGTTCAAAATACCCGATTAAAATTTTCTCCCCTAGTCATTTTATTGCATTTAATTATTATTTCCATATCACAATCTTTATTTTCAGTACATTTTTTTTGTTTAATCTTTGTAGTTGGAAAACAATAATTATTTTGATAAATTAAATTAACTAATAAATGCTTTTGTCATAAAATTATAAGGTACTGAAGCCGCTTGTAGTACAAATTTCGAATTCAAATGTATGATAAGTTTTTTTTTTACATGTGTGTGTGTGTGAGGCGGTAGATCGGTAGGTGGACGTATTATGTAGGTGTGCGCTGACTAGGTGTCTGTATCATATATAATCTAAGACTTTTGTAAGCAGTACATCACAAGGTTTCGTGACACTGATATATTCAAAAACATATATCTGCAATATCGCATCAGGAGTATATTGGCAATGACGCAGTGATATGAGGCACTCACTACATATCCCGTTATCATTTGCATGTTTTAATATTAATTTACTTATCTTGTTTTTATCTTTATTGTTTTTGTGTTCTTTAATTTCAATTTCTATTATCTATAATTTCAAACTCACTCAATGGTGCACATAAAGTTTTAGTTATTTTGTTTTTATAATACGCGAGTGAAATATTTATTATTGTTTTTTATAATTTAGAATTTCTGTATAATTCTCCTACGTATCAAATTAAATGAATCAACAAATTGTTTGCTGTAGTACCTATCTATACACATAGAACTTATGTAGTCATCTTAATAATTGGTATGTCTGGTAGGTTTGAACAAATTGTCAAATTATTGCAAGGCGTTGTTTGTTTGATTTCCTTTTTTGACACATTTTACCTAGCTTTAATTCATTAGGTAGGTACTGATATTACTTTTGTATCTGGTTGGTTGAAACAAATTGTCGATTACAAATACCTAAGTCCAATAGTTTACAATACTTGTATATGTGGAAGTACTTACTTTAAGAGAGTACATAAAATAAATAGGATATTAATTGAAACAACTAGTTCGTTCATCGTATTGTTTATTGGTATTATATTTTGTATAAAACGACACCATAAATATTAAATTTGTGCTTAAATTATTTATAAGATAGGTTTGGCAGCAGACATTAGGAATCAACATATAAATCCGATTTTCTCCCAAATCCCCGTGATCCCAACTCAGATTTGCTTGTCTTGAATCAAACTGGGAAGCTTTGTGGTCCTGTGGGATTAAAGTGTGTTTTGATAACGATTTTCAGTTATGCTCCAGAGGATGAACAACCTACACATATATTGTGTATTGTAATATTGGAATTACGCAGAAATACGTAGGTACCTACATGTTTTGTATCTATATATTTGTATCGGAACAAAACTCCAAAAATATCTTCGCATTGATTTGGTCAACAAAATAAAAATTTAAAACAATCCGTCGAGTAAGTTCCATAAAATCTTTGTTTAATAATAATATAATCGATTGTTAATTTTGATGAAAACATACATACCTCAGACACTCAGAAAGGAAGGTATTTATCTTATTAGATAGATACTTTTCCTTTCAAAAGTACCATTATGTAAAAAATTGAAAACACTAACTCTTCCTAACAATTAAAATATCTGCTCAAGACTGCCCTATATAAAAGCGGAACATTCGACGGGTAATAAGAGTATAATCACCACCCTAGGTCCTGAGATCAAGGAAGAAGATGAAAGTCCTGAGACCGAGAAGATGATATCGGCCTTCGATTCCCGGTAGAGACAGGGTTTTTAATTGTGTTTTCAGTCTGGATCTGTGAGACGATTAATATCGCAAGTCTCCAGAATGTGAAACTTGTTACTGTGTGGGTGTTAAATTAATATTTGACATAGTATCTACCCGTTGGTTGCCCGAGAAGTAATATATATTTGAAAACATAGGATTTTTTTCCTGGCGAGAATCAATGATATTCGTTGTTAGTGAACGAATTTCTCAACAGATGGCATTAGGAAAACATATACATGGCGATGTTTTAATAACTTTATTTTAATTTGTGTGAAAGTATCAATCAAAATACATTTATTTATTATTTCCATCAACGGTTAAATAACATTTTACTAGTACCTGCATACAAAATAAAACAGTACAAACACGTTTAAAACATACAATAATATTATAAAAAGAAAAGAGATTTATACATATACGAAATACCTATCAGAAACATTGGTACAAGTTTCGAAATTGGATTGATTACGATTTTTAGATAATCAAAAAATATATGATAGAGGAATCTGTTGTGCCAAACATATAATTTTCCCCTTCACTAATCGTACCAGCTATTCTGCTTCAAAATTTGACAATATTTTAGATAGAATTTTAATGGTGCTCATTTAAATTATACAAACTCTAAAAACAAAAATAAAAAAAAAATATTATGAAAAAAAATGAATAAGTATGCATTAGGAGTCCTCACAGATGAAATCATACAGAAAAAATGAACCGTTATCCATGGAAAATAAACTGTACATATTTCACATACGATATCTACTTACATACCTGAGTGCCTAGTTATCGTTTCAATTTAGCGATGGAAAAGAAAAGAAAAGGTGACTCAATTTATGGAAAGGACAGTTGTCTGATACGTGAAAACTTTGAGTTATCTTTTCCACCACTAAATTTACACGCTGACTAGGTACCCCTGTACACATACAAGATCAATGTGAAGTCAATTGAAGGACATACTACGTACATAGTGTATTCTCAAAAAAATAGGTCCTATATTATTCAGAGTAAATATTGATTGTTATGACATCGTGAAAACTTTATATTTTATATAACATCGTGAATCCTTAATATTTTATGATGAATATTATTACTTTTAGATTGTTCTAGATCTATTTATGATTTCAATCAATTTTCAAATTTGATCAATTTAGTAGATTTTGTTGGTGGCCTCGTGTTTATTTTTGTTTTGCATATTTCTTTGTAATATAGTTTTCGTGTTGCTATTTGTATGCCATAAAATCTGCAATTATCCGATTTAATATTCTTTTATGCTCAGAAATTTGTCCGACCCTTATTTGCTAAAATCGACAACAAAAGGCTAACGTTGCTATATGAAAATTCTACCCCTAAAATTGCTGTTCAAATAATAGGTATTGGCTTAGTTTTCGAAATAAGTTTTTCTTGTATACATTATATAATAATTAATTGAACAAAAAAAAATATTTTTTGAAAAATATTCATTTCCTTTTCAAGAATTGGATCGTACGAAATATTTTTTTTTATAGAAACCGTTATATTAATTATTTTTTTCAATATATTTTTTCAACTTAAATACATTTAAAGAATACATATATAATATTGAAAACTATAATATAACTTCCTTAATGTAAACGTTACACGGGTATATTAGTTCATACATTTAGGTTAAAAAGTATAATAACTTATTTTATTTTTCTTGATTTATGTAGTATATTTCGATATCATTATACTTTTATTAACAAGCCTTTGTTCTGAAATGTCATTTAATATTATTTTTTTTATAAATTTAAATATAAATTTTAGAATATATCTATGTGAGCCGGCGAACTAAAATTTAAATGTCAAATATATCAGAGTAAAACAATCAAAATATATTTTTGTCTTTATTTCACTGTATTCGAGGAAAAGCAAATAGAAACATATTTGTTTCTATTTGCTTTTCCTCGAATAGTTGGATTCTGGGCATAATTCTTATGACAGGTTGAAAGATGTATCATGATGAAACATTTAGGAAATCGTTCAATCGGGCAATCAAATTATATAATCGTATATGCGTAGGTATTTCTTATTATAATCAATTTGCACTTCATTTTATCGAAGTTGGTATGTTTTTTTTGTTGCATTCCGTTTAATTCAATTACCTTTACTTTTTCAAATCAAAATATGTAGGTAATTGATAATTATCGTTTGTATGTATAACGTTTTTTAGTGATTTTAATGTCACTATTTTTCTGTATTGTTGGATCTACGATACAACGTACCTATTTTACGTTGCTTCTCGATTTTCAAGAATTTTAACAATTATCAACAATATGATCAAAAACAATCAGTAGACGTATGAAAATCAAAACGATCTCTCATAAATTTCCTTACTCTCAACTTTTAAAAATGCGTCATTCTATACTCAATCTTTAAATAAAATTAAGAATGCGCGCCCACACACCTGTCATTTCATACCTCACATTGTGGGATAAGTATGCCGTGATAATATGGATGGATGAAGGGTGCGAATGGAAATGATTTTGAAACTTAATAACTTAATTCGATAGGTATTGAAAGTGAGAATTCAATACTCAATTTACTAATAAACGAGTTTATTGTTACTTTGAAATCGGTAAAATGTATTAATTTATCGTACGATAGGGTAGATGGGTATGTACTTAAGTATAATGATCTATTTCATATATTGTACTCGGCCTACGATGTATGGCTTAATCCGCCGATAAGAGCCTCAAAGGGTGACCGACAGTTGAGGCTGAAACCCTTTTCATATAAATATTCAAAGACCAAACGCGTATTTACTGTCCTCCGCAAACAGAACCCACATAACCTGTCAAAAGAAAATATTTCAATTAGTTTGGTGAACCTATGGGCGTAATAGCCAACTAAAACATATTAGAAACAGAGATACAGTAACGCCAAGTGTCACGATGCGCAATTTTACGGTTGAGGGATGGTTTAGTTGCGTGACTCACGAATTACTTCATGCCGCACGTACCTACCTATTTTTGTAGAAATCGACATGTTAGAAAATGAGGGTGAGATTATTAGGTATACAGCATTGTTGCAAATGTATTGTTGCAAATATCAGCGCAAAAATGACGCGCAATACGCTACACAAAGTCAAACTCTAAATGATTTTATTAATTGATTCAAATTAGAATAATATGTATTCCTTTATTAAAATTGGTTTATATGCACAGGTGCCGTCATTTGCATTCTTTCGTTTGGAAAGCTCTCCTATCTTTTTATCAAGACAGCACGAACACACTTTACGTACAAATTTTGTAACAAAAATCGATGTTTGTAAATCTCTTTTTATTTTTATACTAATGAATTTACGATTTTTTCACATAACTTCTAGGCATGTTTCGGTGACTTAATAAATATATATTGAGTTAATAAATAATACGTTTTCTACAAATAAAATGTCGAATTCTGCTTCGTCAAATTTCAAAGAAAAATCTGCATCAAATTTCGGAGCACACAGTCAGTCACTATAATCAATCGTATATGAATAATGTATCTATATACACGTAGGTATTTACTTATATCAATTTTATTTTGATTATTACACTATCTTACCATATGTAGGTATAAGAGTTTATTTTAGTTTAAGGCAATTAAAAAAAAACTCTTATATGGTAAGATAGTGTAAAAATCAAAAGAAAATTGATATAAAGTAAATACCTATTATTATTATTATTATTTATTTATAAGCAGGCAACCATGGCTGATGTGCTTATATCCACTGTCGAATTTTATTATTTGGTTGCAACTATTTTGCTGTGTTAAAAAATGTCCAGTCTATTCTTTAAAATATTAACATTTTCAGCATCCAAAACATGTTGGCCGTTGGGGCAGTTTTTTTTTTTAAATGAATATGTCCTTGTTAAACAAGTACATATACATCTTCCTACGTTCCCTAAAATAAGCAAATAAATGCTTGTGCTATAGGTGAACGAAATCGGTCGAGGCAGGATTCGAACTCGCGACCACTAGATTACTAGCCCAGCGCGCTAACCGCTCTGCCACCGACCCATCAGTTTATTCCAAGTATTCACCACTCTATTTATCTATTAATCTTGTGATATATTGTAATTCAACCATATGATATAAGTCAATAGTCAAGTAATATATACTAAGTAGAAGTACTATTCTTCTATATTTATAACCACAATGTGAGAGCAATATATTCAGCTAATGTCGGAGATATCGCAGAGCGTTCTCTCTGTTACACCTCATTATATTATTTTACATACATACATACATACATACCATCACGCCATGTCCCTTGCGGGGTAGGCAGAGAGAACCGAACGCCACATTTTTCTATCCTGGCACGCATCTCTCGCCTCGTCCACATTCATGCATCGTCTCATACATGTTCGTCTATTGCTCACACTTCTAACATTTCCGTCTTTCAAAATTTCGTTCACATGGTCGTGCCATCCCTTTCTTGGGCGTCCTCGACCTCTCATTCCATTCCTTTCCGCTCTGTAAATTTTCTTCGTCAGGCGCTCCTCATTCATTCTCCCCATGTGACCAAACCATCTCAATGTGTTCACTTTCATTCTAGTAATGACGTCATTCTTCATCTTACATGCTTTCCTTATGTCCTCATTTCTTACCCGGTCATACATCGTTCTATTACAAATCCTTCTTAACGATCTCATTTCAACTGCATTTATTCTACTTTCATGCGTCTTCTGCCATGTCCAGGTTTCACTTGCATACGTCAACGTTGGCACTACGATGGCATTATGAATGGCAACTTTGGCATCCTTTGATATGTTGCGATCATTCATAATTGGTCTTAGTGCTCCATTCACTCTGTTTCCTGCCATAACTCTTCTTTCGATCTCTTTATCGAGTCGTCCGTTCCGTTGAAATATGCTTCCCAAGTATACATATTCGTCGACTTGCTCGAGCCATTCGTTCTCTACTCTTATTTTACACGCTGTTCTGCTTTCACTCTTTTCAAAGACCATTGTCTTTGATTTGCTGGCATTCATCCTAAGTCCATTCTCTATACATCCTTCATATACCATACTTATATTATTTTTCCTAACTAATTACGGAAAATCCCAAACTCCATTTTCGTAAGTTTCCGTAAATACCTAATCCGATAAGCTAATATTGATTTTTGCTAATCAGGCGTAATATCAATATATTATAATTGTGATCAAATATTATTTGACCCTCAGTTGTATAAAATATCTCATTTTCTTCATATTAATTCATTCACTATCTGCAGTCATGTCCGTGTCTTACTAGAAGTACAAATATCGAGACAGCACAATTATAACCAGAGTTGAACATATACCTACTTGTATTTTTTACTATATTTATTTTCAGTGTACCGCTATTAGCTATTTTCGAGTTATACTATTCAATTTGTATCACTTCATTAGTTACCTGCATAGTTTTTTTATAAATGTCCTGTAATTAGCTAAAAACTACTCCATGATATTATTTAAGTTCTTACGTTTCCTTTTTGTATTCACTTTTACATTTTGTTCTGCGAGGTTTTAGGTAATTCCGGATTTGATCATGTTTTTTTCAAAGTTATCCAACATGCCGTATTAAATTCCCATTAAAGGACTGGACGGTAGTGGTATTAAGAACAGCTGTTTGCGTGAGTCTCACGATAAAGTGTCGCGCAACCAATAGTTTACGCAACTAATGAATTGACCGTTGACTCCAAGCTTAATAAATTTATTTGACTCGTAATGAAACACGCGTAAGAGTTTGTATCAAATATTGATGTTGAACTATTTACGATTGAATAACAAATAAAACGTTGATGGTAAATATCCAACCAATTTTTTTTAATAGTAGGCACCATAGGTAGGTAAACATATAACCTTTTTAATAGATTTTCATCACGTTTTATATCCCTATCTATGTTGGTTTCAATGTGATCACCTATTCGTTTCAACACCTCAATATAATGGATTAAAGAAGCAAATAATTTATGCCGATTTTGAAAATATACAACAGTAAATCAATATTTATTTTTACCAAAGAAACATAATGCTCATTCCTCATGAGTGAGAACTCATGAGGTTTGATGATGAACCGAATACTTTTCTTTCCTGACAAAAACATCCCTTTTCCATTATTTGTAAATCAACTTCTTCTTATTTTTTTTTAACTTTCAAGATTTATTCATTTCATCTTTCATACGAACAAACCATCTCAATATTATTTGTTGGTACATACAATTTGTACACTGGTGGGTTAATTGCCAAATGGCAATTTCTTCCAACCAACCAGAGTTGATGTTAATATACATTACAATGTGTACTATGGCAATGAGGTAATGATATGACAAAAAAAGAAAGACAAAAAAAATAATATACCTACTTACAGTTCATAGCAATGATAAGAAAACAAAAGGATAAGAAGAGGAAGAGAAGAGAAAGAATAAATCAAGTATTATCATATATTTTTTTTTCGCTTTGGTCTTTTTTTAATATGTTTAATAACTGAGCCGACGTAATATCAGGACTAAAAATATTCTATAGCCTTGCTGATTGTACTTCAAATGAAGAGCTCAAAAATTCAGTATTATAAATTGGAATAGATAATAAAGTACGTTCGTATTAATTTTATTATCAATGGAACCTGTTTTTATCGTAATATGTTGATACAAGTTTTCCACGTACGCGTCTTTATTTTTTGTTATACTTTGTATTAATAATGGTTAGTGTCCGACCGAAACTTCGGTTTTGGCTTCAGCCACCTTCGGCCAAAACTAGCACCTTCGGTTTCGGCATCAGCCACCTTCGGCCAAAAAAGCACCTTAGGTTTGGGCTTTAGCCACTTTCGGCAAAGAAACCCACCTTTGGTTTCGGCTTTAAACACAATCGACCAAAAAAGCTCCTCTAGTTTCGGGCTTGCTCAATTTTCAATTATAATGATATCTTATTTTTTAGTTTGTTTATGGAGAAGTCTTTATTGAACTCTGATTATATATGATAAAACAATACTAAGCTTTTCGTTCCACTGTTTATTTCTTACTGAAACTATCTTGGGGGACTACTCATGACTCGTTCTTATCTTGTATTAATATTAAAAAAATAAAAATCAATAATCGATCATAATCTTGTCTTAATTTTATTCTAATCTTAATCATAAAGAAAAATGTTAAGTTCAAAGTTTAGTATGAAATTGTCATTATTTTTTTATAAATTAATAATATTATTATTCAATTAATTTAACCTCAAAGCTTGCTAAAGTCTGAAACGGATCTTGATCTTATTTTAATCAACTTCAAGAGTAGCCCTGCTATATTGATTTATCGAACTCAATCATCTCATGAAAGTTACTGTAGTTAGTTAAATAAATAAAAAATATATATATACTGCGTTACAAAAACTTTAGGTAAATATATTTTACCAACCAAAATTTGTGACTGTAGTGCCATTTTAATTGCAGGTATTTTTATATCTTAAAAACATAAAAATCTTGATGAAATCACCAATCTCCGAAACCGCCCAACCGAATTCAATGAAATTTAGTAAATGTAAATGATTGGTTCTAGCTTGAAAGACAGTTTTGGACCCGCTAGGTGGCGCTTTTATCGAGATCTCAAAAAAATGTTAATTTTTTCAGATTTTTCATCCGATAAATACTACACTTTTTAACTTTCCTACACCCCCAAATATTTGTTATAAGAAGATAGGATCGTAATTATTCATTTCTACGTTGTGTTAGTTTCGATAGATAGCTGTATTATTGAACAATATTATTGGTAGGTATGGTATTTGTATTACGAATCGACAGAGTTAACACCATACGTAAATGTACGAAAGAATTTGGTAAAATACATAAAATAAGTTCTTTATAAAATGCGGTCTATATAGAAGGCGATCTGTTGCAGAACAACGCTTGCCCGGATCCACTTTTTTAAATATAAAATCATACTGTTATTAATAATTATTGTAGACAAAATAACCGTTTTTATTCAATGGATATGTACATATGTTCATATGAATGAAAGAATAAATGAATGAATGAATGAATGAATGAATAATATATTCTTCTTCTTCGATGGCGCTACAGCCCAAATCGAGCCTTGGCCTCCGTTAACTATCGCCTCCATCCAATCCTGTCCTCTGCTGCCACTTTCCAGCTCCTCTCCTGGAGAAGCTGAGCCGCATCCTTTCTGACCTCATCTTCTCACCGCAGCCTTGGTCTTCCTACCCTTCTTCTCCCACCTGGGTGTCCAGTCATGATTCGTTTCAGCACCCGTGAGGTTGGCATTCGTTGTACATGTCCAGCCCATCTCAGCCTAAGTAATTTCATGTGCGTTGAGATATTTGGGGTCTGGTATATGTTGTACAACTCATCGTTGCGTCTAATGCGCCTTTCATCGCCATCCTTCACAGGTCCGCATATTCTACGCAGTACCTTTCTTTCAAAGGTGTTCAGCGTTTCAGACATCTTCGCCGTTATGGTCAATGTCTCTCATCCATATGCCAACACTGTTCTGACTATGAATAATATATTACCAATAGTATAAATATTACAAAGGAACAAAATACAATTTAATTTTACCTAATTACAATTTTATGATATATTTTTTTCCACACATTTGAAAATTTACTGCCTCGCTAGACATAGTCTGTTCTGAGGCAGTACTAGTTTAGAATTGCTATGGCTACTCTGCGATCATATGATTTGTTTTCTTTTTTTTCTTCACATATTACATTCACTTCATCGACATCGAACATCGACAACCAGGATGAAAACTCTAAAACCTTAAAAAAATCTACGAGTACATCTATAGTAAATCTATAGTGATTAGTCAATAAATCGCGGTTAAATTATGAAAAATTTTAATAATTTACTTCGACGTCATGTGTACTTTCATTGAATTCCTTTATTAATTCATACTACCAAGCAAATAGTTTTTAATCATTTATTAACGTATGATTATTTGTTTTTCAAAAAAAAAAGTTTTTAATCATTTATTAACTATGATTATTTGTTTTTCTTTCAGTATGCAACCGCACGTACTATGGTGATGTTGGCAAAACATACGAACTCAAGTTGGGAAAACCTATAGATGGACGACTTCCTTTTCTTTGTCATCTCACCTTTACAGCCAATGGTCATATTCATGGTGACATAGTTCAGGTAATATTTTATTTTATTTCTTTTCTGAACACTCAACACACTTTGCTCTTAAATTTTCTATGCAATTTAATATTGTTTTGCACACAGTAACACAATTTTATGGTTTCAAATAACTGAATGAGGTCACTGTATATTTTTCTGTTTATGTTAAGTTATTTCTGTTAATTATTTTGCATTCAACAACATGTAACCTCAGTCCAAATTTAAAAAAAAGTACTTCCTTATATATATATATATATATATATATATATATATATATATATATATATATATATATATATATATATATATATATATATATATATATATATATATATATATATATATATATATATATATATATATATATATATATATATATATATATATATATATATATATATATATATATATATATATATATATATATATATATATATATATATATATATATATATATATATATATATATATATATATATATATATATATATATATATATATATATAAATATATATATATATATATATATATATATATATATATATAAATATATATATATATATATATATATATATATATATATATATATATATATATATATATATATATATATATATATATATATATATATATATATATATATATATATTTTTTTTTTTTTTTTTTATTTCGCAAGATCATAAAGCGCAAGCGTACAAAGTGATCACGTAAACCCGCCGCATGACAGGTCATTAGCCCTGTAGGTGCCTTGATTTCCCGGTTCTCCTATAATATTCCAACTTCGTCTCTGTTGGGATGTTAAAAATTTGCCACTAAAAATCATTGAGTCCCGACAGGAAAAAAAATATTTCAAAGTTTGCGTATATGCAACTATAAAAATATTATTTTTAATAATATTAATAATTTTGGCTCAGTTAGTAATATATTTGACTTCTAAACCAAAAGTTACTGTTTCATCCTCGATGGAGATAACACATTTTTTCACTATATTTTTAGTCCAGTTTCGTGAAATATAGCAAATTAAGACACATATCTCCAAAATATAGCAAATTTATGTTGGTCGAATATTTAATAAATATTTGACCTAGTACCTACGTCTTTCTTTGTTGGCCGATAGTAAATAATAATGGAATTAAAAAGGCTGAATATTTTTAGCTGCATTTGAGCACCGTCGGAAAAAGAGTTTTAATCTCAAAAACGATTTAAAATACTTCATCCATCAATATTCGCCAGCAGAGATTCATTTTCTTTTAGATTACCAGTTTAATGAATTTTTGATGATTCAACAAATCCCGCTATTATTTTACGGCTAAAGGAACCGGCCTAGATGGGTAGATTAGGTATGTAGGGTTTTCATTTGAAGCTCGGAATGGAAATCCATTTTGCTAAGCATAGGTTGCGCGATGTTTATGTAAACATCAATATTAGCGCGATAGCGATCCAGCGTTGATTGAATTCCCGCACCTTGTCGACGACTCTGAAGCGACTTTTATAGCTGGCCGCATAAAAATACTTCCGTCCTCTCGGCGAGAGATGGCGTATTTTACGTTCACGGAACATTAAACCCCACCATAAAGTCCGCGCACTTCTCTCTCCTCTGGTAACGGTTCAGCCCTCGGGCTGAAGTGTGGGTCGGGGCGGGCGATTGAGGAGGTGACGGTTGGCGGGTGGAGGCAGAGGAAGCCAAGGGATGGTGTGCGTGTGACAAGGTGATAAAGAATAAACAATCCTCAGCCACCTCTTGTAAACAACTTGTGCGTGATTCTTGGAAGAAAACGACTTTTTAATTCAATGAATCTTATGGGGCGATACTTCAGACTCTCGAATTAACTATTAGTACAAAAAATAATATTTTACAATTTATTCCACAAATATCAAGATTAGTGGCGTAGTTTGATTTTATTTGCAAAAAATCGTTATGTCATTTAAATCTACCTCGTGTGATTTAATGGATATAAATTCGATTAAGTAGTCAGTGGCTTAGGTCCGAATGCAGAGTCCTACCTAAATACTAAATACTAACCATGTTTTCATTGCACAGTCGTTCACTTAAGTTAAGAGATCACGTGGCTTCCTAACTGAAGGATGCTACGAATTTTTTGTATGAGAATTGCATTGCAGAGACATATCTAGATACTTAGCGCATGCGCATCGGCGTAAACTAACATTTGCCATCTGTCAAAAAGTAAGGTTGATAGCGAGGAACCTTCCGAGTGGTTCAATAGGTACTAAAATACGAGATTTTTTTTGGTGGATGATGATTTTATCGGCTTAGTTGAATATGTATTTGGTAATTGTGTCAAATCAAATACCAAACAGAGTATTCTGCGATCCATACGAGAAGCCGAAAATTCGCTGGAATTTCAGAAAAATCGTGACATCGAGCTGTCAGTGTGAGCTTAGTTACATATTTTTGTGTTGTTATGACAAAAATAAATATTTTAAACGTCAGTCTGAGCCCATAGAAAGCTATCTATCTCTTTTCATCATACTCAATAATGTGTAATTCTACGCCATCGACCTTAAGTTTGGCGTTGTATTTAGTATTAAATTAGTGATGTCTCTGCAATACAATTGCTAACTTAAGAATACTAAATACTCCAGTGAGGTTAGGAGTTGGTATTTAGGTACCTATTATAGGACTGTGCATTCAGGTCTTAGTCATCTTGTCCGCTTGATTAACTATCCAAAGGACACTGGTTGATGACGGTGGATAGAGTGTGTGGTTTTGCAAGGGACGGCGGGCGTTCGTCGGTTAGCATAGTGCAAACGTGAGCTTCACTGATGAGCGTTGGCTTTTTGTTGCGAAATCTGACGCCTGTTTACTTCGACTTCACCCATAAAAGAAAAAACTATACTCCTCCCTCGAACACGAGATCCGATCTTAACTGAGGGATGAGTTTATCTCAATATTACCATGTTTATTATAACATGTTATTTTTTTTTATTTTTTATAATGTATGTCAATTATTTTTATTAAATAAATAAACAATCAATGTGAAACTTGTATTAGTATTATCAAAGAAAGGTTTATATCATCTGAAAAATATGTGTTTTGTCCTTTACAATATTTTCGACCTCCCCTATTTCCGTCCAGCTCTCCTAGATCCCCACCTAAAGTCAGTCTGCTATCGGTGAAGTATGGATAACTTCTGACATGTTATCTACAGAAATTGTGAATTGAATGTCGCTTGTGACCTCTTTGGAACGCAATAAACCCTCGCACGAGCTTTTCTCTATACAAACTCACCCATAAAGATAATCAATTTTTTATGTCACCTATATCGAGTATTTGGACAGACTTTGATACGTATAGGCAATATAAAATTGTTACGGTGGTCAAACACAATTTAAATTTTTTATCAAAATAGTTTGTAATAATTTAATTTGATATGGTCAATCAAGTAAATATATTTATCAAAACCCGATTCGGTGCTTTGTCTGACGATATTTAAAATTATATTAAATACTACTGATAAACAGAGTAGTCCACATATGGCTCATTGTCCCTGGCTCATTGTGTGGAAACAATCGTATGGTAGTGGGTGGGTGGCTATCTTCAAACGCCACTGAACTGCACGGCGATTATTAAAGTTCATTTAGTGAGTATGTATATTTGATTATTACTTCTACCATATTGAAACCGAACTAGTCTTTTTGTTAGATTGTTAATAAATGTTTACTATAGTGTAACCGCAATAACCTATGTAGTTTCGATTTTAATACATAATGTTTTTATTCTAACACTATACTAAAGATGAAGTCCTAAATAAACTTTGACGATTGCAAAATGTACATATGCATACGCTTTATTTACATTCATTCATACCATCACGGCATATCCCACAATGTGGGGTAACCAGCGAAAGGTGTGTGGGTGTGCATTGCTTTATAAAAGAGAGCACAACATATATGTGCATACCCACACACCAGTCTCGTCTCACCTAAAAAGGCACTATATTCAGAATGGGTGGTGAACCTCATTGCTGAACTATGTGAAATGTTATTGTTGCCTGTTGTATTTTCAATTACCCGGCTCTTACGGGACACTCGAAAACAATAATAGAAAAGAGTGGAAGCACTATTCTAAGCCGGTGCCTCACAGCTAACGCAAATATGACCGTGTTTCCATTTACCAAAATCTTCTTCGCTGGCCTAAGATATGTAATTTGCTTTTACTTTTGTATAATATAATTAATACCATTTAATCATCACACTATTATAAGAAAAAAGTTATTTTCTTGTCAAATAACGGTCTGCCTTTTCTGTTGCTGTTCCCATTCATTCTAATGAATTTCTCAGTTTTACTTAAGTAAAGGCTATGGAACACCTTAAGTGATTATATTACGTAGTCTTAATCGATTCAATTTTAAAAAAGACTCCAGACTCAGAGATGTCTAATAGTTCCTTATTGACACTGCTTCTCCATACTCTCTCTCCTTCCACAACCTCTATTTCTTTCCTTTATTTAATGCTATGATTTTACATTTAATAATGCTGTGTGTTTGATTTACTGTTTGTTTATTTGTTAAAAATTTAATGTACCTGCCTCTACGTAACGTCGCTTTAGTTAGTTCGAAGAAATTGCTTAAAAATACCTATATATATATATATATATATATATATATATATATATATATATATATATATATATATATATATATATATATATATATATATATATATATATATATATATATATATATATATATATATATATATATATATATATATATATATATATATATATATATATATATATATATATATATATATATATATATATATATATATATATATATATATATATATATATATGATATTGATAATTTTTTATATTCATTTTTTGAAAAAAATAAATCGCATTCATATCCGCAAAATGGTCATCTATTTTTATTGTTTTGATGCAGCATAATGTTTCATACAAGTATACATTACAAACTCTATACCTGGCTCATAAATTTTTTTGTTATATAAAGATATCAATTCAGACCAAATACATAAAACATAGCGATTTTACATACTTGAGAGAGTTTTGCATTGGATACGATTCTTGGATATATGAAAATGCTTGTAAAAGAATAAGTACACATAGTTAACTTGATACACTCTACTTTGCGGTCGTTAGCATTGTTATATTTAAAGTAAACATAAAAGAAATACGCATTTTTTTAACTAAATGATGTAGTGATGTATGAAAGCGTAGAATATTAACGATGTGAAGTCATCTAATTTTATCATCCCAATTCCATTTCAAGTAGGTACCTTCGTTTATCGAGTTTAGCATTCATACAGCGAAGCTATTATACATTATTACCTTTCGTACCCGGCTTCGCCAGTATATCGAATATTATACAGGTAGGTACCTACCTGAAACTTCTGAACATCGGCCAAATAAACGACACAGCGCTTTTAAACACAATATAGGTTAATTTGATATTTTTATTGCAGAATAAGATGAATATATCAGTCAAAAATATTTTTGGACCACCACGTTCGTTTTACATAAATAAATTTAAATCAGAACTTTTTGCTATACCTACATACATACAAACAAATATTTCGCATTTAACAGCTTTTAAAATTACAAGTAGGTAATCAATAGTTTTATTGACATCCTGTAACAAAATTGAACATTATAATATTTTTAATTTAAAGTGCAAAAATATGATATGTGCCTAATATTCTGATGATAACATTAATGAAAACGCAACATAAATTTTATATCCGTAAATCAGCAGGCCAAATCAGTAAAAAAGTCGAGATCCGACAACGTCTCGCCGATCTTCTCGCCTATGTTTACCCCCGTGACGACAATTCGTAGTCTCTAAGCGCTGTCGAGTTTGTAAATGCACTTATTAGTATTTCTCGCCGTTGGGCTGGCTTGCGGTACATTTTTGAATTATCATTTATGGCAATACAAAATATTTTCCCCATGATTTGAATAAATGTCAAATTTGTTTACATACATTTGTTAAATAAATATAATATGTTCATATTTTTAAGCACGAAAGCAAGTTATAATACGATTAAATTAAGTTTCTTTTGTGTTAATTGAATGTTTTGAGAGTAATTTTAATAGTTGTTTTTAATTATTTTTCAAACAATTTATCAAGTGTGATGACAGCAGCGTGTTATTTACTAAAAACTACGCCGAATTTTCTTTTGTTAAGTGATAAAATATATATGTGGTAAAATAGCTTACGAGAATACTTTCTCAAAATCCAAATTATTTCAAATCTATACCTACGGAAAACATTTACGGACGCATATTTTCAATAAATATATAACCATATAAAACTTTTGTTACGCGGTAATTAGCAAGCAATAAATGAATTACGCGGAATATTTAAGGGGTTTGAAGAATCTCTTAAACGGCGTCGTTTAACCCGTTTATACAATTATTCATTAAAAATTGACATTTAATTCAACATGACGGCGTTAGATCTTGTCTCTCGACTCGATGTCGACCCAATCTCATCGTCAAATAAGTGAGCGAGAACGATTCGACGCGTTATCTGCTAAGTGACTACCAAAACTGTCAAAATATTGACAAGTCGAGATAATCTCGACATTTATTGGTCGAGATCTACTTACAGACTTACAGTCCTGTTTCAACGGCCCCTAGCCAAGTAGAAATTACTCTCACACTGTCTGGGATTTCACGTGTGGCTAATGTCGTCTAAAATACCACGCAAAATAATCAACAACTAAATAGGCGTTTCCCTTGACAGAAACATCAGTTTTTGCAACTTAACTAGGGCGCCTAACCTACTTTACTTCTTCATTTATATCCAGAAATACGCATGAAAATGCCTAACAAATTTTTCTACTGAAATCACATATGATAGTCAGTAGAAAAATTTGTTACACAATGCGCTTGGGACGCCTGTGTGTTGAATTGAAAGCAGAAAACTTACATTAATATGTTTACCTTTTGTTAGTAATTAGTAATTTGGCAAGTCTTGCAGTATTTAAAAGAAAATGTTCCGAATACATTATGAACTACGGGAGAACTAAAATATATCAAATGTTCGACATCGTAGTGTATAAGGACATAATTTTTATAATTGTAATTTTTTTTTTCCTTTTTCGCAAAAAATCCTAATTGTTTTATAAATTTTGTGCTGTCTTGATTTGATCTGAGACTCGACTGAATAAAGATATGACTGGTTAGGTTAGGTTAGGTTAGGTTAGGTTAGGTTAGGTTAGGTTAGGTTAGGTTAGGTTAGGTTAGGTTAGGACGGATCATATCTATGCACTGTCAGTTCAGTATTCCCAAGAGATACTTTTTCACATTATTTGTGCAATTAACAAATAAAAATTACAAGATACCTACATACACAATATGTACATATATGCATATCATGATAACTCCGATTCCATTTTTTTTAATCTGTGTACAATAGTTAAATTTATATTGTTTAGACACTTTCTAAAAATGCAAATAGTTACAACCTATATTATGTCTCCTGTGAAATATAATAATATGTTCACTACCAGCCCTAGAATAGGTATGCCTTGTTGATAAAGAAATGAATAAATAAAAATAAAAATTAGCCTTGGTCTTGCATAAGATGCAAGGTTTTCCATCAACTCATCACTTACCGACTGTTATACAAAGCTAAATTATATGTTAAACTAACTAGGTACTAAGAATAAAAGCTAGCTACTACTAAGCAGAAAAACACCCTCAATTGAAGGTTAAATCCTTACTAATGAAGTTTCGTCTCAATAAAAATGATTTTTTTATATACTTGCACTGAGAAAATTATTGCGTTGTTTAAAGTATTTTTAGTATTTTCCTACGACGCATCGTAACTTTAACTCTAGCCCGACTTGGCGCCATAGTTCCTATCCAGGCAGTCATCCCGCTGAATGTTAAAAGACAATTAACACGCGAATAATAATAATAATTACTATATATTTTCACCGCTTCCTCTCTGAAAATATCCTGAAAATATATTTAATTAGACACACTTCCGTTTTGAATATATCACCGGCAGCACAAGGACGTCTCATGATTAATTTGAATTGAAAATCTTAAATTATATTTCGTTTGAAAAATAAATTTGTATGGTCAACGGTTTCGCGTTATATTGGTAAAAAAATAAGGTTGAAATATTCGTTTTAGTATTTTTTTAACCTAGTTTTGATAGTAACCTTATGAAGTTTTCACTGTTATTTTTTGTGTTAATTTACTGATTTAAACATATAAGCATCAACTAAGTTGTGTCATCTTCGCTTATAAAATTCATCTAATGGCCGTTATACCACGGGAATCAAATCTTGATACATAACATAATATTCATCATTCAAATCAGTTATTTGTGTAGTGTAAACCATTTGTGAAGTAACCCATCAACAACTACAAATCACCAGTGATCTTTGTACGAACAACTTAAAAGGTGAGTCTCAACGCTCTAACTGGTCGGCAGATAAGTTAAAAATCGATTGGAAAATTCCAGAATAGATAGACAAGTCAAGTTAAAAAAGGATTTAAAATACATCGCACACCCAGCGATTTACGTCTGATTGACAAAAAAAAAACAGTTAAATGATTAGTATTTCTGATTTTTGTTGGATATTATATTGTACTAAAAAGTGTCACTGTTTTGTCCCGTGTCTTTTATCATATTCCCGATTTGTTAATATCTGTATATTTGTTCAAAACGAACTTTTAAAATCACTTAAGATGCTATATAGTACGTCTTTGAAATAATGAACAGTTTATATATCTTTATTCTGTCGCATGAGTTTTTTGAATTTTGAATTTGTTTAATAATTTTCTTGTATGATTACTATTAGTAAAACCCTTTTTTATTTTTTTTATTGTAAGTAACTAAAAGAACTACAAGGTCTATGAAGTAGATTTTTACATCAATCTAATGTATCTTAATATACTACAATAACTTCAGCGACAACCTGTAATTGGCTCTATTATTAATCAAATCATCTTTATTTTATATAATATATTATATGCTGTATGCTGTCTTTTAGCTGTGAGGCACCGGCTTAGAATAGTGCTTCCACTCTTTTCTATTATTGTTTTCGAGTGTCCCGTAAGAGCCGGGTAATCGAAAATACGACAGGCTACAATAACATCTCACATAGTTCAGCAATGAGGTTCACCACCCATTCTGAATATAGTGCCTTTTTAGGTGAGACGAGACTGGTGTGTGGGTATACACAGATATGTTGTGCTCCCTTTTATAAGGCAATGCACACCCGCACACCTTTCGCTGGTTACCCCACATTGTGGGATATGCCGTGATGGTATGAATGAATGAATGAAACTGTATGCTGTCTTAAAAATAAAATAAAATAAAATCGAAAGAGAATATGAAAATCTACCGGCTGTGTATTTTATTATTATAATATTTTAATAACTATTCTTGGTATTTAAAAACCTTTAATTTTACCTTTTCTGCACGAAAAAATGTTGTATATCACATATCAGGTGATTTAAAATATTTTTTCGTGTTTCATACATTTGAAGGTATGTAATTTAGTGTGCATTTTTGCGTACATCGGTAGGTATACCCAGGGTAGACAAGGACCTTAATTTTATGTTGATTAATATTATAAAATAATAAATATTATGAACATGACATCATAATGGTATTAATACGTCATCTAGCAAGTGTTATAATGACATAATTACTACCTATCTTAAACAAGAGATAGAAGATTCCTTCCTACCTATGTATGTAATAATGTTAGAGTCAACAATGATAGGATCCTACCTCTCTCTATCCCTAGTGTCATGTCAATTTAAATTAGGATTGTCAGTATGTGTGTGTGTGTGTGTGTGTGTGTGTGTGTGTGTTTGTGTGTGTGAGTGAAAGAGCCAGGATCGAAACCAAACTTTTTGCCGCCTACAATGGCACACTAATTTTAAAAAGCGCTCCTCCCCCTTTCTCGATTATTCGTAGAATGATTGACCACTTCTACACGCTTGGCGAAATTGCTGGTCTTATTCTTCCATGGGCAGACTGATACTTTTATTTCTTCTTGATGTGAGGACTCGTATTTTTTCATCTTCGATTATTCCTGATTACTGGACCATGCTGGACACGGCAGTTTACAAAAATATGTAGTTAGTTTTCACTCATTCGATTCGTCTTCGTGTCAGCTTTGTAATAACCTTTATCACCTTTGTGATGACCCTCATCAGAATTCTGATTATAGCTTATGGAAATGCACTTTTTTGTAAACTTCTGACGAAATTCTGACGAGAATGATCAAATTAATCGATTATGGCCGATATGATGGGTGGTGGCAGAGTGGTTAGCGCGTTTGAACCACGACCGATTTCGTTCACCTATAACACAAGCATTTATGCTTAGTTTAGGATATAAATGAGGAGTTATTTGTTACATGGACATATTATTTATTTAATAAAAAAAAATAAAGAAACGAAACGAAAAGTAGAATTAGACCAAGAAATAGTTGGCACGATCGCATAAAAGGGTTTTTTAAAGGATGGAAATATAATAAATAGAATTAGACGATGCATAGACGTGAATGAAGCGAGAAATGTACATAAAGAGAGAAGAGTCTATCATATAGTTATTTTATGGTAAATTAAAATAATATTTCGGGTTCGTTCCCCTTTTTATATTACAAGCGCCAGATTTTTTTAATGCGGTTTGTGCCTGACGCGCTTGCACACATTTAAACCTACGATGGATCCGGCCCTGATGAAAGCTGTGATGGAGGTGTATATGTGGCGGTAGGGTTGTAATACCTACCTGATATTATGTAATAGTGGTTAGAAAGCACATGATTGTGCTGCGGCAAAATACGTGGCTGTCTTGTATTAACAATTTAGTTAATTATCGTTGAAACATCTATATATTATTTATATCGTCTTTGTCATACTACTCGTGACATTATATATACATTATAAAATTTACTGTGCCACTAATGAAGGGTTGGAGAGTCAAGAAATGTTTTATAGCATTTCGAAAATGAAATATTACAGATGTGTATAATAACTATAATTGGATTTGCAGCCCTGGATGCATAAAAGCAGAATAAATCTACCCAATGTAGTGAAAAATCATAATATCAATAAACAAACACCCGGTTGTTGGCAAAAAAATGAGAGCTGAAAGAGAATATTTTGAATAACTCCGTAGAATATACCGACCGCCGTGGCACAGTAGGTAAGCCGTTCGGTTTCTTCGCGGGCGTCCTGGGTTCGATCCGCAGCAGAGGAGAATTTTATTCAAATTTATTTCTCACGCTAATATTGCTTCCCTGGGCTGGACATACTGGTTAGTTGTAAGAAATTACCATACGGCAATAATTTCGCCACTTGCGCAGGGTGCAAGTATTGTTATTACTCCCCACAACTATGGAATAGTAGGGTCATTTTTTTCATTATTTAAATGGAATAAAATTTTCTTGAAAATTTCATGAGTAGCAATTACAGTTGATCAATAAAAATTGTGTCAGATGATTGTCACTGGCCCCTATAGTCCGATTTTTTTTTAATATAGTACCTTTGATCCAACAAAATACATTTAAAAATGGTAAGATTCTTAGTTATAACATGTTCAACCACGCAACATTCTTCAACGGCGTAGTAAAACTTAAATATTTCTGCTGTTGAATTAATATTATGTCTGGAATTTGTTGACATTTTATACTTTTGTATGTGCTAACTTAAGGGGGCGACAGTTGCCAACGTACCTATTTTTTTCAATTTGATATTGCATCATAACTAAAATAACATAGTTTGGATATTAATAAAGATAAATATACCTACCTTAACTTTTTAATTATGTTCAGTATATATTCTTGTAGAAAAATAATAAACATACCCTGATTTTCGAAATGTATCTTATATTTCTAAAAAAAACTATAAGGTATAGAGCAATATATATTTTTATAAATCAAAGAAGAACAAAATATCTGGGAAAACATGTTGTGACGTTGCATTAATCCAAACCAAAAAAAACTTTTATTTCAAAATGGCGCTGAATGGAAAATAAATGTTTTTTTTTGTTTCTTTATTGAACCTGAAGCATTAATGCAACATTATAAAATATTTTACAGATATTTTTGTCTTCTTTAATTTAAAAAAAATATATTGCTCTACGCCTTATAGTTTATTAAAAATATAAGATAAACTTTGAAAATCGGGGTCTGCCATTATTTTTCTACAAGAATTTATGCAGAATATTATGAAAAAATTAACATATATTTTTCTTTATTAATACCAAACTATCTTTTTTTTTCAAAACGATTTAATTAGAAATAATGATGGTTTATTAAATTAAAAAATAGTTCCGTTGGCAGCAGTCGCCCCATTAATGGAAAAATAGATCATTTTGTGAAAATTATAAATATAGATCTTATCCTTACCTGATTTTTTTTAACAATTACATATACACCCTTATACATTCTATAAATTAAACATATGCTTGTGCTATAGGTGGACGAAATCGTTCGTGCTAGGCGCGCTAACCGCTCTGCCATCACCCATCTAAATCAAAATGATTAATTAATTATCTGTCGTATGGAATTTGTACAGGGTTAACTAAAAATATTTCAAGGTTTTCTTCTGATTAAGACTCTTCAATAGATAGAGGATAATATACCTACTTACGTATAAATTACCTTGTCTCAATAGTAACAAGTCGACTAATACGACTACTAGATGACTTAGATCAAACTATTGTTTTTCTGAGTATCTATATTCCCAATTAGTTTTTTACGACGACTTGAATTAAAAATATCTATTCCAGGTAGGTAGGTACATATTCTTTAGGTATAATAAATATTGATTGAGTATGTAAATTCCTTTGTGTATCCTTCAGATAATTAAATACATATTATATAATAGATTATACACCCGAAATGTAAACATATTTATTCAGTAGGTAATTATGAACATAATTGACTCATAATTAACATCGTAGAAACTAAGGTATTTTGATTGTATCATGTAACATTGTATAAGACATTCAATCAAAATTACATATCCACATATACATAATTTAGATTTTTCAACACTTACGGATGTATCTAATCAATCAGAAAGTAACGCTACGTCCTACGTAGGCGATTCAAAGCGAACGCGAGTGCGAAGCGATGCGGTGCGGATACAAGCGAATTCAATGCGATACGGTGCGACGCGGCGGCTCTGTCCTACGTGTGCGCGAATCGTTTCCTCTGCCGCCAGCTACTGTCATGGATGTACGTATATAAAATACTCAAGAAGTATGTTCGGCAGAGAAGTGAAACTAATATTGTGTACTTAGAGAGGCATATTTATGGGGGATATCACAATTTGTATGAAGAATTACGTGATCTTGAATTAATAAATGAGACTGAATTAACATATTTCCGGGAAACATATCAAAATTTGACATTCGCGCAAGCGAGAGAAAACTTTGTGTGTTTTGAACAACATCCTAATGTAAAATAGCAATAATAAATAAATGTGTTTACTTGTAGTCCCATTAATTTTTGCCAAATCTTAAAATTCGCGGTTCGATAATAATAATTATTTTGTTCCATAATATGGGACGTTCATGGACAGAAATTAAAATTTCTGTTTCTGACATGTCAAAAAACAATGGCGCCGCTGTCAATTCGAGCGAAAATATCAAACCAACTGATCGCGTTCGCTTCGCATCGCGCCGCGCCGCATCGAAACCAACTCGCGGTCGGTAACGTAGGACACTTCCATAGTTACCGACTGTTTGTTATTTTCGCGCCGCGTCGCGCCGCTTCGCATTCGCTTTGAATCGCCTACGTAGGACGTCGCGTAAGCGTTTGCGAGCGAATTCAATTATTATTTATTTATTTTTAACTCAATAACGCCTGAACTAATTATAATGATATCCTATTTTTTGGATTCGTCTCCACCCGGAATAGCTGAATAACTTTTAAAATATTGGAAAAATTAACGGTAGTAAATTTCGGAATAATTCACGTAAAAAAATTACACAGAAATTTACTTTTTGCATTGTGGGCGTGAAAGTGCAATTGAATTTTTATTTTCTTTATGTATTATTATTGTTATATCTTAATAAACTATTGAACTTAATATTTTTTGTTTTATATTAATTTTATTGCGTTAATAAAATACTAAATTACTTTTAGATAAAGGTTAACAGGGCGTTCATTGACTGTTAATGATGTTAGCTAGTAAAAGATAATAAAAAAAATATTTGTTGAGACAGAAGTGTTTTTTACATGCATAACACAAAAATGTGAGATGAAAAAGAGGATATATGTACATATTGTACATAGGAAACAACATAACATCTCAAAAGGACCATGCTAAGATCTGTTCAAAAATTAGACCAAAAATAAAAACAGATTGATAAAAACTAGAAAAGCACTTCCATACAAACACTCAATACCAATTTATTATTTACAACATTATTATTAACGTAATAAAAATTTAAGATGTCTTGTCGCATTTTTACATTTAGTAATGAAGAAAATGAATTATCATGAAATATATAAAATGAAATAATATAGATCTTTTAATATTAATATATGGTTTATTTTGTTATTAAGTACATTAGACACCTCGGGATGGTAGGAAAAGTATTTTAAAAAAAATTAATTTCTTTGTTCGTTTTTTAAAGAAATTAACAAAAACATATTTTGTAAAAATATCTACACTCAGAATATTTATCTTAGAATTTTATGTACACTTTCAACTAAATATTTCTGAGATAAAATACAAATTTGTATTCCAACTTAAATAAATTCATTGTGATATAATGTATGGTGATGAGCAAAAGTTTTGCGAGTTTTGCAGTCTTGGTCTTGGGAGACTTGCATAATCAAGACATCAACTTCATGACACTTTACAACATTACCAAAAACAGATAAAGATGTTCTTAAACTGTAATACACAATCCAACAATCCCCTCCTCATTCACTAAAGATCCCTCCTCCCCCTCCTCATCCTGAAACATACTCGTTTACTGTATAATATATGAGCATATATTTGTTTTTTTATCTAGCTTTTTAAATTTTCTTTTTTCTTTTGTCTTGTATTTTCTTATGAATTTTTCAACTATGTAATCAATAACTGTATAATCATTAATTTAATTTGAAGAAAGCACATTTGGCTTAACTATTATACATACAATAAATGTACTGTAAAATAAATAAATTATACCTGTAGCTTTTTGAGAGAAAATAAATAAATAAATAAATGTGTCGTTGCAAGGCCAAGATCAAGACCAAGAGTCTTGTGAGACTAAGTGCAAGTCTTGTGGTCTCGTTAAATTTGATTTTCAGCCAAGAAGTAAGCAATTAACTACGTACTATCGACATCCCTACTATTAAATTTACAGATAATTTTTTTTTTGTAAAATTTCCAATACCTGCATGACTTGCAAGTCCAAGACCATGACCGGGGGTGCAAGACCAATACTTGCTCTTGGTTTTGAATTTACTCATCACTCGTCGAGTAAAAAAAAAAATTGAAATTGCCACAAGGCAATAAGCCCGCCAGTGTACAAATTGTATGTACAAGAAGATTCAAATAAATAAATAAATAAATAAATAAATAAATGAATAAAATATTTTGAAATTTTCTAAGCTTCTTAGTGATTTATAAAGATATCAAACCGTGCTAAAACAAGAAACAAGAGTCAAAACAGTTTTTCTTTTGTTTTCAGTTAATATTTGATGCCTTTAATGTTGGGAGATACGAAGCTTCAGCGTTGGATGGCTGCCCTGACGGCTATATGCAGTTATCTGAACTCGGAAGACCATTCACAGGTAAATACATACATTTCATAATATACAACTTTTGTATGTAGAGAACAAGTTAACGTTATATTGTTTTCGTTTGTTAATGGTGCTCATACCAGAATGCTTTGTTTAACGTTTTGTGTAACGATACAGTTAGTACACAATATTCAGCTAGATCTTTAATTTAGTTATACGTACCTTTGTTATTTCAATGTGTATAAAGACAGTGTTTTAGTTACAATATTGCGTACTTGAAAGTCAATTTGATTCATTTTCATACGAAGAAGCTATTAGAAGCGACATATATACTCATTAGTTTTTTGATACCTATGTATAGTCAATACTTGACCAGTTTTATATCCTACATGAGGGAATATGAATCAATAAATGCTGTTAGTCTTAGAAAATAATAATAAATGTCTTAGAAAATTATCAGGAAATAAAATGGAAAGAAATCCAGCTGTTCAAATATTTTTTTACCACAAAACGTAATTTAGAAACACACTCAGCTCAATGCATTTTTTTTATTTGCACAACAGCTTTCAGCCACTTACAGTGTGACACTTGTTCGTTATCTTGTAGAACGTAATTTTAAAATCGATCATCGCTCTAAAAGAAGACGTCAACTGCATCTGCAAACTATTGAATAATACCTATTGCAATTCGTACCATGGTGCTGCTAGGAACCACTTTTGTTAGAGCTGTAGGTATATCAAATAACAAAGTGGTGACCTCTGTCTCTCATATAGTTTAATGAATTGGCATCAGCCAATTCTCTCGTATAATTGGGCAGAGAAGCCTGCAATACAGGGGACATCGTAAGTGGGGCAGAAACAGAAATGGAAGTCTTCAGTAATGACCCACCATAGAACCGCTAATCTGGAAGACGAAAAAACACGTATTTTTCCAACAAATCCCAAGAACTAACACAAAAAAAGAAAAAGAACTCTCTTTAAGAGACGAAAATAATCTTTAATTCCTATGCCAATTCATAATTATCTATTCATTTATAATATACCTAAGCCAAAGTTTTAATTTATAGTATTTTCTCGTTTGGATTGGCATTAATTCACGGAAATTCTTGAAGGTATTTTACAAAGAAGTTTGATAACTTGGTATTACTTTTACCATCGCTTTGAAATCTAACAAATGAGCTCATTTTAAATGAGCGTCTTATGTATGTACTTATGTTCGTACCAATATATTATATAATGCTACAGTGTGGGTGGTATTGTCGAGAAATACGCTAATTTTGCGGAATTGAGATCCATTAGCTTATCTGAGAAACAATTACAAAGAGAAGCGTATTTTACATCTCTTAATTATTTGTTAGCTGTTACAAATAGACTGACATGTAGTACCTTACATTTTACTCTTTTTATTTTTGATCTTGTACATTTTTTTTAAAGATTCATCATCTTTATCAGTGGCTCCAAAGCTCGTTGCGAGCCTTGGCGTTCTCCAGCATTCCTCACTACACTGAAAAAAATCATATTAAAATAAACCGAACTGTAGCGACTGATAACAAAGGTTTGGTTCTCCCTCTATCCTGGCACGTATTCCTCCAGTCCCTTACACCAACAGTTTCAACATATCGCTACACGCCATCTAGCCATCGGAGTTTGGGTCTACTGACGTTGCGTCTATATCGGAGCTCTGTGTGCATGATTCTCTTTAGTACTCTTTATCCGACCATTCTTTCCACGTGCCCTGCCCACCGCAACCTTATTTTAATTACGTTTATTTGATCTCATTATAAATATGTGTTATTGTTGCCTGATGTGATTTCGATTTCCCGACTCTCACGAGACACCCGAAAACGATGAAAAAAGTGGAAGCACTATTCTAAGTCGGTGTCTCCCAGCTAATCAAGTTAAAAACATAGCTTATTAAGCACAGATCTTGAATCAAGTTTAAAGAGATACATCTTGGAAATGTTTTTTCTTTACTTAGAATCTTCAATGTTGTATTTCAAGTACTTTTTTTAATGATAATTTAATCAAATAAATAACAAGTGTGATTAGCAAAACTTAGATAATTGGTACATGGTACATCATCATCATCATCACAAGCTCGACAGCCCTGAGTGGGCCTTGGCAGAATCTAGGAGTCTTCTATTCTCGTCACTCCGTTCTCCAGTTTCTAATAATATCTACTGCGGAAACATCGGTATCGACACTGTCCATCCATCGAGTCCTTGGTTTTCCTGGTACATAATTTATGTTAATTATATTAATAACTTTACTTTTCGTATGGTAAGTCTCAGTTCCAGCGCTGATGGTTGCTAGTTTCGCCTCGTGGATGTTTTGGAGGCTTCCACTAAATTTCCTAATCTGGCAGTCTTGGTCTGCGTTCACAATGAATGCCGAGTGCACTATGACGCTCTAATCCGTTTATAATGACCTATAAAAGACGCTCGAAAGACACTCTGTGGCGTTCAGTTTGAACGTCGAGTGTACGCACCAAACTCTCTGTAAAATTGTCGGGTGAAAAACGCTCTGACAGTTATAGTATCTGTTGACTTCTATTTTATTTGTGGTAAGATGACTTCTATTTATTTATGTGGTATCTATTATGTCATTTGATATCAGTTAACATTATTTATGATGACAATATGCATTCACAAAGAGGTTAATTTAATAAAAATATCATCAGTTTCCAATAAAAGGTCAGAGAGCATTACTTACTCCACTGCCCAATTTATTGTCTTTCGATGAAAATAAAACCTAAAAAGACAAAAAAACCTGTCATTGTATGATAAATGACATTTTACATTTAAAACGCCCGATGCTGCGTTCAGATTGAAACGCCACTCGAAAGCGTTCAGTGGTATTGATGTGAAAAACTCCACAATCTGCAACTTCAGGTACATCCGATACTTGACGTCGAGTGTTCTTAACACAACCATGGATGCTTCCACTAAATTTCTTAAGTTAGCAGTCTTGCACTACGTGTTTCAACGACTGCTCAGCTCCACACTCACAGTCAGGATTATCCGTTTTTTCGAACCTTCAGAGTAGATAATTTCAGGAGCCCTGGTCTATTTGCACTTTGTTTTGCTGAACTCAAACCCTCCGTGGCAAGTCAAAACCAGGTCCTCGGGTTGCAGAGTCCGCTTTTAGTGTTTATTTTCTGTAGCCCGTCCTTCTCCCCAGATATATTCCAAATTGAATTCATCTGTATTCACTATCCATATGGGTTTTCGGAATTTTAGCTCAGCTCCATTAATTGATTAAAAAAGGAAATGTCGAATATTTTAAAATGGTCAAGAGAAAAAAATTAAGTTACTGTTTTTATACGAAAAGAGTTTATTTTTTCTCGTGTTTCTCTGTAGTCAGAAAAAACTTACATCATCGATATTGAATAGAATGTTTGAAATGCCTACACTGAAAAAATCTAAAGTTAGCAAAGTACCTTTTTGGCTCGGTTAAAGTCATATTGGTAGTTATTAACCAATATATGATTAAAAATAACAAAGTTGCACTTGGCTATTATCTAACAATTGAATACTGTTAACGTGTAGTTGGTTACCAATAGCAATGTAAAAAGTCATGTTGGTAGTTATTGACCTATACATGATTAAAAATAACAAAGTTGCACTTGGTTATTATTTGCGAATATAATACTGTTAGAATGAAGTTGCTTACCAATAGCAATGTACTTGTTTAAATTTTACCGAGTAACAGGTACCTATACGGACATTTTGTATTTGGCATCTGTCAAATTTGACATTTTATACATAAAAATATTAATATTTCTCAAATTTGACACGATATATTAAAAAAAATATTATATAAAGTATAATTCTCGCCAAATATGATATGTCACATTAAAAAATGATTAAGTAAAGTATAATACTCGTCAAATTAGACATGTGACACTGAAAAATAATTGAATTAAGTTGAATTAAGATGAGATATTCGTCAAAGATTATCATTATTATTCACAAATATCTTGTGTTAATTTGCTAATATTTACATTTGAGATGTAATGTAAAGATGTTTATACTATTTTGATGTTAAAGCTGGATGAATAATAAGAGACCATAATGGGGCAATTAATGAATGTAAAGAATGTATTATGTCCAATTATGTCAAGATCATTGATTTGTCAAGATTGGTTTTGTGGTGTTTGGTTTTCTCTGCCCCAATATGGTTATTGTGTTTAGGTATGTATGTATTAGTTAATATAACTAATATAAATAACTCATAACTTCAATATTAGTTAATGTCAGTTTATAACATTCACAAATAATAAAATAAATATCTACATAAATATGTAACATTAACATACACCCATTTGAAAAGTGTGAGTCAATCGTTTGATATTGGATTGTTGTTTAATATTCATGTTGATGCCATGCTGGGGAAAGCATACAGAATATTAGGCTTTATATGTAGACTAACTATAGCCTACCCATACTATGACCATACACAAATTAAATAAATAGATAATCATTGCACTATACTCTCAGCATCATTGAATATCAACTGCTCAACTGTCTGGTCACCTCACTATGATATTAACTAAAGAATATAAGGATTTCAATGGAAATTCAGTGTGACACAATCAATTAACTTATTCTTTGGAATGAACAGCCTGTGCAGGAGGAGAGAGTTGGCCGTTCTGTTTGTGTTGCTTAAAATCATAAACGGTTAACTTTATGTCCCAACGATATTAAACAAGTTATATTTTAACACAAATCCTAGAGTAACAAGAAGAAGGGTCAATATGTTATTAGTGTTATCAATATACATATTATTAATGTTAACAATGTAGTTTGTGTTAAAACCATAAGGGCTGAATAATCCTGATAGTGAACTATGATAGTAAAAAAAAAATATTTATATTCAATGAACTTGTCTGCATACTATATATTCATCAAACCTCATTTAGACTGCAAATACCTACATTTTCTCCATGTGAAAAAAAATAAAACAAAGTAAATATACTTATATCAAAATAGAGTAAGTATACTCTTGAGGGAATTACTTGAGAATTTTCATCGTGGATGGTTGCATATAGGTGTACAACCTAAGCAAAATACCCAAATTGACGCTCTACGCAGCCCATGTGATTTCTCAAGTTATTTGCTTATAACTGTAGGCAGTGTGATAATGTATTCATTTTCACCATACTATGCAAGTCTACTAGGACATGGCATACTATCCATAGTATGGTTGCAGATCTTTAGATAGGAACAACGCTTTTGTTATTAATACTTGCATGATAATATATTATATATAGCAGGGGTGGCCGACTTGATTAGATCCAAGATCTACTGTTTACTGAGGAAGCCCTGTGCGATCTACCAATTACATACTTCTTGAAATTTAAAATGAAACAGCATGGTTCAGTACACAATTAAGTAGTATTTTTTAAATTTTATTAAGAGGGAAAACATAAAACTGAAAATTATTCTTAGTAACTACTTGTATATTAGTGTGAGCACTGCGTCTGAGCATCTTCCGTTAGATTAGCAAAATCAGGTTTGTAGTTGGAAATTGCTAACCTTAAAGAATCCAGTGTATGAGCGTCTGTCAAGCGAGAACGGTGTTTATTTTTTGTTTGCTTTGAGTAGGAAAATGCTGACTCACATAAATATGTTGAACCAAAACACAAATGCAATATTGTTCAACACATTTCTTCAAACATGGATATTTCTCGTTGGAAACCAATGCCCAGAAATCTAGATAAATAAAGTAACGTGACAACGTGAACGTAACGTGATGGGTGCAGCAGTTGGTGATTACGTTGCGCAATCTGTTCTACGTATTTATGTATGTTTATATTTTTTGCCTTGCCACGATCGACTGGACTAATAGTCGCGATCGACAGATCGATCGCGATCAACCGGTTGGCCACCCCTGATATATAGTATTCTTTAATAAACTCAACATCTCTGCAATCTCTTCCAGCGCATTTAAGATAGCTGCTTCCTCTGGTTTCTAAATATTTTGATTGGCATGATGTGTCATTCGGAATATAAATAATATTTGGATTTTTCACTCAATTGTTATTTATAAAATGTTAAAAGACTATGGGTCGCCATAGAAAGTGCTTGAAACAGTCGGGGTTGGCTGTTTCAAACTGTTGCAGCACGGATGTTTGCAGTTCCAGTGCAAAATTCTTGTTTACAAAACACTAACCGCTTGAGCAGTCGTAGCCAAAATGAGCAGTCGGATTGCGGTCGAATTTCGCCGTGTAGCTGAATTCTTAGATTAGTTGTGACAGCAATACACAACTTCTTCAATCTGACCACTACAATTGCTAGACTTTCTTTAGGAGAAATACTTTTTCTTATAACGGTGTCCGTTTCCTAATTTTTATTTCATTTTTTATTTCATAAATAAATAAAATATGAAATAATATATTTAAAAAAATAAAAATAACAAAATAAATAAAATTAAATATGAGTCAGTTCTTCATTGACATCAGTTAAAAAGATTTTGTTGTATTTTTCTGTAATGGATACAAAAGTGTGAAATATTCAGTATTTTCAATGTTGGATGTGCCCACGTAGGTCAGTTATTTTATAGTAGAATAAATAATGTTTCCTCCTCGAAATCCATATTGCAACTGAATTAACGTTGACAGCGATTGTGTTGCAGTTGAGCACTGCTTCATACTAAGGCAACATACTTTCTGAGTTAAGCAAGTTAGACAGCAAATTTTTTTGCAGATGTATACCTATTATTATTTTGATATGCTTGAACTTAATATTCATGATTTTTTCTTTCATTTGTCATTTTAATATTAAAAAAAATATCACACTGGCTAACTTGAAAAAATGCGTTTCATTAATTTTAAAACATATTAATTTCGTTGTATTTGGAGCCTGTCACAGGAATGACTTGTATAGTATACTGATAATGATAAAACGATCCTAAAAGAACTACACTTTCATATTACAAAATTGTTTTTAAGAAAAAACCTCGGGAACGTAAAACTGTTATAGAAAATTAGGATCAATTTCTTAACATCATTTCTTGAATTAACACACTGAAAAATAAACAATTTCATTCAATAATAATGTTGACGAATATTGTATTTAGTAAATTTTAAGGTTAGATTCTACGTTCTATTTGTGTATAAAGCGACATGTCAAATATTTACGTTTCGGTGGTTGATATTGGTGGAATGACCATATATAAAAATGGTATTTCGTTTTAATATCTACTTATTCTCATGATGGAATACATAAACTACTTTATTTATTAAAATAATTGTTATTTCTTATTTTTTTACATATGTTGCGTTTATTAAAAATATTCAGATGAATTTATTTACTGGAAAGAACTGAAATGTCTGAAATGATGTTGAATTTTTTTTTGTTCTGGCAATAATATGTATTACGCGCAACCGTTTCGCTTTGGTCTTCTGTCAAAACTCAAAACGACGTGTTTTCTTGTTCAAATATTTTTGTGTCTTGCTGTTTTGTTTTAAATTGTGTGGTGTAATGGTGTTATTTTTATTATTTAAAAATACCACATCAATGTTGTCAATGTTATCAAATGCCACATCAATGTTCTTGTGGTTCAACGGAATTAACGACAATATTGGAAAAATAAAAATGGACACCCAGAAGAACCAATGTGTCAATTCTAGACGAGCTAAGGATCGAGGATCGTCTATCGACGATATGTTACAGACGTATCCTTCAATTCTTTGGACACATTGCCAGAAGGGAACCAGACTGCCTCGAGAAGCTTGTTGTGATGGGCAGCGTGGAGGGACGGGGTCTTCGGTGACTGGTGCTCTGCGTTCAGCCAAAAATAGATTGGCATGGAGGCGGGCCATACGTGTGGCGACAGACTACAGCCGCTATCCTCAGTCATGAGGAAAAGGACGAATGATGAAATGGTAAGTTGTACAGTGTGATATCATGCTATTAAATGAATTCAAAGTTGTAAGAAAATAACAGATTAACGCTCGCTCTACATTTGTTTTTACAGAACTCATTTATGTGTCAACATCAATGGATACCGTCTCATCCCAGATAATACCCGCTTACGATTGTCCACTCAAGTTCACCACTCTTTCCACATCCATCATAAGTAAGTTAAATAAAATATTTAATTGCAATAAATGTACCTATAGCAAACACTTGATGTATTACTTGCAAATACTTGATTTGTGGCAGGATAAGAAATGAGGACATTAGGAAATAATGTAAGATGAAGAAAGATATCAATAATAGAATGAAAGTGAACACATTGAGATGGTTTGTCCACATGGGAAGAATGAATGAGGAACGCCTGACGAAGAAAATAAACATTGCGGAGAGGAATGGAATGAAAGGTCGGGGCCGCCCAATAAAGGGATGGCATGACCATGTGAACGATATTCTGAAAGACAGAAATGTTAGAAGTGTGAACAATAGACGAACATGTATGAGAATATGCATGAATGTTGACGAGGCGATGAATGTATGCCAAGATAGAAAAATGTGGCATTCGGTTCTCTTTTCTGCCTATCCCGCAAGGGACCTGGCGTGATGGTATATTGTTGATGTATTAACTACTTAATGAACTGTGTATGTTTTCAGTTCCTGAACCTCGCTCGACGTTTGTCGCCCTATGTATCTACATTTCCATGTAATCCACAGGACGTTCCTCGAAAAGTAAGTTAAACAAAGTTTATGTTTTATTTATTTATTTAAATATTGATTATAAAGGTGTAACACTATGGAATAGTGGAGAGTCATGATTTCACAATTTTTAAGCATATTTTTTACATCAATTACTCAACGGATATCATGTAGAGAGTGCACACTGAGTTTTTCATCATGATGTGTTTGTATGTATGGCGTAGGTACGGTGTATGGATACGGATATTCATATACCATACTTACAAGATACTGTAGATCTTCCATACTTACTGCTAACAGAACTTTATCGTCTGCATACATCAAATCTCGCACTATAACAGTACTCAATTTTAACAAACTTATGGCTCTATAGTTTTTGCAGTCGAGCTTTGAGCCTTTACTTTAATACAAAGGTACCACGACTGCATTTCTCCATGATGGTCTGATAGAAATTAAATGCATCATTGTTATTAAACATTTCTTGTTTCATTATAGAAGGAGGCAAGATGAAAAAACAACATGCAGCCAGAATTCAGTGGAGAGTCTTAAAGAGAGTCTTCCCCCGGGCCACAACGTGGAGTGGCGTACGTGGAAGACACTAAACAGACTGAGGACGGGCGTTGGGAGAACATTGGATAACCTGTCTACATGGGGCTTCCTGCAACAGGGAATACCAACGACATGTGACTGTGGACAACAACAGACCACCGCACATCTGTGTAGCTGCCCCTCGTTTACATGGTCGTGCCATCCTTTTCTAGGGCGCCCGCGACCTCTTATTCCGTTCCTGTCAGATTTGTATATTTTCTTCGTCAGGCGTTCTTCGTTCACTCGCAAGAAAACAAATAATTGTTTGCGGAAACATATATCTTTAAAAAGACGTGTCCTGGTATTGAAAAAATGTTTAAAAAAGGGTGAATGGTCATATCTGAATGAGCTGCCTCTAGTTGTAAAATATTTTCTTGAAAACCAAGAGCAGAATATTAGACATAATAAATTTCATTGAAAATATTCTGAAGAAGATAAGATGTTTGCATTATCTGTACAAAATAGGTATAGAAATCAAGTGGCGATAGCTCTGGGGATTGTGCGGGCCACGGAATGGGGCCTAGACTTCCAATCCGGGAATTGGCATACTATTGCATAGTGAACCGGACACAACAAGTTGTTTTGAAGGAAATCCATGTAATTTATACCATTAAGGTTGTCCAGCTAGTAGTATGGTCCCACGATGATATTGCCTATCACTCCTGCCCAAACATTGACTCTAAATTTTCTCTGAAAGTACACTAAACGGGCCACGCAGGATTCTCATTAGACCACATGCATATAAATTGTGAAGGTTTATAATCCCCTCGCTAGTAAATTTTGACTCGTTTATCCACAAAATTCTTTTTGAAAGGGTTGTATCGTCAATTTCAGCAATTTTTAGAAAAGGTAACTATCGCATGTACCTACATGAAAAGAGTTCATACCTAATTTAAATTATCTGAAACCCAGAATTTGTTGTTTTTTTGGCATTTTCAGAACCAACCTAACTTGCATGAAATAAAAATTATGTACTCTTGAGAATTAAAAGATGTTTTTTTTATATTTATTATGTTTAATATGTCTCTATGTATTAGAAATATAATATTTTTTTAATACAATAAATCACATTCCTGTGCAATAAATGAAATTTTGAATGAAACCTGTATTTTATTTCACTCCAAATATCCTACCTGTGTAAATTAGCAGAATACTGAGTAAGTAGATTGAAAATAGCCAAGTAGCTTTGCTGTGGCTACAGAATAAATTAATTCAGAATACTGAGTGAGTTGATTAAATCTAACCAAGTTGTTTGCTGTGGATACTGAATGAATTAGTTCACATTACTGAGTAGTAGATTGAATTTAACCAAGTTGTTTGCTGTGGATAATGAATGAATTAGTTCACATTACTGAGTAGTAGATTGAATTTAACCAAGTTGTTTGCTGTGGATACTGAATGAATTAGTTCAGATTACTGAGTAGTTAATTAAATCTAACCAAGTTGTTTGCTGTGGATACTGAATGAATTAGTTCAGATTACCGATTAGTAGATTGAAATTAGCCAAGTTGTTTGTTGTGGATACTGAATGAATTAGTTCAGATTACCGAGTAAGTTGATAGAAATTAGCCAACTAGGTTGGTTGAATTTGACAGTTACTTTGCTGATATTACAAAGTTAGTAGGTTAAGTTTTGACAGGTTACTTGGCTGATTATACAAAGTTGTCCGTGGTTAACCAAGTTACTAGATTAATTTTGACAGATTGTTAACAAAGCTACTCGGTTAAAATTAGCAGACCATTTACTTGGCAATTTTTAGCAACGAACTTTGCAGGTACTATATTAACAAAGTTGCTTGGTTATTATTAGCAGCAAATCATTTATTTTTAACAACTACATTTTTTGAGTGTAGAAGCGAATTTCTTTAGATACTTTCATTCAGAGCCCAACATTTTTTGTCTACTGTAAATAAACGTAGAGTAATCTTTACTTTGATTATTCAGTCTGTAATAACGCGACCAAATAACAGTTTTTTTAAAACAGAATTCCTTGAAACGTTTCCCTTGGTTTAAATTCAGTTGTGAATCTGTGTTATGAAATAATATTTTTTAATTTTCCAAGGTTGGTACGACTTATTACCGGTCATGTGAAATTTTAAATAACGCCGCACAATAAATACGGTTTCTTTAGACAGAGAGAGAGAGCAAAAAAATTGAATCAAGTTATAATATAAAAGCGAACATTTGATACTTTCATAATTCAATGAAAAAATCTCTGAACATATATTACATAGTTAAATGCCCAACAAAATGAAGGTACATAAAAATTTTATATAACACGTGTAAGAATCCAGATATAACATCCCTGTGCAAATATTTTCCTAACTCAAAGATACAATAAATTAATATTCTCGTTAAATATTTTCACGCAATACCAGGGGGGCAAGTCTAGTCCGACCGGCGAAATCAAAACCCCACTCATTACCCATATCATGGATATAATTATCATATGGAGTTCTATGACATCTAAAGATATTGTAGAACTCCATATAACAATTATATCCATGATATGGGTAATCACAAGGGTTTTAATTTCGCCGGTCGGACCAGACTAGCCCCCCAGGAAACAATATGTATGAATGTAATATATCCCGATTAATTTATTCTTTAGTTTTGGATCTAAACTTTTTGGTCGAATTTCCACTTTCATTTATTTCAAATAAATATATACATGCCATCACGCAATGTCCCTAATGAGGTAGGCAGAAAGAACCGAGTGACATATGGATAGAGGCACACATTTATGGCTTCCTTTACATCCATACATTATCGTCGGTTATTCAAGCTTTTTATGTATTCTTCTTTCAAAATAAATAACATCCAAATGGTCGTGTATCCTTTCTAGGAATTATCAATTTCAAATTAATAATAATAATAAATCCTTCCTTGCACCCTGCGCAAGTGCGAGTAAGTGGAGAATTAAAATAAATATGTCCTCTGCTGGTATGAGAACTGTGGAGAAGCTGTTTTGCACTGCTTCGAGAAAGATGGCTTGTGTGTTTCGCTACTTCCACCACTACCCGCTCTGCATATGGGGACTGTAAACTGCCCCTTCACAGAACGACAAGAAAAAAAAGTTCATAGCACGAAAAGTAGCTCATGGAGCCCTCTAGATTAGCAATCTCGAAAAAGAACAATCGACGAATGTGAATGGAAGATTCACATTCGTGAAGCTCGTGGACTGTCAATGACTTCAGATCTATTTAAATGAGAAAAATCAGGGGTATGAGCAAGATCTCTGTAAAAAATTAACCTACTGGGAATCTAAAAATAGTAAGGCACCATAACTATTAAACAAACTTCTTAAAGGCTTTAAAATTGTTCTTCGATATGTTATGTTGTTTAAAATTAAATAAATATATGTATGTTTGTTTGTTTGTCAGGTGGTTCGTGGTGTGGATCCTCGTCAGGCTACGCCGTTTACTACAGCGAGACTTCAACCATAACTGTCTCAGTTAGACTCTTCCACGCCCGCCCCAATGCACCGTTTGACTTCAAACTGCGGTACAAGTTTGTCTCACAAATGGAAGCCATAGTCAGGTATGGGAAACTTCGACTTGTTGTTCTTAAGATAACGTTTGGTCCTTAACTAGTCCAGACACAACGACGCGCGGTTGCTACGTGAAACTCAAAATCGATGCAAACTTTCTAATTTTACACAACTTAGGGCCGTATTTATAAACCGTTCTCAGTGCTCAAGTCAATACTTAGCGCATAGAAATGTATGGAATTTGTCGTGCTAAGCATTGAGAAAATTCTAAGTACGTTTAATAAAATCGGGCCTTATACAGGGTGTCTCAAAATGAAGTTTATATTTAGTTGATCGATTAAAAAAAAAGTAAGCCGTGTATCGAAAACATGTTCATCAATTATTAAAGTACACAATTTGGGAATTTATTTATTCCTTATCCTTTAGTTTTCCTATCATTGCTATGAATTGTTCTTATATACTATCTTCTTTGTTTTTTTTTTACTTTTCTTTTGCTGTCTTTATTTATTTTGTAATGTGATTAACTTAATGCCATAGTACACATTGTTTTGTATATTTAACATTTAGTATGGTTGGTTGGAAGAAATTTCCATCAGGCAATAAGCCCGCCAGTGTACTAATTATCTGTACAAGAAGATTCAAATAAATAAATAAAAATAATATCGTCCAAATGTAGACCCTCGCGTTCGCAGCATTCATTTAATCAGTAAAATTACTTATGACGGCTCGGCAGGTGGACTCAGTGATGTCTACCATTTCGTGACGGATATTTTCTTTCAAATGCGCCAGGATATTTGGTTTACTGACGTAAAATTTAAATTTAAGATAACCCCATAGGAAAAAGTCAATAGGGGTTAAATCAGGACTGCGTGGATGCCAATTTAGGTATGTTACCTCTCCTGGAGATCAATTTGCCTGGGAAAATTTCACGAACTCGTGGCAGAGATGTATTGGACGTGTGTGACGTTGCTCCGTCCTGCTGGAACCATGTTCTTTGGTTATAGCCAGGAAAGATTTGCAGTTCAGGCACCAAGAAGTCGTCTAACATCTCCACATAACGCTCTGAATTCGACTTATATTTATATATTTCGTACAAAAACTTGTGTTTACAAAAATATTACTAGATAGTACAGAGTTCTATTTTTGTATTACTTCTTTGATAAAAAAAACAAAAATTAAAACGATCTTCAAACGAAATAAGTTCGGTCCGTTAAAGTATTTTTAAACAAAACTATTTAAAAATTCAATAATTGTTTTAATATAAGACTGTATTATTTTTACTAACTCTCTCCGTATCCGGAACACCATCATATTTGTAACACGGAACACTTTCATACAAATATCATTTTTATGATGAATATTCGAACACCCAGATTACACTAGTGTTTGCTACAACTGTGTCTGTTTTATTTTAATGAACTTTACAGCTTTAAGTTGTATAAAAAATAATATAAAATTACATAGATTCATAGCGCTAATTACAAAGTTCTTATTTAGTATTATGAATAATTTGTTTGAGTTAATTAAAAAAAAAAAACTACGAACGTACATATAGCATTGCAGGAGGGTTTAGGATATAGGGAATGATCAGGGAGGGGAAAAGGAGGAGGAGAGGAGAAGGATTTTGATCCCTTTTGGAGAAACAAGTTGTCGGGTTGCAGTTAAAATTTCACAATCTCCTTCAAACGTTTTCTGTATATATAGAGACTTGAAGTAAAAAAATCAAGCCTCGGGTCACTCATACAGCTTTTATTGTAAGAATTACATGCTCTATTCACAAATGAATTGAGTAATTAGTCCAAGGTGTGTCGATGTGAAATAACAATGAGTTTCTGCCTATTCTCCGAGGGCAATGAAAAGGAAGCAGCTGCAATAGACTCGGACCATCTACTCCACCATCTTGTGCAAGTAACATAAGTAAGTAACAAGTCGTCTAGACTCCAAGACACACTATTTCTAGTCTTATTTAGTCTTATTTTCTAGTCTAATCAAGACAGACTTCTAGTCTTGGTGCGTGCATGTCATTCCTATCGTGGGACATTGTTTGACCTGAGAAACCATTTTATATTATATGCATTTTGACAATTGATAGGTATTTGCATTTGAAACAATTTTCTGAAAACGATTTTAAATTTTGCATTTTCAAATAGGAAAGTTTTGTCCCATTTCGATTCCATTTCAAATCTGGTATTGGTTATAATCATCGAATTAATTAAAAAATCATGTGATATGTTCGAAATTCCTACGAGAATTGAATTACTGGTGAACGTGTAGGTACAAGGATATCCCGATCAGGATATTTGAGAAAAATAAAAATATTCAAGTTTACGAGGAAAACTCGTTAATGTCAGTAATCACATTCCGAGGATTCACTGCATTTCCATGAACCAAATGGAAATAAAAGGTGGTGGAATTTTGTGATAGTTTTTTCCAGATATTTCCACCTCTCTCGGGTATTTTTTTGATTAAACATTTCCTTGAATTGTGTTTACACGTTCTAAGGCTTTATTTTGCCGAAAAAAAGATAATGATATGATAATTTAGAAATTATTATTTTATTTATTTATGTTAAAGCAAACGATTCAGTTGTATATCATTCGTTTGAAGTATTTAACCCTTATTTTTCTTCCTTCGGTACAGAATATTTACAAGAAAGTAGCTATCTGTCAAATGGTCAAAAAGTTGATGGTTAGTGGTGTTAATGATGATATGTAAAATAACTAACTACAAATATAACTTCTAACTATATAACTCCTAGGCTACAACTTAAGGGCTATATAAGACTCCCCATATTCATTCCTGGGTAGCCGTTATTCAATGGTACAATGAACCGGATAAAAATATATCATATTGAAACCTACTGACTAATTGTCAACTTTTTAACGAGTGGGTTGTGCCCAACGTTATATTCCCCACTACCAAGTCACTTCACAAAGTATTAAATTATTGTATGGAAAATTATCAGCATATTCATGAAATGATTTTGTTAAATTATTTTTGATTTTAAAATTTTACTATGTAAACTTGATAATTCTTCAATGCCAAATGCCAATTTTTTAGTTTCCAGAGCTTGGAGTCACTTTGAAATATTTGACAGTAAAAACAATTCAGAAGTACTGATGAGATTTTCTTCAAAACCTAATGGGGTCTAAGCGAGTATTGTAAACAAGCAAATTTGTAAAATTTGACAATAATGGAATGAATATTATATCTTTAATCGATAAAGTAGAATAAACACGCCGTACATAGAACATTATACACAGAACACACACACCCGCACAGATACATTGTGATGAAACTTTTTTAAGAATACAATCTCAGCACTAGTTGATAATCTGCAATGAATATTATAATCTGAAAAATAGCGAATTAACTCCCCCTTGGGTTATTGAGGAGTAAAAAACAATGAAGACTCATCATTATATTTTCTTACAATTAGGCACAAGGACGTTGACATGTATTCCATACTTTAAATATATTCTTTTCAAAATAACGAAATCGTCGTATTCCTAATTCGTAATACTTCTTATGCATCTTTTCATGCGTCTTTTGCCATATTCAAAAACACTTTGAAGTTGAAATTCACACAACATACCTTTCTGAGCTCTGAGTGGATATTTGTTTTATCACTTCACAGCGCTTATTATTTTATTGAAGTAGGAATTTTGAGCGTCACAAAGCGCAGGTTGAAGGGATTAAATTGCTCAAAGTCTCTGCTGGTAGAACATTCCTATATGCGTTTTTACAGAGCATAATTGTCAACATTCAAATATTGAATCACAAGTCGAGCGAAAGGCGTCAGACCAATCAATGCATTGAAAGCATTCAGCACAGGGGTGGAGTACAGAAAGGAAGAAGAAAAAAATCGACGATGGTTGAATTTAAAAAATAATAGATGAATGTATTAGAATTAGTAAAGGTTCAATTGAACTTCACAAAAATTTTAAAACCTTGAATCTAACTAATTTCAAGATATCTAAGTTCCTGATCCACAAACGTTGAAACTTATTAGATATCAACGTACAATAGAATTGTATTTAGAGTCAAATTAACACAACCATTCAATTAACACAAAAGATAAATTAATATGTGTACAAATCACATAGGTATCAACTTTCTAATGATCAATGAAAACAGTTTGCAGTAATAAATTTGTCAACGGACAATAAATATTAATAAACTCCATCGGTTTCGGATATTGCACTCTGACGATGCTCTTCGAAGTAAGGAAACGATGCTCTTCAAAGGAATTTACGCAATTGCAACAATCTTCTTCTTCTTCTTCAATGGCTCTACAGCCCATATCGAGCCTTGTCCTCCAGCAACTTTCTCCTCCAACCTCTCCTGTCACCTAATGCAGCAATCACCAATTTTAAATGTCTTTAGAGTGAGTTTTCGATTGTGAAAGCTATTCGAAGCTAGATTCGATCAGCCGCGTTAAGTCTGGACAGCATTAAACAGAATCCGAACGAGACATGGCATATTTATGTGCCGACACTTTCCACGAATATGGCTGGGTGGACTCCTTTAGATGCGACTGCGGGGCGGAGAGACATTTCATAGAGCACATTGTGTCCGAGTGGGATCTCAGGGCGTACGCGGAAGATTTCTGGGTCTTCTTCTTGTTGAGTAACTCAGCGACAGAATACGTCTTGAACATTGACCTTAAACTTCGACAAGCAAGCCAACTTGTGCTAATCTCTGTCATTTATGTCTGAACTTTGTATTGTATGACCTCTAATGATGTGATGTATACATTTTTTTACCAATACGACAAAGAAGTTGTGAAAGCCGTTAATTTGGAAGATACATTTATTTAATCAAGGTTCAATCATTCATTTAATATCTGTTATCATTTTTATTGAAACATAGATAACAGTCGTGTCCCCAGCGACCAATCGAAAGCTTCGAATATTTTGACCACAAATTTTATTGTTCTAATTAATCTAACATTTTCTGCAAAATTATAGTAGGTAAAAGACTCGATTGCATTTGATTGATTAAAAATAAACAATTAATATGATAAGCAGATTTTGTTCAAATTTTCCTAAGTTTGAAACGGCTATATTATAATTATCAGCCTAAAGCAAGTATGGTCGTTGGTCGTATAAATTTCTAGTTAGGATGAACTGTATAATATGTATATATATTTGATGTACATATCTCCTTGTGTTGAATATATCTACATTTAATCTAATCAAATTTGCATTTGTTTGTGTAGATTTGGGGCGCCGTCTGCGCCTTTGGAGAGAGGTCAGGTTTCTCCAGGGACATATTGCACCAGAAACTATGAGGAGTGTTACAGGAAACCGTGTAGACTCCAGAGTCCAAACTATCCTGGCATGTATCCGAGGTAAATATTCTATTACACTGGTCTCATGTATTCAAACATATACATTGTTCAAGTATTGAAGAGTTAATCCAATGACTGGTTGAATTTGCAAATTACATACTCACTACGTACTCACATGTAAAGAACATCAATTCAAAATTAAAAAAATAATGTGGGTTGTCAAAAAAAAAAATTAAATTAAATTTCAAAATTTAAAAAAATTAAAAAAATAAAAAATTTAATTTCAAAATTAAAAAAAACAATAAAATAATGTGGGCTGCTAAATATTACAGGAGGTATTTTTTTTTATTTATTTAATAAATATTTTTACGCTTTTATGCATATTTTCAATTCATGGAGTTAATCGTAGGCTATATAATATAATAATAATTTATTTATATTCAATGATTTTCATTATATAGCATCAAATTTATTTAAAATAATGTTGGATTCAATAATAACTATTCATAAAGTTATTGGAATCCAAATATTTAAATTGATTAAAATTATACATGACATTTATTTTAGGTTTGAGAACGTCCAATAATACCCCATTTCCACAGTTTACCTTCTTGGGTTGAACTTTCCTCAGGTTCATGGTTTAATATTTAAATCTATTGAAAAGAATATGACTATTATTTGATTTTTTTATTTTTATGATTTAATCTGTGTAATCTAATGTTTTAGATTAATAACGGCTGCAACATCCTTTTTGGGTGAAAAGCCTTAGCGAAAAAAAAATATAGTTAAATAAGAGTAGAATAATATTTTTTTGAATGTAAGATATATGAATAATATTTTTTCCATGAAAAATATCTTCTATGGAGATTTCAAAAGCTACATTAAACACAATGAATTGCCAAAAATATGCATATTAAAATTTTACAGATATTTCTTTAAATGTATCTAGTTCTTTACGATTTATCACTTCAAATCTATCTTGATGAATTTGAGAATAATGACTTGATTACAATCTTTTTGATGAATTAAGAAAAAAGTATGATTCTATGATTGAGATTGATTACAGTATAAGAACAGCCATATTTTTATATGATTTTTTCCAACAGAAACGTAACATGCTATTGGAGTTTGAGACAAAAGGCTGTACCTACGTGTAAACATGCAATGATTGCTGTTCGTCAAGAAGCAGAACACAAGATGCAAATGAAGAGATCTATATCGATGGCAAGGTATGAAGGTTTTATAATTTTTTAATACAATTTCATTGACATCCTCTTCATATTTATATTATCTTACACAAGGATTTCAAAGTATTTAGTTCGTGTTTATTTGTATTCTCTTTTCAACTCATAAATCATATAATCAACTGCTTTTCAATAGTTAATCTATTATATTTTTCAGTATAAACAAAACCGGACGCGCATTGAAGGCCTGGAAGGAATGCACCGGTGAAAGGGATCATCTTATTTTCTATGATGGAGGTTCTACCAATGATCCTGTTCTAGTCAAGTACTGCGGAGGTGACTGGCTTCCTAGAGTTGTTTCTAGGTATGTTTAAATATTTTTATCAAGTTATTTACATTCAAAGATCCTCTATAGATTCAGTTCAAAGGAGGTGGTTTAAATTAAGTATTTCAGACACAAGGCTAGGAGAGGGACGGATAGTCTAGGGAAACTAATAATGGTCGGAAATACTACATATTTTGAAAAGACCCAGAGGTAGGTCGCTAATAAGATGAACCATCTTCTAGACCAGACTCAACACTCCAGGAAAATTTAAATCTGACTACAGAAAGACAGGCCAATAAGAATTGAGATTCATTATAAGATTGTTGACTTTTAATAAAGTATAATTTGCTGTGGCATTGAAAAATTTTTGAATGAGAAAATAAATTGGTATTATTTTTCATTATTTACTAATATTTATCACAGTCACAGATCGGTAAGCAGGTTGTGGCTAGGTTTAGCTTCAAGAAAGCGGTAATAATTATATTTTGTTTTTATTTTTTTTCGTAATTTATTTTTTGTTTTGCAGCTCATAAATAACACTATTACGTAATCAATTTTATTTATTTACCAATCAAAATTAATAGACACGAATATTTTTTTATCTCATAAATCATATTTAAAATGTTTATTCAAGTGATACTTTATAGTGATTAATATACTTGTTACTGAAATACTTGTTTATTTTTCCTCACAGTCATTTTATTTTAGACTAAGTTGTTTTTGATGTCACAATACGTATGTAAATTTCAATATATGTGCATTTAAAATAATTGTATAAAACGAATACAGTAGATGAAATATTAAATAAGTATTATACATAAGTAATTAAAACTATGAAAAAATTATATTTAATTTTACGTTCTACTTAAATTTTTCGCAAACGCGACTCCCATTCACCGGTATCGCTCTATGATGAGCATCGTCAGAATGGTGAACAATAATGATGAAGACCATCCATATATAGATTCACAAAGAGGATAACAACAATAGATATGGAAGGGGGCAATTCTAAGAAAAAATTAAATACCCGAAAGACATTAAGGTAAATTATGTATGCAGGTATAATAAAAATAAAATTACCATTAGAATAGTTAATGTCGGGTTTTTATGTTGGCCATTATTTAATATAATTGCTGTACTTTTAATACAATATTTGTATATTCATTCCTTCACTACAATTTTATTTTTATTATACCTGCATACATAATTTACCTTAATGTCTTTCGGGTATTTAATTTTTTCTTAGAATTGCCCCCTTCCATATCTATTGTTGTTATCCTCTTTGTGAATCTATATATGGATGGTCTTCATCATTGTTGTTCACCATTCTGACGATGCTCATCATAGAGCGATACCGGTGAATGGAAGTCGCGTTTGCGAAAAATTTAAGTAGAACGTAAAATTAAATATAAGTTTTTCATAGTTTAAATTGATTATGGAGTTCTACCATAAAGTGACAGTGCCTAATATTGAAAAAATTATACATAAGTATTCGAAGCTAACCGGCTGTCTTCTGAAATGCTTTTTTTTAGTTTTAACCTGGTTAATTTAACTAGCATAATATCATAATTTGATATTTACTGTCCATCCAAAATTTGAAAATAAAAATAACAAACATACTACTGAATTACCTAACAACATTTGACAATTTTCAACAACAGCTTTGATTTGTGCAGCTTTCTTATTTTGAGTGTTTTTTATGTAGGTACTAGGAAATTTATCTACTCCATTAATAAAGCAATGCAACATTAATATCATTTAATGATTCGGCGGATATTTTGTGGCAGTTAATACTAACCATATTGAATTATAAATTAGCTATAAACCACTTATTTTTTGAGTCACTTCGCGACATGTTTCGGAAGCGCTGTCCTTCCATCGACCGGCGTGTCAAGACTAACATGTTGAATTTGTGTGTATCTGTCAAGGAAGAAAGGTATGGTTATTTATAAGTTTTATGCCTGAATTTATGTGTTTATGTATTTCGAGTGTTTCATAGTTGTTAAGTCGGTATCCTTTATGTTGTGCTTCGTGTAATAATTTTAGTTTGTGGTTATTGAATGAGTGATTAGTTTGGATAATGTGGTTAGCAAATTCTGAGAAATTATTGTTGTTTAAGCATCTTCTGTGTTTGTTAATTCTTATATTTAGGTTGCGTGAGGTCTGTCCTATATAGTGTTTGTTACAACATGTTAGTCTCGACATGCCGGTCGATGGAAAACAGCGCATCCGAAACATGCGAAGTGACTCAAAAAACAAGTGGTTTATAGCTAATTTAAAATTCAATATGGTCAATGCAACATTACTTGTTTTATAAATTTTGTAGGCTACACAACTTTCTATTAACCAATAAATAAATAAAAAAATATTTAACTATAATTTAATATCGAAAAATTCAAATAAATTTGAATATTTCAATCAAAAAATAAAGCACTCGTCCTAGGGTCGATTGCGACTAAACACAAAAAATGTATTCGAAGTATACATGTTATATTTTTGGATGATAATTATTAAATTAAGGAATTTGTGATGTAACCAGGGGTCCAGAGATGCTTGTGGCCTTCCATTCGTCTCCCTTCAGCATCCCCCTGCATTCGGAAACCGCAACATCTCCTCTGAGAGGTTTCGAGCTGGACGTCGACATTATTTTCACAGATTCAGACAGTCTGGACTATTCTAGGTAAAGTTATTTTGGAAATTCTTTAAATTATGGAATGGCTTTTAATATCAGACAGGCACTATGCAGAGGAGATCTTTCACCCATAACTTTCGACCCCATACTTTGCTCTAATGATATCAGGACAATTTTTATAAAATGTTTTTTTGTAAATATTTTTTTTTATTTCCATTGTTGTTTGTGATATTATCACTTTTTTATACTATTGATGTTGGCATTAAGTAATACAGTGTCACTGTCTCGAGATGCATTGGCACCGGCACAGGTTTATTGCCTAGTGGGGCATTGCAGATTCAATAATTATTGTAATGTCATCAATGTTTGTATGAATAAATAAATGAAAATGAATGAATATGTCGTCTGTCTTCATAGCTGAGTAGGTACACATATTATGTATTTTTTCCAAGAATGTATAAAATATTAAAATGAAAGAATTTTATATAATATACGAGTTGACGAATAGATTTATTTATGAAATAATATTATTTATAAATTTGTCTTTTCTATTTTTATGTTTTTTTTTATTTTTATTCTACACATATTTTATCTTCACCTTTTATTTTCAATTTTCACCGTACCTATATATTTATCTTCGCCATGTAAAATGTATATTTTATCTTCACCGTATATATAATTTATCTTCGCCGTATATATTTTATTTTCATAGTGTATCTATAATCTTCACCGTGTACCTTTTAGATTTTTGCTGAAATATTTTCTAGATACATATTTCCAAGGAGGTACAATATGAGTAGGTATACATACCTATATGTTTCTTGAGTAAGCCAACACTTTATTGACGAAATAATAGCGCATATTACTTAAAGACCTTAAGGCCGTACAAGCATTGAGAATTTATAGCGATGGTGGTGATTTATTTATTTATTTATTTATTTAATATTGCTTCTCGGGCAACTAACAGGTACTATGTCAAATATTAATTTAACACGCACCCAATAACAAGTTGCCACATTCTGGAGACTTACGATATTAATCGTCTCACAGATCCAGACTGAAAACACAATTAAAAACTGCGTCTCCACCGGGAATCGAACCCGGGACCTTTGGATCAGCAGTCAGATACCTAACCAACTGAGCCACGAAGGCCGTGATGGTTGTATCGCACTTCTCGTACTAAAGTAGGAGTGGTGAGGTTGGTCCCGCCTTACATTTTGTACGAGTGAGTAGCGCGAAACAGGAACGACGTAAGTGACAGTATAAAGTATAAATTATACCTCGTTTAAAAAAAACAAGACACAAATTTAGATGGGTCGATGGCAGAGCGGTTAGCGCGCTCGGATAGTAATCCAGTGGTCGCGAGTTCGAATCCTACCTCGACCGATTTCGTTCACCAAAATAATTATAATCTGAAACAGTTAAAGTGTAAACATCATTTTTAAAAATATTTCTGTTAAATTATAGATTTAAATCTAACAAATTGAACGGATAACGTGGAAATCCAGCAAATTTTAGGGGTACTTTCTAAATTATTTTTTATCGAGAGAACTTTCAAATATTATTATTCTGAAACTGTCAATATGTAGACAATACAATAATTTATACTTGTCTTTAGTTTCAAGGCGATAATGTCAGTATTGGCTGACCAAATAAGGAAAAGCCAATGCAACTAATTACATTTGAGTGCCTGTGTGGACTTAATTATAAAAATGTGGTTAATTCAAATGGTTTTTTTTTCGCTACTCCCACCACCACCCGCTCTGCCTATGGGGACTGTAAACGGCCCCTTCACAGAACGCTAAGTGAACGACAAAAAAAAAATGCATAGCACGAAAAGTAGCTCATGGAGCCCTCTAGATTAGCAATCTCGGCACCATAGTGCAAAAAGAAACAATCAACGAGTGCGAACAGAAAATTTACACCCGTGGACTAGCTGTCTATGACCTCAGATCCCCCTACATGCAGACCATCAGAGAAGTGACCAAGATCTCTGGAAATAATTAATTTAACGGGATTCTTCTAAAAGTAAGGCACCATATCTTTGACAGAAAACCTTAAAAGCTTTATAATTTTTCTTCGAGATCACAAAATCCGCATGACCAATGGGACCTTGAAGAGGCCCACGGACAGCAACGAGGAGCTCCGATCTATATGAGGACACCATTGGGTGGCAACATTCCCAAAGGATATGTTCCGAAGTTTGGTCCGGGTATTGACAGAAATGACATGAAGCAGAGGAGGCAATGTTAAATCGGTGAAGATAACTTTTAAAGTTTCCGTGTCCTGTGAAAAATTGGGAAGTCCAAAAGTCTGGAACAACCCAGGGAGATTTAAGACGATACCTCACGTCGGGAAAAAATAAGTAGGTAATTCTTCCCACTGAGCAGGCCGTCCAGCGAGTCTGCCAGATGTTCTGCAAATTTTCATTTACAGTCCTTTCAACAAAGCCGCGTGACACTCGACCCTCTGGAGGGAAGAGAGGAATATTTCCGATCATAGAAGAACAGCCCCGCGTAAGGTTGAAAACAGCCCCTCTACGCTGAAGTTCCAGATCAAGGTGAGTCATGCCTGTCAAAATTGGCAGTGCTTCAGTGGGACTCGTTCCATATGCTTTGGATAGAGCGATGAGAGCGAATCGTTGACCTGAGAGCAAAATTCTACGTATATGTTGAAGCTCACAGGCGTGAGTCCAACATCCTGCTGCATAGCAAGCAATGCCGAGGTAAACTGCCTTATAGAAAAGACAGGATACTTGAAACTGTAAACCCCAGTGTGCCTTGGCGATGTGTGAGATCTTTAAAAAAGCAGACTTAGCTTTGTCGACACACAATCGAGCATGGTTTTTAAAATTTGGTCCTCTTTCCAGAACAACTCCTAGGCAAGTGATTTGGTCCCGAAAACTTACATTTGTTCCTGAGAACTTAATAGACGGCTCTCTACGTAGTAAGCCTTTGAAAACCAAGCCATATGTCTTATTAGGAGCGAAGCAAAGTTTATTTTTTACACCCCAGTCGGAAACTAAGGAAAGAGCTTGAGTAGCTGAGTTCTCAATAAATCTACGGGAATTACCACGGACGAGGATGTATGCATCATCGGCATATGCTTGAATCGTACAATTACTGGAGAGAGGAAGATCCAGCAAGTCATCAAAAAGAATGTTCCAGAGAAGTGGACCGAGAACAGAACCCTGAGGACATCCAATGCTTACCTGTCGCGTATGTAGAAATTGTCCCCCAGGCAGGACTATGCGGCGATTTTCAAAGTAACTCTTAACTATTAGATATATATTGCGGGGTATATTCCTTGACTTCAGTTTATGCAAAATGAGCGGCCACCAAGCATTGTCAAATGCACCACTAATGTCAAGGGAAATAGCAATAACATATTTTTCCTCAGAAGGTCTTACAAATTCTGACATATAATTTATAGCATCGACTGTTGAAATTCCAGCGTAGAGGGGCTGTCAAATGGTTTTATAAAATTTTCTCAATAAACCATTTGGTTTCAAGTTTGATTCGCTGTAGGATCTTTTTCGTCAGAGGGTCGTTTTAAAATTTACTGCAGCTAATTTTGTCCCTCAAGAAAAAAAATCCTTTATAATCCTTTAATAACATCAAATCCTCACTTTTTTAACATAAATCCCTAATATATTGCAGTAGTTAACATTCATTATAAACAATAATGATCTTGAATCTATTTTACCACTTTTATAAATTCCTCGTAACATACATAATTGTCTTTCCTAGAAACTCAACAAAGTTTATATAAATATAACAAATTAATTTTTGATGTAAACTTCTTTTTAAACACATAATTTACATACTTGTAGTATCTGCAAGCTAAGTTCACCCTCTAAATTTTATTGATTTATAAGTGAATATTAAGTTAAATTATTCTGAATGTACTGAACTGGTGTCTGGGACACGAGTTTGTAGGAAAAATAACTCTGTTACGAGGAATAACCACATTGTTACTTTTAAAAAAGTGGAAAAATAGAGTCACGATTACTATTAAAGTTTACTACTGCGATGTATTTTGTATTTATGTTAAAAAATGAGGTTTTGACGTAATAATTTTTTTTTAATTTTAAATATTAAGTTTTTTTTCTTGAGGGACAAGATTAGGTGCACTAAATTTGCAAATGACCCCAGAACGATTAAATAGTTCAAGATTTGCAAAATTTCCCAATTGGGCTAGTACAAAGTCCCAATTTCCCACGAAAGCCCCACATAATTATAATCACAGGAAAAAACAAGGTTTTATAAAAAAACTAAAATTTACACATTAAACACTTAATATTTAATCCCAGTAACTCTCCGCATTGTCATAACCGTCAAGGCCATGTAGAGTAAAATCCAGCATGAACTCGCCATTTGTCATTAATTTTTGTATCCGCGCAAAGTTTTCAAATACTGAAAATCCTTTCACCACAGTGATTTTACTTTGATTTGTTGAGTTTTAGAAGGATTCACAATAGATATAAAATAAACAAAGAGGATCTCTAAAAATATAAATATGGTAAAATGCTAGAATCCCCACGAAAAACCCAATCGAGTTGAGATTCCCCGCAATTTGGGGAATTCCCCACAAATTGGCAACGCTATTAGAAACGATCAACATCGTATGACTTCTGAATGCAATTAGTTATTGATTGCGTGTTCTTTCAAAATTTGACATAGAAACTACCAGCGGCATGAAATGCAAGATTGTGAAATTAAGTTACGTTTAAAAAATACAAAAGATAATTCCCTGGTATTTCAATTCTCAACTACCATCATCAAAACGATAATTCGATAGAATAATACATCTAATATTATGTGACAATATGGAGGTGTGAAAATACAAGGAGACCGAATTTTCCTAAATAGAGTTAATACCTCCATAATATTCTATAGAAAAAATACAATCCGAAACAAATAGTCCATGTACATATATATTATTATTTTCAATACAGTGATAAAAAAACCATGAGACCATCAATAAATCTAAAAATAACTTGTCATACAAATATACCAAAAATGCTTTAATTTGGCTCTTGGTCTACTTGTATGTCAAACAATATCATTACAAGTTTGCAATCATGGCTGTTGCCCGTGACAGGGATACTTTGCGAATTTTTGATGAGAAAAGTGGTGAATTTGTGAATGCAATATGTGCAAATAGTGATGATGGCCATCAGTTAATGTCTCAAGGTATGTACTTATCCACCCCTTTATGATATATTTTAATGCAGTACAGTAAAATATTAATGGTCCCAGTTATATTACAGTAATAAACTATAATATTATGTCGTTAACTGGTCTCATCAGGCGTCCGCCTATATATTAAATTAAATTGTTGAAAAAAATATAAAATATTTAGAATTTGCTTTGATCGTTTTCAAATCTTATAACGGAATTTCGAACGATAATTTATTAAGGATTTGCTCAACATATTTATAAAACCTAGATAGGTAAATAATGATCAGACAACAGGGAGGAAAGTCCCGTCAAACGGCGGAATCAAAACACTTATGACTACCCATATCATGGATATGATTATATCCATGATATGGGTTATCATGAGGGTTTAGATTCCACTGTTTGACGGGACTTGCCCTCCTGGTTTTGTTCAAATTGGTATTTTTTTTTATAATATTGTAATTGCGGTGGTATAACGATAGTTATTTTTACATAAAAAATCTATTTCAAAAATGTTACTGTACTGTTAAAAAAATCGACTCCCTAGGAAATTATGTATTCATTTGAATATGATACAAGCGTATAAATAAGTTATACATTTATCTGTATAATGTTGACAAACTTTTAAGTAAATGAATACATCTATAAACGAACATTTGTATCTGAATTCTATTTTTGTTATGTGTTTTTTAAGTTGCAACAAATATTTCATTTATTTAAATAATAATGTCAAATATAATGTGTGTATTTTCAAGTTTTACAAATATATGTATAAGAAAAAGCTAAGAAATAAATGAGTTGGAATTAATATCAATATTTTAAGAAAGTGTTTATATCAAATATTATTTCTTATTATGAAAATATAAAAATATATCAAGCTCAAAAAACGCATAAAAATACATCATTCTGATATCAACCTTTTTTTCTATGATTATAAATTGATTTTACTCCACATCATTATGAGGATTTTGGGCAATCACGGAATTTTCGCGAGTAAAACAATCAAAAATCAGTATAAATATTTTTTTGGGGACAGTGTTTATTTTTTTACGTTTATTTGTCTATACATTTATGTATTGATTTCAGCAATAAAGTAATATGTGAATGTAGCCGATCCATAGTGAAAAAGCTGACAATGCGAGTAATTTTTTTTTATCATAAAATGTAAACGATTATTGTCCAACTGTCGATTCGTTTATGAGAATTCAATTCTCTGAATGAATCGACATTATTAAGCCAAGATGCGTGTACGAAGGAAAATTTTGTATGGCGTAGTGGACTTTTTGCAAGCTAATAACACCAACTAGAGGTCTCGCAGCATATATGTTCCCATACATGGATTTACTCAGAATTCTGAGTAGAACATTTTATGTGAGTTTTGTGTGTGTGTCTGTGTGTCCGTCCTCCCCTTATAAATTTTGATCCGCTGAATTTACAGAGCCCAAATTTTCAGAATTTATAAACAGTTATAGGCATACAAAACTTTTTTTACTCAGAATTGTGAATTTTTGTTTCAATCAGGGGTTATCAACTTATGAAATTTTGGTTTATTTTTCCATTTATCTCAGAAACCATAAAAGCTAGAACGCTGAAAATTGGTATAAACATAGACAAATACAAAATCTCAAATCAGTTTTTTTTTAAATGTCAGGGTTTCTCAAACATTTTTTATTAAAAAATATTTTTTTTATGATAAATTTATGAGTTTGACTGCCTATATTTCCAATTTTTTTAAAAATATCGAAAAAAGCCGAAACACCCCAACTAGATAATTTAATTTTCTATAAAAAATATTAACATTGTATTAGCACAATTCAAACTGTTTTTAACAATTTTTATAAAAATTGAATTTAGTGACGACGTTGCTTCATACAATTTGTATGGCAGTCGCCTATACATAATATGTAAGAAGACTTAATAGTTTGATAGGTACTTAATCTCCAAACATTCATACAGAACCATCATGCTGTTTTCATATTTCGGGTAGGAAAACAGGACTGACCAACATGTGTTAAAATTTTCAATAATTTGGATTTATGGGTATATAGTTTGATTCTTATTTTTCAACTATACATACTATCGCTATCGACAGTTGGATCTCATGTGTTATATGCAACTAGTATTATTATAAAGGTTTGTTTTGTATGAGTATTTCACACAAATTTCTTCAAATGAACTACAATATTCAAATGCTTTTCTGTTAAAACGCCCATTTCAATTGTTGGATAGGTTTATAGTTTCTGTGAAGGTTACGACCATATAACCACAATGGAGTGTCAAAATATCAGGATAAATTTTAGGTAACGTAAATTGTCTTACTCTGTCTGAATTTGTGGTCAGGATGGAGAAGTTAGATTAGGAGGTGAATTAAGTTTGGTTTCCTTAGATTATACAGATATTGTAATTAAGATGAGACGTTGAAATATACCAATTATAAATCTTGTGTATAATAGTTAAAATGTAAAAGAATACCTATTTATATATTTTTTCCAACGAAATCAGTAAACTGGTTTTTATAACATACATAAACAGAGAGGTTATCAATTAGATGTGAATTAGATGTGGATATCAATTAGAATGTATTTTCAGCGATTACTTTTTATTACATTGTCCAATTTCGATGATTATTTTTTTATTACAAATGAAGTACCTTCCTATTGGTCCCATTTCAATTTGGTCAAGATCTGATGATGGCATCGTTGAGAAAATTATTAAAGTCTTCAATTTCTTCAACAGATTATAATTCTTTATCATATCATACTATTTTAATTATTCCTTTTTTAATATGAAGAGAGTGTTTCAAATTGGATCACACATATGAAGTTCATCGAGTTCTGATGATAGAACTCTTGAGAAAAAATTATCACTTGCAAAACTCTTCAATTTGCAAATGCGTCTGCAATCTGTATAGCAGATGGGTGGGTGGGTCTAGCTAGATGGTGGATGGCAGAACGGTTGGTGGTCGAAGAGTTCGAATCCTGCCACGACCTACATTTTTTTATAATTAAATTCTGGTTCTACCAAAGCCCAATAACGAAACGCTAATTGTTACGTTCGTATGTAGTGTAACAATGTTGTGATTTAAGCAACAGATCGTCACAATCTTCAGGTAAAAAGATTCAAATTCCAAATTGAAATCCATTTAAGCAGTATCGACTCTGTATGGCAGAATTCCACGTTGTTATGTGCCTTGCTTAAAAATTATGATTGTTTTATTTTATTTGTTAAAATTTTAGTAAAAGTAGACATTACTGCTTTACTAATATAAGTTTCCATTGTTTTAATTTTCATTGCGGTGTTTATAAAACTTGTGTCTACATACAGTGTACTCACAGTTTTATCCATACCAACTAATTACAAACATAAAAATACCTGGCTTTCACGAATAAATATTGATAGTATTATGAATCCCAACTTTTATAACAAAAGTTTCAGTATAAAATGGAACTAACCAGAGTGAACATGAATGTTATGCATTAAAACTGTACATTTAATACATACACACTGTACGCTACATACAACTTAATCTGACTTCACTATAACTCTTCAATTTGAATTGTGTAGTTCAATTAATTTGAGGAAATTGGGAGGTTTTTCACAAATAAACATAAATATGACCTTTACAACATGAACTTCTTAATGAGCAAACTTTTCAATACCTGTTTGTTATATGAGAAAGATAAAGTGTAAATAACGCATCAAAATTAGTTGTATATTGCAAATCTCTAATAAGAATTTGATTTTTAAATATGAGAAAGAATACTTTGCATTTATTTTTACATAAAGGATTTTTTTTCACAATTATTAAAAACTGCTATTTTTGGTTTGGTATTCTTTTTTTAAACACGTAAGCTTTATTAAACACCGTTTTTTTGCGCCTTCTGGCATTCTTTACAACGAATTGAATAAAACCTCCAGGCCTATTTATGTTATGTAGATCATCTCTTTACAACGAATTGAATAAAACCTCCAGGCCTATTTACATATGTTATGTAGATCATCTCTTTTTTCTTAATTAATATTGTGTATTATTATTTACATTATTTTTTGTTAAAAAATAATATTCTTCCGTAATGTGCTTTTTGATGTTATATGTACGTATTTAATGATAACTGACTTTTTTCTTTGCTAATGCCATATTTATATTTAAGTGTTTAATGAATACTATTACCGGCACCGGCATAGAATAGTGCTTCCACTCTTTTCTATTACTGTTTTCGAGTGTCCCGTAAGAGCCTGGTAATCGAAAATACAACAGGCAACAATAACATCTGATATAGTTCAGCAATGAGGTTCACCACCCATTCTGAATGTAGTGCCTTTTTAGGTGAGACGAGACTGGTGTGTGGGTATACACATATGTGTTGTGCTCCCTTTTATAAGGCAATGCACACCCGCACACCTTTCGCTGGTTACCCCACATTGTGGGATATGCCGTGATGGTATGAATGAATGAATACTATTATGGCACAAATCATACAACTACGAAACACTGGTTAGTTTGAAGAAATTTCCATACAGCAATAAACTCGCCACTTGCGCAAGGTGCAAGGAAGTGTTCTTTATTATTATTATTAACTACGTTGCATAAAAAAATACATATATAATAATGAGCTTGAAAATAAAACATGAGTTTTAATATGCGTACCGCGTTCATGTTAGATGTGAAAGAAGTACATATGTAGGTACATGCTTATAAAACACTAGTGAACACCCGGCAAACTTCGTATTGCCTGTATAATTAAAAATCGTCCTCCATAACCACCCGTCGCTTCAGACTCTTCAATACCTCCCATCCCTTCAGTTACTCCCGTCCCTTCAGTTACTCCCGTCCCTTCAGTTACTCCCGTCCCTTCAGTTACTCCCGTCCCTTCAGTTACTCCCGTCCCTTCAGTACCTTCCGTCCCTTCAGTACCTCCCGTCCCTTCAGTTACTCCCGTCCCTTCGGTTACTCCCGTCCCTTCAGTTACTCCCGTCCCTTCAGTTACTCCCGTCCCTTCAGTTACTCCCGTCCCTTCAGTTACTCCCGTCCCTTCAGTTACTCCCGTCCCTTCAGTTACTCCCGTCCCTTCAGTTACTCCCGTCCCTTCAGTTACTCCCGTCCCTTCAGTTACTCCCGTCCCTTCAGTTACTCCCGTCCCTTCAGTTACTCCCGTCCCTTCAGTTACTCCCGTCCCTTCAGTTACTCGCGTCCCTTCAGTTACTCCCGTCCCTTCAGTTACTCCCGTCCCTTCAGTTACTCCCGTCCCTTCAGTTACTCCCGTCCCTTCAGTTACTCCCGTCCTTTCATTACCTCCCGTCCCTTCATTACCTCCCGTCCCTTCATTACCTCCCGTCCCTTCAGTAGGTCCCGGTCATACGCTCGACAATTCATCAAAGTTTCATTGAAATTGATTGAACGGTTCCAAGGATAGTCCACCTTCATCGGTAAAATGACCTGATACCCGATGAAGAAGAAGAAGAAGATTTTTTTTTAATCCAGAAACCATCCCGGGCATACACTCGACAATTCATCAAAGTTTCATTGAAATTGAATGAACGGTTCCCAGGATAGTCCACCTTCATAGGTAAAATGACCTGATACCCGATGAAGAAGAAGAAGAAGAAAAAATTTTTAATCCAGAAACTATCCCGGTCATACGCTCGACAATTCACCAAAGTTTCATTGCAATCGGATGAACGGTTCTCAGGTTAGTCCACCTTCATATGTAAAATGACCTGATACCCGATGAAGAAGAAGAAGAAGAAAATATTTTAAATTCAGAAATCATCCCGGGCATACGATCGACAATTCACCAAAGTTTAATTGCAATTGGATGAACGGTTCCCAGGATAGTCCACCTTCATAGGTAAAATGACCTAAAACTCGATGAAGAAGAAGAAGAAGTTAAAATTTTTTGATCCAGAAACCATCCCGGGCATACTCTCGACAACTCACCAAAGTTTCATCGCAATCGGATGAACGGTTTAGGAGCGCATTCAACACATACATGATACATACATAGATACAAACATTCAAATTTATAATATAGAAGATAAATCTCATGTATCACAAGCAACTAGTTTGATACAAATTGTATGGTAAAATACACGACATGAGGACTCTTACTATGCCTCTTGCAGTTTTTTTTATTCATTCATACCATCACGGCATATTCCACAGTGTGGGGTAACCAGCGACAGATGTGCGGGTGTGCACTACCTTATAAAATGGAGTACAACACATACGTGTATACCCACACAGCAGTCTCGTCTCACGAAAAGGCAATACATTCAAAATAAGTGGTGAACCCCATTGCTACATAATTATGAAGCTCACCGGAACAACTTGGGGCAGCACTGCTGAAGTGCTGCGTACATCAGCGGTTGCTCTCGTTTATAGTGCGGCGGAGTACTGCGCACCAGTGTGGGAGAGAAGCGTCCATTGCAAAACCCTTGATGCCGAATTAAATAAAACAATGAGGACAATCACCGGATGCGTAAGGCCAACTGCACTCCCGTGGCTCCCTGTGCTTTCGAACATTGCTCCTCCTGATTTACGCAGGAGCCAGGCTACAGCTAGAGAACTTGCCAAAATTGAAAAGAATCCCGCAATTCCCGCATTTCAAGATATATTCCGTCCACCAAGACAACGACTGAAGTCCAGAAAGCCTGTTTGGTCGAAGCTACTCGGCGAATTCAACTTGCCTAGAGCATGGAAAGAGAGGTGGAATGATTCAGACCTGGTATTAAACAAACATATTATTCTAGACCCTAACGAAAGGGTCCCAGGTTATAACCTTCCCCGAAAAGTTTGGATTCAGCAAAACAGAATTCGTACAGGTCAAGGACGATGTAACTACCAAATGTGGAAATGGGGAAAAAGGGATTCTCCGGAATGTGACTGTGGAGCAAGAAGCCAAACTATCCAGCATCTAGTAGAGGAGTGCCCGATACGGAGGTATGAAGGAGACTGGATGGACATCCATAGGGCGACTCCAGAAGCTGTGAAGTGGCTGGCCGAACGGGAGCCAAGAGTGTAGAAGGGAACTACTCAATGACGCAGCCAAAGGCGCAGGAAAAGCCGTAGCCATACAAAAAGTAAAGTAAAGTAAGTAACCCCATTGCTGAACTATGTAAGATTTTACTGTTGCCTATTGTATTTTCGATTTGCCGGCTCTTACGGGACACTGGAAAACAATAATAGAAAAGAGTGGAAGCACTATTCTAAGTCGGAGTCTAACAGCTTGATATAATAATAATAATTCAATAGTTTGTTATCCAATATTCATACATGCCATTCGGGGTAAGAAAAAATAAACTGAACTCCAAACTATCCTATTCTGACATCCACTTTTTGTAAATAAAAGCACAATATTTTAAAATATTCAACAATTTGGATTTTATAGTATGTAGATATGGTACGTATTCATCAACTCTACCATACTATTGCCATCGACATTTGGATCTCATGTGTTACACGCAACTAGTTTTAAACGGTTACTCCAAAAAACATAATATTAGATACTTTGGTATATAGAAACTATATTAAATCTTGAAAATTTACCAGTGAAAATGTATTTGTATGTACATAGCCAACAACAAAGTTTACGACTCAATTTATTTAGGTTTTTGACCAAACTGTTCAAAGAGCGTCTTCAAAGAGCGTAAAATAAAATGAATTTTATCTCTTATAAAAGTACCTAAATTCTCCAGATTTTGCCACTCAACGTAGAAGCATTGTGTTAACAAAACGACGGCGTTAAATTCTATCGATATATTTATTTTCGTCTGTCTCAGACAGAATTCACCATTGAAGGTGAAGAGTCTATTCGGTTTAGATAATAATGTTTATTTATTGTCTTCCAATCAATTCCATTGTCTCTAAATAACGTAGACGACATTTTCAGTCTAAGAAAGTACTCTTTATTAAATGAAAGACAAATGTGGGGGTATTTTGAGTCTTATTGTCTTTACAATATATTTATCTCAATTATCGGCAAATACCCGTGCACGAAGATTACTTATATGGCTATAGTTTTTTTAATTTTATCTTTAATCCAAAGAAAATAACAGCAAAAATCGAGCATGTTCTTTGTCATCAAATTATAAACGGGTATCATGTAGAAAATGTGAGCCATAGCTGTAAGTTCGATTATTAGTTTTCCATATACATTTACGAGTAGGTATCCCTTCTCTGTGATATTGCTCTCAAATGCTTATTGTAAACAAAATGATTCCTTCTTAAATTATAGGTTTATAAAAAATTTGGCACTTTTTTATCATTCTATTATTATAAATTTATTGATTCTACGACCAGTTTCGTATATATGTTCGTCTATAATGTACACACACACATGCACACCCACTCTCACACGCACAGACATACACCCTCACTCATCCAGACACTCTTTATAAATATCTCTTTCACACACACATACATATTGTTACTCTCTCTCATGCGAGCACCCACACTAATTCACACTTTCTGTTGATATTAAGCGTAATACGTAAGAGGTAGATACATGTCTTATTTGTATTTTTGCTTATTTCATTTTAATAATTGTTTGCATGTACTGTGTGTTCTGTCCTTTGTCAAATAAAATAAAAATACAATGAATAAAATATAAAAATTAAATTAAATTGTATCTAAAGAATGAAAAATCAAATTGATCGCTATCTCGTTTAGTCAATTCTTTCAATTCTTAACTATGGAAGAGCAGGTCAGACGCCTTAATGCCTCGTTCGTCGGTGACTTGTCATACGAGACGAAGGTTCATTTACAGTCATCGTGTCTGGTGTGGTACCCCGAGGCAAATCCGTTTGGAAGGCAGGGGGCTATAAAAAAGCCAAGATGTGGCGAAGGCTTATTTTCGAATCGCCAATACAAATACTAGAGGATGGGAGAAGCCCCCCGCCATGACATGTCGGTTCTTGATCCATGGTTCGTTTCGGCGGGTCCCCACGTTTGAGATTGGCCTCTCAGGGGTAGTAGTATGAAATATGCTTGATAGTAGTTCTTTGTGACGTCCGACGAGCAGCAACTCCGGAGATGAACAATTATCTATGGAGTTGGATAGGTACTATGAAGCAACAGTGCAATTTGCAATGTTGTTTTATGTTCTGAACTCAACAAAGCTGTAAAACTTATTTGCAAACGTACATACCTGAGTCGTCCATTATAAAATTTAATCCGGTGATATTTTTTTAAACAAAAAATGAGAGTAAGCTTTGAGTTTTGCCATAGTTTGTTATTGTATTCTTACTGCTTTTTCAATGCTTTGTACCTTAATTTTATCTTAAATAATTGTTAATTGGACATGGTACTGGTTTGAATTTTTCTTTTCTTCTTTCTTTCCTTATTTGCTTATTTTGTATATATATTTTTAAGTTATAATTTAATTAAATTTTTATCCTTCATTTTTATGACATTCGTTTCGCCTGGTAAGGCTCTTTTCAAGTAATGCCCTTTTTTCGTTTATTGAAATTTTTAGTGACATTTCGTATTTCTTGTAGCGTTCAAAGTATTTTTGTCAGATTGTGTAATTCCACAAATTAAGATAAATTTGAAATATATGTACAATCTCTTCCGACGGAAAGGCACCTAATTTAATTATCGCTTACGTTAAGCTTATGGCGCAACGTTGGTATACTAACAGAATAAAAAAAACGAAGAAAACGTAAAACACATAAGAAAAATCCAGAAAAACGTTTTTTTGGGTAAATTTTCAGTTCTACGTGGAGAGTAAATAAATTAATATAGTCTGTGTACATACTGTGCCTGCTCCGTGATTTGGGGTAAAAAAAATATGCGGCGAATCAGTAGGAGCGTCGCGACGCTGAAAACAAAACGGATTTATATTATTTTTACGTTAACTATGTATTTACACACTCGTATGTGAAATCATGCCACGTTTTAACGAGAAGAGCAGAAAGAACAGAATGTCACAGTTTGTTATCCAGAATTATTTATTTATTTATCGTATGGTGCATTATATCTGAAAAAACTAGATTGGTATGGACATAGGTTGCAAAATACTTATTGATAACAAAAAGCTACTCAAAGTGTTAAACTTCAAGTATTTTAGATCTGTTTTGACAAGTAATGCAGAAATGGATGATGACGTTAATCATTGTATCAATACAGAATGGATAAAATGAAGATATGTTTTTGGCATTCTCTGTGATACAAGGATGCATATTAAAACATAAGGCAAAGTATATAAAACAGTGGTAAGACCTATAAAACTGAAAAAATAAAAATTCAAAAAGGTGTGCGACAAGGTGACACAATTTCGCCAAAGCTATTCACGCTAGCCCTAGAAGGGGTGAAGATAGATGGCACATATTTGAGTCACCTAAGATTCGCTGATGACACAGTTGTTGTAGGTGAGAGCATTGATGAATTAAGTCAAATGATTAATGAATTGCATGAGGCTTCTAGCAAGATCGGTCGAAGTATGAACATAACAAAAACGAAAATTATAAGTCCAGAAAACAAAATCATCACTGTTAACAATAAGAATCTCGAAATAGTGGATGAATACATATATCTTGGACAAAAGATTAATCTGGGCAAAGAAAACCAAACAGCGGAACTGCCAAGAAGAATAGGAATGAGTTGGGCAGCTTTTAGCAAACTTAGACACATTCTAGAAAATAAAGAGATTCCGATCTGTCTGAAAAGAAAAACATATGAATTATGTATACTGCCAGTGACTTCATATGCATTGAAGACCATGGCCCTTACAAAAAGAAATGTAGAAAAGCTCAAATGCACACAGCGATCCATAGAAAGATCCATGCTTGGTATAAGCCTAAGAGACAGAATAAGAAATGAGGAAATTAGGAAAAGAACCAGAGTAGCGGACGTCATGGATCGCGTAGCAATGTTTGAATGAATATATTTTGAAATAAAAAGATTACCAAGCTAATTGGGATAATATCCATTATTTTTTTATACACAAGATAGTACAATGATGGGGTTTTGGTGGCACAGCGCCTGTCAAATGGATGCACACTCCTCCCAGCGTCCAATCAGCAAGCACCGTCATTTTTGTAAAATGGCGCTAGGGGGGTATTTAACTGAACGCACAAACGACGCACTTCAGTGCCAATCTCTTATATTTCGTATGTTTATTATTTAGTAAATTTGTTTCTATGTCAGAGAAGTTGAACAGAAAATAGTTTTTAATGTCGTGAGTAATATTTTATCTCTATACTCTATGATAAAACCTTTCAATTAAAGTATCTGAATGTAATATGATCAATTCAAAAATGAAATGGATATTCATGTTTTTGAAATAGTTGAGCAGATCAAAAGTTATAAGGGGGACGGACACACACACACACACCGTGAAAAATATAGACCGTGAATACAAATCTCGCGTATCTTGAGTTTATACCTTGTCAACATGTTAAGATATCAAAGTTCTCTCGAACAAATCGACAGTTGTATAGTTCAAATTTTAATATTGTATATTTTGTCCCGATGCAGGGAAGCAAGACGCTGTGAGTTTCACGTCCACGCATCGTCTGGTCTGACAAGCAGCACCATAGCCGCCATAACCAACTCGGTGGGCACAACTGTTGAAGATGCAACCAGGGGAAGGAGAGGTCGACTGCTTTCTCCTAGGCACACTCTGCCTCCAAACACCACCTGCGAGTGGACCTTTCATGGAAGACCAGGTAATGTTTCATTCAATTAACTTGCATAGCCCACAGCTTTACATATAAACGTTTCTCTTGTCTGAACGAGGGTGGAACATACGTAGTTTGTTTTCAGACATGAATTTCAGTTTTATTTGTAAAACAATAATAATATTTATATTTAGTCGAATTTAATTATGAAACATTGTTTTATGAACCAATCTGTGAAAGTAAACGGAGTGTCTTTATCTTGTGTTTTTCCTGTGATTCCTTAATTCAATTAATTATGCTGCAAAATTAGCATTAATGACAAATTAAGTATTTAATTGTCTTTTTATCTACACAAATATAATTCCATCTATTATACTTATTTGGCGAATAAAATACATACCTTCAGGATGAAATCCATGGAAAAAAAATATTAAATTTGTTTCAATTACTTTTGTAGAATTCATTTTAACTAGCATGTAATTTTATTCAGGTGATCTGGTATGGATATACTTCGTCAGCTACTCCCATCATCCGCTTATCACGCCACCCGAGCGAGATACAATAGCGGGTCCAGCTCCGATTCCAGGACCGCCAGCAATATTGGGAGGGAACGCCTTAGGACGAAACAGATTTGGGTCGAGAGGAGGAATGGAGTACGGGAGACCGCAGGATCCACCTAAAGAAAAGCAGTTCAAACAGAATAACACCTCGGAGTGTTCCACAAGGCTCAGGATTTGGGACGGCGGTGGGCCAGAAGAAAACAATGTAATTTAAAACATAATTTCAAATTATTTTAGAGATTGAGTCAGCTACTAAGATTTCTTATATATATAGAACTCAAAAATCAAACAAGTTTTTACTCCTGTCTGAGAGTTTTAAGCCACAATTTTATTTCCTTCCACTATAAGTTGTAGAAGGGCATATCTATCACCACGGGATATATGGCCAAAATATGCTGCTTTACGTCTCTTGACAGCGGTCAGTAACTCTCTCTTTTTCTCCGTGATATTTAGAACTCTTTCATTGGAGACTCTATTGACCCACGAGATTAACCTTTTGTATAGCCACATCTTGAATGCTTCAATTTTAATTATTGATGAGATTTGAGAATCCAACCTTTCACTCCTTACAAAATAATAATTGGCTTGTATATTTATTGCGGTTCTCATTTTGACATTTTTTTTATCAATGGCGCAACAGTAATGAGCCATGGCCTCCTTCCACACCTTCCACACCTTCCAATTAGTTACACTGATTGCTTTCAAGTCCCTTTCTACACCATCCATCCACCTAAATTTGGGTCTTCCCACGTTTTGCCTCCCATCTGGTCGTGTGTTGAGAATCTTCTTCGGGACTCGGTTCTCCTCCATGCACTGGAGGTATCCCAACCATCTTAGGCGATACATACTTTACTATGTTGGGCTCATTGTACATACGTTCTAGCTCATCTAATCCTCCATGTTCTATTTTCACAGATTTTCTCAACACCTTCCTTTCAAATACCAGAAGTACTGATCTCAACAGCGTGTTATACAACAGTAACTTTGTGCTTCTTGTCAACAAACGAGATTCAAGGTTCTTGTGGTTTCCATTTTGATGATAATAATAATATAAATGATCTCTTTTAAATGTCTGAAGAGTATTATAACCTACAATATACGCATTTGTTCAATATATTATGTATATTTTAATTAACTAGTTCAGTCGAAATAACAAACCTGTTTATTTTAGGGTAAACTGTTGGCGGATCATTGTGACGATGAAAGTCCACGTCTCTGCGACCATACTTCTTTAAGTAATTTGACCAGAGTCACTCGTCCTTGCACACCTGAGGAGAGCTATATCAGTTCGGGTAAGTAACATTTAAACACCACTAATCATTTGTTTTTTGTTTCTTTGTTTACTCCTAACATGGATCAATTTATGAACCAAAAATATAACTTGTACCTACATATTTTCTTAAATCTGTGTCTGCCATATCAAATGACAGTATCAATCTTTCAAGGAATATGGTAAAATTCAACTCATGACTCCAAAATGTCTCAAATATATTCGTGTTTTTAAATCCTTGATTTTAGGTACTGGTACTTTTCGGCTTAGATCAGCTCAATTTTTATTTTCTTATACTTTTCAGTTACAATATGTAATGTTGCCCTTTCGACTGGTAAGGACCTTTTTAACCGACTTCTAAAAAAGGAGGAGTTTATCATTTTTTTTAAGAATGAATATGTCCTTGTAACAAGTACATAAACATCCTCATACATTCCCTAAATTAAGTATATGCTTGGGCTTTAGGCGAACGGAATCGCTCGCGGCAGGATTCGAACTCGCGACCATTGCATTACTAAACCAGCACGCTAACCGCTCTGCCACCACACCCATCTAAATTACACGCATTTTTTTTAAACTGATGAAGTGAAAAAAACTCCTTTTGTTTATACAAAATAAAGTATAAAACAAAGATATAAATATTGCAAATACAAAAATAAACAAATTGGGTTGAATAGGCCATTTCCAAAAGAAACAATCATCCTATTTATTTTGTAAGTAAAGAAGTTAAATAGTTAATTTAAAATAACAATGCTGTTTTTTGTTTACAACTTGAAAAAAATGGCTATTACAGTGTTTCATTTGATTACATAAATCATATTTATATTTCAACCCGGTAACAAAAAAAATACACATTTATATAGTGGAAAGGGTCCAACGAATAGGAAATAGGATATGCCAAAGAAGCTGCAACATACTAGGAGGAAAAAATAGTGGAGTTTGCCTTACTGATGTTTGCAGATTGTCGAATGAGTTTTAGTGATTGTTGGAAAAGGAATACAATTTCGTAGAATATAAAATATAGTTTGACCTACTTAAATGTGTTGTTTTTATAAGCTCGAAATCCGTCATCAGATGATTAAAGCTATCATTTAACACGTTAGAATTACGAGTATATCTATCAAGATATACTCGATATACTCTTTTTATTATTAAATTTGTATTGTATTGTAACTTGTCATTTCTGTTTTATTTACAAATGTTTTATTATTGCTCAGGTCCAAAGATGGTATTGCACCACCACACGTCCGAAGGTACAGCTCTCCACCCCGCGACCTTTAGGTTAATGTACGAGTTCGTAGACACCAGACTGGGGGGAGAGATGTGGACGGGGGCCACTGCCGTCGGGGGGATCTTACAGGACGCCGGGATAGAGATGGGAGTGCCAGGGGGTTGGGGGAACTGCGCCAGGATTTTCAAGAAGATCAAAGAGTCCGATTTCAGTTCTCCGAGGTAATTTAGTGAACCTTTTTATATTCTGTGTATATATTCATACCTACTTTATTTATATATTTAGTACCTACTTCAATACTTTTTGTCCGTTATTATTGACAATGGTTCGGTCGTTTTATTATAATTATTCTCCAGGATATTATTATAGGGCAATTAATAATGGTGGATATCGTAAATTTGTAAATAAGTAGAGATTGCGTATTTACATGTACCTATGTAGGCTTGAACACTATATCTTCATAATTTTAGTATCCATAACAGGATCCCTAACGTTTATCTATATTTGAAAACATTCATTGTACTGTCTTAACATTCATGCACCCTCCCATACACGCACGTCGATTGTTTAAACATTTATGTTTTTACTTTAAAAATATCATTCACACGGTCGTGTCATTATTTTCTAGGACGATCCTTACTATTCACTCTCATTATATCTTTGTATATTTTTTGGTCAGCTGTTTATTCCGTTCATTCCTTCTACGACGATATGATCAATATCTTTTTTATTTATTACAAACATTTTTTTAACCGCGATTTAGTAACACCGGTTTTGAAGCCTCTTAATAGATGCGATATCACACAAAGTGTTGAGCTCAGAAAATCATGCTTTTACGTGCTGGCTTAAAACCGTTATTATCATATTGTGTTTTTTGTTGACAATGCATGATTGATTTAATCTTATTGCTACTTCAACTATGCCAGCAACAGCAATAATAATGCTGGCGTTTACAATGACCTCGAAAGTAGCAGCCTAGGCGAATCTAATATGTACCTTTTTACTCTTTTTTCAGTAAATCTACGCATTTTTCTAACATACCGTCATACCGTCATGTTCTTTGCGACCTTGTATGTGCTGCAGCCGATATCTTCGCACAAATCCTCTATATACTCCCAGCGAGATTGCCCCTAACATTTGTTTTCTCAGTCATCCTCTCTAAAATAAACCATTTTAAAATAAACCATTTTAAATTCATATATTATTAATTAATTGATCAATCGTTGTTGCAGTTGTGAAAATGACATTCGTCAAAAAATAAAAACGAAAATAACAAACGAGTTCCGTCTAGTTATTCTGAACAGGTATCTATCAATTACACATTATTCCTACAAAATTGAAGGGAATGCTTTTGAAAAGCAATTTCAAATCAATCAATATTGGTTGTAATTTTCCATGTATTGACACAGACAAAATATTTGCTCTTCAAATAAAAAAAAAATCCAGTTATTTCGTGAAACATCCCATCGGTCAAAATGATCGTTGTTACCGACACAAAATACACACAGGTATTAAAATAAAATTAAAACATATTTTCCAAAAAACACCACTTATTAGCGAGTAACAGTATATATTGAGTATAGTATTTTAAAATTATTATGGACAGTGTCGATGCCGATGCTTCCAAAATAAATATTAGAAACTGGAGACCGAAGGCAACGGATAGACGGGAATGGAGGAGACTCCTGGATTCAGCCAAGGCCCACCCAGGGCTGTCGAGCTTATGATGATGATGATGATGATGATGTATTAGGATTTAGAGCATACTGTCACAATTATTAACAAAATTCTAATGCAATTAGTTCATTCGAGTCGCGATATAATCTCACCTTAACCAAACCGAAAATAAGTTAATAGAAATCAGTTATATTTATATCCCGGAAAAAAAGCAACAACAGCTGGTTCGATCGTCGGCTCATCGGCTGGTTAAATTGATCACTATATGAGTTTGTGTAACGTTCACCAGTTGACTTGTATTGAATTCTTTAATTATATTTTTGAGAGTTCTATAATCCATTGTATATCCTTCTAATGTCGAGTAATCTTTAACTAGAAAACTAATTCTTTAATTGTTGGCTACTTTTTTGAAACACAATAAATAATTAATAATAAAACGATTAATAGTTTCTTGGGATATACTCGTACATATTATACAACAGTTTCAAAATAATATATGTTAATTAAAGGATTAGGTAGGTGAAGTTTTATCTTATTTTTCATTTGATCTTTGTACTATTTTCCCAGAAATGTCTTCATGTACGGTCGTGGTGGTGCTACCAACATGAGTTGCGCCTATCGCATCGAAGCTGGCCCAGGAGAAAGAGTCAGGCTTAGCATCAGGAACGTATCTCTCGGAGGGAACGGCCTTTGTGTCACAGAGTCAGATCCCCACACTGGAAGACCACGCTGCGTCCATCAGACCAAAAACAAATTGGCCAGTCTTAGAATCTGGGATGCGCCATGGAAGGATGTTAGAGTAAGTAAAACAAATATTCATTTTTAAAATATCTCTGATAGATTTCAAACAATTGTAATCGCAAGCAAGAGTCAAATTAATAGTATTATGAATGTTTTTCAAGGCAATATCAGTTTTAACAATTTATTGACTCAACCGAAAAATGTTGAAGACAATTTCGAGAAGCGCCTTTTTAATGCACTATTTTTTACGGAATTATATAACATATTAAAGACAGTATTTTGATTAAATTGATCGAACATAAATGAGGATTTGGAAAAATAATTTATATTTTTATCGTTTTATGTTGATTAAAGCTTTAAACAAGAATGTATACGGGATTTTAAAGTAATCTATCTGTCGATAGGTTAAAGAAAATTTATTTCTCTTAAGATCGACAAAGTTTCAAGCCAAGATGAGCGAATATTTTTCAAATTTGTAGTTAAAAAACACCAACTTCGAGTCTTCGCAGCATGCTATATATTATATGGATGAACTCAAGATTCGGAGTAAAACATTAAGTGCATTTGTATCTGTGTGTGTGTGTATGTGTGTCCCCGTATAACTTTGATCCGCTTGATTCTCAGAGCTTACAATTTCAGAAAATATAGAATAGTTTAGGCCTACAAAACTTTTATTCTCTGAATTGAATTTCTGTCTTCTTGAATTTTTGTTCCAGCCAGGGGTTATCAACCTCGGATTTTATTTCAATTTTCCATGCATCTTAAAAAAATGAAAGCTAGTACGCTAAAAATTTGTACGAATATATATAAATACAATATCTTGAAACTGTTTTTTATAAAGTTCCAGGGTTTTTCAAACTCTTATACGGAGGAAAACATTTTTGTATGACAAATATTTGTGTTTAACTGCCTATATTTCCAAATCTTTCACAAATATCGAAAAAATGCCGGACACCCCAACTAGATTATTTAATTTTCTATATAAGTTCATACACTGGAGTTGTACATCTCGAACTTTTTCAACAATTTTTGTAAAATTTAATTTATAGACGACATCGTTTGTAACTCTCAATAGTTTGAATACATCTCCATGCAGTACAAACATAAAATATATACAACCATACATAGCTGTTGACATACTCGAGTTAAGAAAATAGGACTGATCTCCACATCATCCTAACTTGACATACAAGTTTTGTATAGAAATCAATATATCTTAAAATTTGGATTTTAGGATTAAAATTTTTGTATGTATTCTTCAACTATACATATCTACTATCGCTTTCGACAGATAGATCTCATGTATGACATGCAAGTAGTTATAAGAAAATCGTTTTTACTCTCCACACTATGGAATAGGGGAGAGTCATGATTTCGCAAAATTTAAGCGTATTTTTTTTACATCAATTTCTCAATGGGTATCATGTAGAGAATGCACACTATGAGTTTCGTCGTGATGTGTTTGTGTGTATGGCGTATACGCCGTACGCCGTACGCCGTAGCATTTATCTTTTTTGTGTCCTCTCTACAGCCCAAACTATAAGTCTGATCGACTTCATATTAACATCATATGTGTAAAGTGCAAAGACCTAGAGCTGATTAGTTTTCCATAGACAAATTTTGATTTCTTCTCTATGAATTCATCATTTACGTTGTTTTTTTTTTGTGTCCTCTCTGCAGCCCAAACTATAAGTCCGATTGACTTCATATTGATATCACATGTGTTAAGTCCATAAACTTAGAGCTGATTAGTTTTCCATAGACAACGGTTCATTTTTTCCCAATGTTTCTTTATGATTTCATCTATTAAAACTGAAAAAATGCTCTCACGACCTGGAAATTAGAGATATTTTAATTTGGTTTCAACTATTTAGGTATACAACACCAAGAATCTTCATAAAATTGTATTCAAAGTTGGTCAATGTTAAAAGAAAAATATTCAACGGTTTCAAAAATTATATTTTATTTAATGGATATTTGTATGAAACTTATATGTAACAAGAGAATTTTTTTATATTTGGCAATGTTCAGTTCATTGATTTCATATTGATATAAGAATATTAATAGCTTGAACTTAGAACTGATTAGCTTTTCATAGATATCATAAAATTTCTTCATATGATATCACGTGTCAACATTGTCAAAATGCTCTAACGCTCTTTGAAACAAAATTTATCTGCTTTTTTTAAAATATTTCATACAACATAAGCAGTCTTCACTATACTGCATTAATAGTTTGTTTATCTTAACATAAAAATATACTATCGGAAGAAAATTTATATTCCTGATAGTAACGTTTAGTATGAATAAAAATGTAATTAGATAAATTTCTATGTATGGAAAAGTTCAGTAATTTGATTTCATGTTATAATGTAAAGAGCTTGAACATAGAACTGAATAGCTTTCCATAAATAACAAAAAAAATCTTCATATGATATCACCTGTCAAAATTTGGAAAATGCTCTTGCGTTCTTTAAAACAAAATTTATCTACTTTTTTTAAAATATTTCATACAACATAAGCATTCTTCCCTATACTGCATTAATAGTTTGTCTATCTTAACATAAAAATATACTATCGGAAGAAAATTTATATTCCTGATAGTAACATTTAGTATGAATAAAAATGTAATTAGATAAATTTCTATGTATGGAAAAGTTCAGTAATTTGATTTCATGTTATAATGTAAAGAGCTTGAACATATAACTGATTAGCTTTCCATAAATAACAAAAAAAATCTTCATATGATATCACCTGTCAAAATTTGGAAAATGCTCTCGCGTTCTTTAGAACAAAATTTATCTGCTTTTTTTAAAATATTTCATACAACATAAGCATTCTTCCCTATACTGCATTAATAGTTTGTCTATCTTAACATAAAAATATACTATCGGAAGAAAATTTATATTCCTGATAGTAACATTTAGTATGAATAAAAATGTAATTAGATAAATTTCTATGTATGGAAAAGTTCAGTAATTTGATTTCATGTTATAATGTAAAGAGCTTGAACATAGAACTGATTAGCTTTCCATAAATAGCTAAAAATTCTTCATATAATATCACGTGTCAAAATTTTGAAAATGCTCTCGCGTTCTTTAAAACAAAATTTATCTGCTTTTTTTAAAATATTTCATACAACATAAGCATTCTTCACTATACTGCATTAATAGTTTGTCTATCTTAACATAAAAATATACTATCGGAAGAAAATTTATATTCCTGATAGTAACGTTTAGTATGAATAAAAATGTAATTAGATAAATTTCTATGTATGGAAAAGTTCAGTAATTTGATTTCATGTTATAATGTAAAGAGCTTGAACATAGAACTGAATAGCTTTCCATTAATAACAAAAAAAATCTTCATATGATATCACCTGTCAAAATTTGGAAAATGCTCTTGCGTTCTTTAAAACAAAATTTATCTACTTTTTTTAAAATATTTCATACAACATAAGCATTCTACACCATACTGCATTAAAAGTTTGTCTATCTTATCATAAAAATTTACTATCGGAAGAAAATTTATATTCCTGATAGTAACATTTAGTATGAATAAAAATGTAATTAGATAAATTTCTATGTATGGAAAAGTTCAGTAATTTGATTTCATGTTATAATGTAAAGAGCTTGAACATATAACTGATTAGCTTTCCATAAATAACAAAAAAAATCTTCATATGATATCACCTGTCAAAATTTGGAAATTGCTCTCGCGTTCTTTAGAACAAAATTTATCTGCTTTTTTTAAAATATTTCATACAACATAAGCATTCTTCCCTATACTACATTAATAGTTTGTCTATCTTAACATAAAAATATACTATCGGAAGAAAATTTATATTCCTGATAGTAACATTTAGTATGAATAAAAATGTAATTAGATAAATTTCTATGTATGGAAAAGTTCAGTAATTTGATTTCATGTTATAATGTAAAGAGCTTGAACATAGAACTGATTAGCTTTCCATAAATAACTAAAAATTCTTCATATAATATCACGTGTCAAAATTTTGAAAATGCTCTCGCGTTCTTTAAAACAAAATTTATCTGCTTTTTTTAAAATATTTCATACAACATAAGCATTCTTCACAATACTGCATTAATAGTTTGTTTATCTTAACATGAAAATATACTATCGGAAGAAAATTTATATTCCTGATAGTAACATTTAGTATGAATAAAAATGTAATTAGATAAATTTCTATGTATGGAAATGTTCAGTAATTTGATTTCATGTTATAATGTAAAGAGCTTGAACATAGAACTGATTAGCTTTCCATAAATAACAAAAAAAATCTTCATATGATATCACCTATCAAAATTTGGAAAATGCTCTCGCATTCTTTAGAACAAAATTTATCTGCTTTTTTTAAAATATTTCATACAACATAAGCATTCTTCACTATACTGCATTAATAGTTTGTTTATCTTAACATAAAAATATACTATCGGAAGAAAATTTATATTCCTGATAGTAACATTTAGTATGAATAAAAATGTAATTAGATAAATTTCTATGTATGGAAAAGTTCAGTTATTTGATTTCATGTTATAATGTAAAGAGCTTGAACATAGAACTGATTAGCTTTCCATAAATAACAAAAAAAATCTTCATATGATATCACCTGTCAAAATTTGGAAAATGCTCTCGCGTTCTTTAGAACAAAATTTATCTGCTTTTTTTAAAATATTTCATTCAACATAAGCATTCTTCACTATACTGCATTAATAGTTTGTTTATCTTAACATAAAAATATACTATCGGAAGAAAATTTATATTCCTGATAGTAACATTTAGTATGAATAAAAATGTAATTAGATAAATTTCTATGTATGGAAATGTTCAGTAATTTGATTTCATGTTATAATGTAAAGAGCTTGAACATAGAACTGATTAGCTTTCCATAAATAGCTAAAAATTCTTCATATAATATCACGTGTCAAAATTTTGAAAATGCTCTCGCGTTCTTTAAAACAAAATTTTTCTGCTTTTTTTAAAATATTTCATACAACATTAGCATTCTTCACTATACTGCATTAATAGTTTGTTTATCTTAACATAAAAATATACTATCGGAAGAAAATTTATATTCCTGATAGTAACATTTAGTATGAATAAAAATGTAATTAGATAAATTTCTATGTATGGAAAAGTTCAGTAATTTGATTTCATGTTATAATGTAAAGAGCTTGAACATAGAACTGATTAGCTTTCCATAAATAACAAAAAAATTCTTCATATGATATCACCTGTCAAAATTTGGAAAATGCTCTTGCGTTCTTTAAAACAAAATTTATCTGCCTTTTTTTAAAATATTTCATACATCATAAGCATTCTACACCATACTGCATTAAAAGTTTGTCTATCTTATCATAAAAATATACTATCGGAAGAAAAATTATATACTAGAAAAAACAGTTTATTATTATTACTCTCCACACTATGGAATAGGGGAGAGTCATGATTTCGCAAAATTTAAGCGTATTTTTTTTACATCAATTTCTCAATGGGTATCATGTAGAGAATGCACACTATGAGTTTCGTCGTGATGTGTTTGTGTGTATGGCGTATACGCCGTACGCCGTACGCCGTACGCCGTAGCATTTATCTTTTTTGTGTCCTCTCTACAGCCCAAACTATAAGTCTGATCGACTTCATATTAACATCATATGTGTAAAGTGCAAAGACCTAGAGCTGATTAGTTTTCCATAGACAAATTTTGATTTCTTCTCTATGAATTCATCATTTACGTTGTTTTTTTTTTGTGTCCTCTCTGCAGCCCAAACTATAAGTCCGATTGACTTCATATTGATATCACATGTGTTAAGTCCATAAACTTAGAGCTGATTAGTTTTCCATAGACAACGGTTCATTTTTTCCCAATGTTTCTTTATGATTTCATCTATTAAAACTGAAAAAATGCTCTCACGACCTGGAAATTAGAGATATTTTAATTTGGTTTCAACTATTTATACAACACCAAGAATCTTCATAAAATTGTATTCAAAGTTGGTCAATGTTAAAAGAAAAATATTCAACGGTTTCAAAAATTATATTTTATTTAATGGATATTTGTATGAAACTTATATGTAACAAGAGAATTTTTTTATATTTGGCAATGTTCAGTTCATTGATTTCATATTGATATAAGAATATTAATAGCTTGAACTTAGAACTGATTAGCTTTTCATAGATATCATAAAATTTCTTCATATGATATCACGTGTCAACATTGTCAAAATGCTCTAACGCTCTTTGAAACAAAATTTATCTGCTTTTTTTAAAATATTTCATACAACATAAGCAGTCTTCACTATACTGCATTAATAGTTTGTTTATCTTAACATAAAAATATACTATCGGAAGAAAATTTATATTCCTGATAGTAACGTTTAGTATGAATAAAAATGTAATTAGATAAATTTCTATGTATGGAAAAGTTCAGTAATTTGATTTCATGTTATAATGTAAAGAGCTTGAACATAGAACTGAATAGCTTTCCATAAATAACAAAAAAAATCTTCATATGATATCACCTGTCAAAATTTGGAAAATGCTCTTGCGTTCTTTAAAACAAAATTTATCTACTTTTTTTAAAATATTTCATACAACATAAGCATTCTTCCCTATACTGCATTAATAGTTTGTCTATCTTAACATAAAAATATACTATCGGAAGAAAATTTATATTCCTGATAGTAACATTTAGTATGAATAAAAATGTAATTAGATAAATTTCTATGTATGGAAAAGTTCAGTAATTTGATTTCATGTTATAATGTAAAGAGCTTGAACATAGAACTGATTAGCTTTCCATAAATAGCTAAAAATTCTTCATATAATATCACGTGTCAAAATTTTGAAAATGCTCTCGCGTTCTTTAAAACAAAATTTATCTGCTTTTTTTAAAATATTTCATACAACATAAGCATTCTTCACTATACTGCATTAATAGTTTGTCTATCTTAACATAAAAATATACTATCGGAAGAAAATTTATATTCCTGATAGTAACATTTAGTACGAATAAAAATGTAATTAGATAAATTTCTATGTATGGAAACGTTCAGTAATTTGATTTCATGTTATAATGTAAAGAGCTTGAACATAGAACTGATTAGCTTTCCATAAATAACTAAAAATTCTTCATTTAATATCACGTGTCAAAATTTTGAAAATGCTCTCGCGTTCTTTAAAACAAAATTTATCTGCTTTTTTTAAAATATTTCATACAACATAAGCATTCTTCACTATACTGCATTAATAGTTTGTCTATCTTAACATAAAAATATACTATCGGAAGAAAATTTATATTCCTGATAGTAACATTTAGTACGAATAAAAATGTAATTAGATAAATTTCTATGTATGGAAACGTTCAGTAATTTGATTTCATGTTATAATGTAAAGAGCTTGAACATAGAACTGATTAGCTTTCCATAAATAACTAAAAATTCTTCATATAATATCACGTGTCAAAATTTTGAAAATGCTCTCGCGTTCTTTAAAACAAAATTTATCTGCTTTTTTTAAAATATTTCATACAACATAAGCATTCTTCACTATACTGCATTAATAGTTTGTTTATCTTAACATAAAAATATACTATCGGAAGAAAATTTTTATTCCTGATAGTAACATTTAGTATGAATAAAAATGTAATTAGATAAATTTCTATGTATGGAAAAGTTCAGTAATTTGATTTCATGTTATAATGTAAAGAGCTTGAACATATAACTGATTAGCTTTCCATAAATAACAAAAAAAATCTTCATATGATATCACCTGTCAAAATTTGGAAAATGCTCTCGCGTTCTTTAGAACAAAATTTATCTGCTTTTTTTAAAATATTTCATACAACATAAGCATTCTTCCCTATACTGCATTAATAGTTTGTCTATCTTAACATAAAAATATACTATCGGAAGAAAATTTATATTCCTGATAGTAACATTTAGTATGAATAAAAATGTAATTAGATAAATTTCTATGTATGGAAAAGTTCAGTAATTTGATTTCATGTTATAATGTAAAGAGCTTGAACATAGAACTGATTAGCTTTCCATAAATAACTAAAAATTCTTCATATAATATCACGTGTCAAAATTTTGAAAATGCTCTCGCGTTCTTTAAAACAAAATTTATCTGCTTTTTTTAAAATATTTCATACAACATAAGCATTCTTCACTATACTGCATTAATAGTTTGTTTATCTTAACATAAAAATATACTATCGGAAGAAAATTTATATTCCTGATAGTAACATTTAGTATGAATAAAAATGTAATTAGATAAATTTCTATGTATGGAAAAGTTCAGTAATTTGATTTCATGTTATAATGTAAAGAGCTTGAACATAGAACTGATTAGCTTTCCATAAATAACAAAAAAAATCTTCATATGATATCACCTGTCAAAATTTGGAAAATGCTCTCGCGTTCTTTAGAACAAAATTTATCTGCTTTTTTTAAAATATTTCATTCAACATAAGCATTCTTCCCTATACTGCATTAATAGTTTGTCTATCTTAACATAAAAATATACTATCGGAAGAAAATTTATATTCCTGATAGTAACATTTAGTACGAATAAAAATGTAATTAGATAAATTTCTATGTATGGAAACGTTCAGTAATTTGATTTCATGTTATAATGTAAAGAGCTTGAACATAGAACTGATTAGCTTTCCATAAATAACTAAAAATTCTTCATATAATATCACGTGTCAAAATTTTGAAAATGCTCTCGCGTTCTTTAAAACAAAATTTATCTGCTTTTTTTAAAATATTTCATACAACATAAGCATTCTTCACTATACTGCATTAATAGTTTGTTTATCTTAACATAAAAATATACTATCGGAAGAAAATTTATATTCCTGATAGTAACATTTAGTATGAATAAAAATGTAATTAGATAAATTTCTATGTATGGAAATGTTCAGTAATTTGATTTCATGTTATAATGTAAAGAGCTTGAACATAGAACTGATTAGCTTTACATAAATAACAAATAAAATCTTCATATGATATCACCTATCAAAATTTGGAAAATGCTCTCGCGTTCTTTAGAACAAAATTTATCTGCTTTTTTTAAAATATTTCATACAACATAAGCATTCTTCACTATACTGCATTAATAGTTTGTTTATCTTAACATAAAAATATACTATCGGAAGAAAATTTATATTCCTGATAGTAACATTTAGTATGAATAAAAATGTAATTAGATAAATTTCTATGTATGGAAAAGTTCAGTAATTTGATTTCATGTTATAATGTAAAGAGCTTGAACATAGAACTGATTAGCTTTCCATAAATAACAAAAAAAATCTTCATATGATATCACCTGTCAAAATTTCGAAAATGCTCTCGCGTTCTTTAGAACAAAATTTATCTGCTTTTTTAAAAATATTTCATACAACATAAGCATTCTTCCCTATACTGCATTAATAGTTTGTCTATCTTAACATAAAAATATACTAACGGAAGAAAATTTATATTCCTGATAGTAACATTTAGTATGAATAAAAATGTAATAAGAAAAATTTCTATGTATGGAAACGTTCAGTAATTTGATTTCATGTTATAATGTAAAGAGCTTGAACATAGAACTGATAAGCTTTCCATAAATAACAAAAAAAATCTTCATATGATATCACCTGTCAAAATTTGGAAAATGCTCTCGCGTTCTTTAGAACAAAATTTATCTGCTTTTTTTAAAATATTTCATACAACATAAGCATTCTTCCCTATACTGCATTAATAGTTTGTCTATCTTAACATAAAAATATACTATCGGAAGAAAATTTATATTCCTGATAGTAACATTTAGTATGAATAAAAATGTAATTAGATAAATTTCTATGTATGGAAACGTTCAGTAATTTGATTTCATGTTATAATGTAAAGAGCTTGAACATAGAACTGATTAGCTTTCCATAAATAACAAAAAAATCTTCATATGATATCACTTGTCAAAATTTTGAAAATGCTCTCGCGTTCTTTAAATCAAAATTTATCTGCTTTTTTTAAAATATTTCATACAACATAAGCATTCTTCACTATACTGCATTAATAGTTTGTCTATCTTAACATAAAAATATACTATCGGAAGAAAATTTATATTCCTGATAGTAACATTTAGTATGAATAAAAATGTAATTAGATAAATTTCTATGTATGGAAAAGTTCAGTAATTTGATTTCATGTTATAATGTAAAGAGCTTGAACATAGAACTGATTAGCTTTCCATAAATAACAAAAAAAATCTTCATATGATATCACCTGTCAAAATTTGGAAAATGCTCTCGCGTTCTTTAGAACAAAATTTATCTGCTTTTTTTAAAATATTTCATACAACATAAGCATTCTACACCATACTGCATTAAAAGTTTGTCTATCTTATCATAAAAATATACTATCGGAAGAAAATTTATATTCCTGATAGTAACATTTAGTATGAATAAAAATGTAATTAGATAAATTTCTATGTATGGAAAAGTTCAGTAATTTGATTTCATGTTATAATGTAAAGAGCTTGAACATATAACTGATTAGCTTTCCATAAATAACAAAAAAAATCTTCATATGATATCACCTGTCAAAATTTGGAAAATGCTCTCGCGTTCTTTAGAACAAAATTTATCTGCTTTTTTTAAAATATTTCATACAACATAAGCATTCTTCCCTATACTGCATTAATAGTTTGTCTATCTTAACATAAAAATATACTATCGGAAGAAAATTTATATTCCTGATAGTAATATTTAGTATGAATAAAAATGTAATTAGATAAATTTCTATGTATGGAAAAGTTCAGTAATTTGATTTCATGTTACAATGTAAAGAGCTTGAACATAGAACTGATTAGCTTTCCATAAATAACTAAAAATTCTTCATATAATATCACGTGTCAAAATTTGGAAATTGCTCTCGCGTTCTTTAAAACAAAATTTATCTGCTTTTTTTAAAATATTTCATACAACATAAGCATTCTTCACTATACTGCATTAATAGTTTGTTTATCTTAACATAAAAATATACTATCGGAAGAAAATTTATATTCCTGATAGTAACATTTAGTATGAATAAAAATGTAATTAGATAAATTTCTATGTATGGAAAAGTTCAGTAATTTGATTTCATGTTATAATGTAAAGAGCTTGAACATAGAACTGATTAGCTTTCCATAAATAACAAAAAAAATCTTCATATGATATCACCTGTCAAAATTTGGAAAATGCTCTCGCGTTCTTTAGAACAAAATATATCTGCTTTTTTTAAAATATTTCATTCAACATAAGCATTCTTCCCTATACTGCATTAATAGTTTGTCTATCTTAACATAAAAATATACTATCGGAAGAAAATTTATATTCCTGATAGTAACATTTAGTACGAATAAAAATGTAATTAGATAAATTTCTATGTATGGAAACGTTCAGTAATTTGATTTCATGTTATAATGTAAAGAGCTTGAACATAGAACTGATTAGCTTTCCATAAATAACTAAAAATTCTTCATATAATATCACGTGTCAAAATTTTGAAAATGCTCTCGCGTTCTTTAAAACAAAATTTATCTGCTTTTTTTAAAATATTTCATACAACATAAGCATTCTTCACAATACTGCATTAATAGTTTGTTTATCTTAACATGAAAATATACTATCGGAAGAAAATTTATATTCCTGATAGTAACATTTAGTATGAATAAAAATGTAATTAGATAAATTTCTATGTATGGAAATGTTCAGTAATTTGATTTCATGTTATAATGTAAAGAGCTTGAACATAGAACTGATTAGCTTTCCATAAATAACAAAAAAAATCTTCATATGATATCACCTATCAAAATTTGGAAAATGCTCTCGCATTCTTTAGAACAAAATTTATCTGCTTTTTTTAAAATATTTCATACAACATAAGCATTCTTCACTATACTGCATTAATAGTTTGTTTATCTTAACATAAAAATATACTATCGGAAGAAAATTTATATTCCTGATAGTAACATTTAGTATGAATAAAAATGTAATTAGATAAATTTCTATGTATGGAAAAGTTCAGTTATTTGATTTCATGTTATAATGTAAAGAGCTTGAACATAGAACTGATTAGCTTTCCATAAATAACAAAAAAAATCTTCATATGATATCACCTGTCAAAATTTGGAAAATGCTCTCGCGTTCTTTAGAACAAAATTTATCTGCTTTTTTTAAAATATTTCATTCAACATAAGCATTCTTCCCTATACTGCATTAATAGTTTGTCTATCTTAACATAAAAATATACTATCGGAAGAAAATTTATATTCCTGATAGTAACATTTAGTACGAATAAAAATGTAATTAGATAAATTTCTATGTATGGAAACGTTCAGTAATTTGATTTCATGTTATAATGTTAAGAGCTTGAACATAGAACTGATTAGCTTTCCATAAATAACTAAAAATTCTTCATATTGTGGGGATTGAGGAGGCAAGCCCCTCTGGCTTGCCTATATAAATCCCCACCAACGACGAGCCAAGACAGTTCTCATTTAACATTCTCGCGGGCCAGTCATTTCCAATAAACAATGTAACCCAATCAGTAGATTAAATATCATCCCACTATAGGTACCCGTCATACATATATCTATATAGTGGTGACCCCGACGTGATATATACCTATAGTGGGAATAGTGTTGATGTTTAGAAATTTTGTTATATGAGCCTTCGTGAACCGTGGACTAGATAACGAATTCGTCCTACACGTTCGTCACAGTGCAAGCTTGCAAAAATAAACATCAAGCGATAACACCGCTGTGAGAATTCAATACTGCTGACACCTACTTTGTTTTGACGTGAGAACTCATAATCTGAGAAGTGACTACTGCTCCATCGTGACGTCCACCACGCTACCAGCAACTCCCATCTGCGAACTTTTCTGCATCCCGTCAAGCTAAATCCGCTTGACCACGACAGCCCAAGCTGCTTGCTCTCGTCTCATCGCCACTACGACAAACCCAAGCCACTCGCTCTCGTGTCATCGCCATCATGACAAGCACAAGTAGCTCGCTCTCGTCTCATTGCCACTACGACAAACCTAAGCCGCTCGCTCTCGTGTCATCGCCATCATGACAAGCACAAGCCGCTCATCCGTTTCTCGTCGACATGACAAGCCGATACCGCTCATCCTTTTCATATCGACACGACAAGCCGAAACCATTCACCTCGCCTCATCGACAGGACAAGCTGCTTGAAGGAAATTTCTCTCAACCTTCGTGCTCCTGCCAGACATGGACTCATATCTTTGCTGACACACGTAAGAAATCTTACCGATTCACAACCATGATGGATGACCTAGTGCGCACTTTACAGCTCCTGCAAAAGGAAGTAAAGTCACTAACAAGCATCCTCATCAGGCTATACTGGAATACCATTCCAAAGCTGTAAATCACTTGACACGCCGTAAGCAACAAGCAAAATCAACAACACCATCTCGCTCATAGATTTCCTCTCCAACACCTTTTCCTCATATGGAAGACGTCCTGCAACTACCAGTACGTTTTGCAATACAACCCACTCAAGAAGTCCAAGATCCAACGTAGGATCAAGCCAAAAGCAAAGTAGAGCACGACCAAGAAACAATTTCTCTGTCCGGCCTACACAAACACCGGAAGCCCAGGATTACGTATGCCAGTACCTACAGCTACTCGATCTCTGGAATTCAACATCCGGTCAAGTTAACATACTTTCGTTCAACAAGAACCAACAGCAACCAAATCAACATTTTCATCAAATCGTTCTACCGTTCTAGTGTCCTCTAAGTGTTTTAAAAAAAAAAATAAACTTCTATTGTAACAAAAAAACTTCAGTCTTGAATTTACGCAATCTCGTTTATATTATTCGTGTTATCTACAACATACTATACAGTGTCAAAATACTCCTGCTGCATATATAAACTTTTCAGTATCTACAATATCATACAAGCAAGATTTTTTATGTATTTCGTTAATTTCCATTATGCCAACTAATCATTCTCACACGGCTAAGTTCAGGTGTTTTTCCAAGGAACTGCAGACCTTGATTAATAACTGAACTTCAATCTCAGCAAATCTGATCAATTTGCTGACTAAAAAATTAAACATAAAAAATCTCGTTTTCTTTGTACCATTTTAATTTATTTTTCTTTGTAATATGATACGCAGCGCCGAATGCTTAACAGCAATCCGAATGTTATCTATTTATAATATAGTCAAACAAGCAATTTGAGACATTTCTTCATATCTTAATTAATAATATTTTTCCATTCAATGTACACATTGCACGATTCCAATGTTTCTCAAACTTTGAATATTTATTTTACATGTTTGATAATCTTTTATGTTCACACTGTTAAATCATACAATGTATTTTACTGTTTTTACAAATTATGTATGTCAAATTTAATTGTTATATGTAGCGTTATCACTTAGAGGGGAGCACTGTGGGGATTGAGGAGGCAAGCCCCTCTGGCTTGCCTATATAAATCCCCACCAACGACGAGCCAAGACAGTTCTCATTTAACATTCTCGCGGGCCAGTCATTTCCAATAAACAATGTAACCCAATCAGTAGATTAAATATCATCCCACTATAGGTACCCGTCATACATATATCACGTGTCAAAATTTTGAAAATGCTCTCGCGTTCTTTAAAACAAAATTTATCTGCTTTTTTTAAAATATTTCATACAACATAAGCATTCTTCACTATACTGCATTAATAGTTTGTTTATCTTAACATAAAAATATACTATCGGAAGAAAATTTATATTCCTGATAGTAACATTTAGTATGAATAAAAATGTAATTAGATAAATTTCTATGTATGGAAATGTTCAGTAATTTGATTTCATGTTATAATGTAAAGAGCTTGAACATAGAACTGATTAGCTTTCCATAAATAACAAAAAAAACTTCATATGATATCACCTGTCAAAATTTGGAAAATGCTCTCGCGTTCTTTAGAACAAAATTTATCTGCTTTTTTTAAAATATTTCATTCAACATAAGCATTCTTCCCTATACTGCATTAATAGTTTGTCTATCTTAACATAAAAATATACTATCGGAAGAAAATTTATATTCCTGATAGTAACATTTAGTACGAATAAAAATGTAATTAGATAAATTTCTATGTATGGAAACGTTCAGTAATTTGATTTCATGTTATAATGTAAAGAGCTTGAACATAGAACTGATTAGCTTTCCATAAATAACTAAAAATTCTTCATATAATATCACGTGTCAAAATTTTGAAAATGCTCTCGTGTTCTTTAAAACAAAATTTATCTGCTTTTTTTAAAATATTTCATACAACATAAGCATTCTTCACTATACTGCATTAATAGTTTGTTTATCTTAACATAAAAATATACTATCGGAAGAAAATTTATATTTCTGATAGTAACATTTAGTATGAATAAAAATGTAATTAGATAAATTTCTATGTATGGAAATGTTCAGTAATTTGATTTCATGTTATAATGTAAAGAGCTTGAACATAGAACTGATTAGCTTTCCATAAATAACAAAAAAAATCTTCATATGATATCACCTATCAAAATTTGGAAAATGCTCTCGCGTTCTTTAGAACAAAATTTTTCTGCTTTTTTTTTAAATATTTCATACAACATAAGCACTCTTCACTATACTGCATTAATAGTTTGTTTATCTTAACATAAAAATATACTATCGGAAGAAAATTTATATTCCTGATAGTAACATTTAGTATGAATAAAAATGTAATTAGATAAATTTCTATGTATGGAAAAGTTCAGTAATTTGATTTCATGTTATAATGTAAAGAGCTTGAACATAGAACTGATTAGCTTTCCATAAATAACAAAAAAAATCTTCATATGATATCACCTGTCAAAATTTGGAAAATGCTCTCGCGTTCTTTAGAACAAAATTTATCTGCTTTTTTAAAAATATTTCATACAACATAAGCATTCTTCCCTATACTGCATTAATAGTTTGTCTATCTTAACATAAAAATATACTAACGGAAGAAAATTTATATTCCTGATAGTAACATTTAGTATGAATAAAAATGTAATTAGATAAATTTCTATGTATGGAAACGTTCAGTAATTTGATTTCATGTTATAATGTAAAGAGCTTGAACATAGAACTGATTAGCTTTCCATAAATAACAAAAAAAATCTTCATATGATATCACCTGTCAAAATTTGGAAAATGCTCTCGCGTTCTTTAGAACAAAATTTATCTGCTTTTTTTAAAATATTTCATACAACATAAGCATTCTTCCCTATACTGCATTAATAGTTTGTCTATCTTAACATAAAAATATACTATCGGAAGAAAATTTATATTCCTGATAGTAACATTTAGTATGAATAAAAATGTAATTAGATAAATTTCTATGTATGGAAACGTTCAGTAATTTGATTTCATGTTATAATGTAAAGAGCTTGAACATAGAACTGATTAGCTTTCCATAAATAACAAAAAAATCTTCATATGATATCACGTGTCAAAATTTTGAACATGCTCTCGCGTTCTTTAAATCAAAATTTATCTGCTTTTTTAAAAATATTTCATACAACATAAGCATTCTTCACTATACTGCATTAATAGTTTGTCTATCTTAACATAAAAATATACTATCGGAAGAAAATTTATATTCCTGATAGTAACATTTAGTATGAATAAAAATGTAATTAGATAAATTTCTATGTATGGAAACGTTCAGTAATTTGATTTCATGTTATAATGTAAAGAGCTTGAACATAGAACTGATTAGCTTTCCATAAATAACAAAAAAATCTTCATATGATATCACGTGTCAAAATTTTGAAAATGCTCTCGCGTTCTTTAAATCAAAATTTATCTGCTTTTTTTAAAATATTTCATACAACATAAGCATTCTTCACTATACTGCATTAATAGTTTGTTTATCTTAACATAAAAATATACTATCGGAAGAAAATTTATATTCCTGGTAGTAACATTTAGTATGAATAAAAATGTAATTAGATAAATTTCTATGTATGGAAAAGTTCAGTAATTTGATTTCATGTTATAATGTAAAGAGCTTGAACATAGAACTGATTAGCTTTCCATAAATAACAAAAAAATTCTTCATATGATATCACCTGTCAAAATTTGGAAAATACTCTTGCGTTCTTTAAAACAAAATTTATCTGCTTTTTTAAAAATATTTCATACAACATAAGCATTCTTCACTATACTGCATTAATAGTTTGTCTATCTTAACATAAAAATATACTATCGGAAGAAAATTTATATTCCTGATTGTAACATTTAGTATGAATAAAAATGTAATTAGATAAATTTCTATGTATGGAAACGTTCAGTAATTTGATTTCATGTTATAATGTAAAGAGCTTGAACATAGAACTGATTAGCTTTCCATAAATAACTAAAAATTCTTCATATAATATCACGTGTCAAAATTTTGAAAATGCTCTCGCGTTCTTTAAATCAAAATTTATCTGCTTTTTTTAAAATATTTCATACAACATAAGCATTCTTCACTATACTGCATTAATAGTTTGTTTATCTTAACATAAAAATATACTATCGAAAGAAAATTTATATTCCTGGTAGTAACATTTAGTATGAATAAAAATGTAATTAGATAAATTTCTATGTATGGAAAAGTTCAGTAATTTGATTTCATGTTATAATGTAAAGAGCTTGAACATAGAACTGATTAGCTTTCCATAAATAACAAAAAAATTCTTCATATGATATCACCTGTCAAAATTTGGAAAATACTCTTGCGTTCTTTAAAACAAAATTTATGTGCTTTTTTAAAATATTTCATACAACATAAGCATTCTTCACTATACTGCATTAATAGTTTGTCTATCTTAACATAAAAATATACTATCGGAAGCAAATTTATATTCCTGATAGTAACATTTAGTATGAATAAAAATGTAATTAGATAAATTTCTATGTATGGAAACGTTCAGTAATTTGATTTCATGTTATAATGTAAAGAGCTTGAACATAGAACTGATTAGCTTTCCATAAATAACAAAAAAATCTTCATATGATATCACGTGTCAAAATTTTGAAAATGCTCTCGCGTTCTTTAAATCAAAATTTATCTGCTTTTTTTAAAATATTTCATACAACATAAGCATTCTTCACTATACGGCATTAATAGTTTGTCTATCTTAACATGAAAATATACTATCGTTAGAAAATTTATATTCCTGGTAGTAAAATTTAGAATGAATAAAATATTTCATTTTCAATATTTGTGGTGTGGAGAGTTTAGTGTTGGCCACAACCCACTCGTTTAATTATATGCTTGTTTTTTAATATAAATTTATTTTTGTGAGATATGTGAAAGTGTGAGTGCGAGCGAGACAGCACGAGTGACTGAGGCTATATAAGGAAGGTGTGTTGTGCGACTGCCATCTTTATTCTTACGGCTGTCAATGAGTTCACCCATATCATACATTGTATCGTATCTTATTGTATCGTATTCGTATCTTATTGTAATAATATACATATAATATGTTTACCGAAGAACAAACGAGTTATTGTTCATCTCAACTACACCCCTAACAAAGGATATTATACTTTTTTTGTGAACAATTCAATTCCTTTCGATAATTTTATCATGTTTTTTTATGACATGATGTTTTTAAATAAATACCTTCGCATCTTTCAACTTCAACATTCACATTTCATGGTAATAAATTTCAGGCGAAAGGGATTGGCCGCGAGCAATATACTCACCAAAATTTACAACTAGCTCGACGCGTCGCCCGCGGTATTCATGTATACCTAAGTGCAATAAAGATTATTTTCATTATTATATTTTTCCATTAAGGGGGGACTGCTGCCAACGTACCTATTTTTCAATTTGATATACTATCATTATTTCTTATCAAATCGTTTTGAAAAAAATAATTTAGATAGTTTGGATATTAATAAACAAAAATATACCTTAACTTTTTGATAATGTTTTGTATAAATTCTTGTAGAAAAATAATGGCGTACCCCGATTTTCAACATTTATCATATATTTTTAATAAACTATAAGGCGTAGAGTAATATATTTTTTTTTTAATTAAAGAAGACAAAAATATCTAGAAAAATATGATGTGACGTTGCATTAATGCTTCAGGTTTAGTAAATAAACCTAAAAAAACATTTATTTACCATTCAGCGCCATTGCGTAATAAAAGTTTTTTTGGTTTATTTACTTAACCTGATGCGTTAATGCAACGTCATATCATATTTTTCCAGGTATTTTGTTCTTCTTTAATTTATAAAAAAAAAATATTGCTCTGTACCTTATATTTTTTTAGAAATTTAAGATAAATGTCTAAAATCGGGGTATGTTTATTATTTTCCTACAAGAATATATACAGAACATAATCAAAAAGTTAAGGTAAATTTCTCTTTATTAATATCCAAACTAACTAGGTTATTTTTTCAAAATGATTCGTTTAGTAATGATGTTGGCAGCAGTCACCCTCTTAAAGTGTGTACCTACGCATCCAACGTAACGCCAATGTTTGTTTCATGTAAATTTCACACGTTGTTTAGGTACCGCGAGCGTGCATATGTGACAATACGACTTCATCAGACCCGAAGCCCCTCGTCATCCAGTCATCGTCTCGCGCCCTGGAGCTACTCTTCAGCATATCGTCTCTGAGCATCACGGACGACTATACCGACTTCTATTTTTACGCCAGCTTTGAGTTGGTCTCGTCTGCCGACTGCACCAAGAAGTACAGACTCCGAGGGTCTGGAGGCGAGGAAGAAGTATCTCATCCAGCAAGGTAAGAAACTTTTTTATTTTTATTTTGTACTTTTACAATAACAAATGTTCTTGCAATGTGATTGATAAAATTACTCGAGTGTTTGGTCAACTCCATAATTATATGAAAAATTATGTTCCACCACAGCATGGCACCAATTTGAAATAAATACGGTTACCTAGTTTTGAAAACTATATATGATCTCTTCATCAGAGGGGCAAATCCCGTCAAACATCGGAATCAAAACCCTCATGATAATCCTCATCCTGAAACATACTCGTTTACTGTATCTGTGCATATCTTTGTTTTTTTTATCTATCTGTTTAAATTTTCTTTTATCTTGTATTTACTAATGAATTTTTAAACTGTGTAATCAATTACTATATAATGAATAATTTAAATTGAAGAAAGCACTTTTGGCTCAACTTTTGTACAGTAAATGTAATGTAAAATAAATAAATTGTAGCTGTAGCTTTCTGAGAGAAAATAAATAAATAAATAACCCATATCATGCATTTAATTATCTTATGGAGCTCTATAATATTTAAAGACATTATAGAACTCCACCGTTTGATACTATAGAGATCCTTAAGATAATTATATCCATGGTATGGATAATCATGAGGGTTTTGATTTCACTTTTAGATGGGACTTTCCCCCTTGGATACCTCCGTATTAGGTATTAGAGCAAGAGCCTGTGACCGCCAGACTGTAATAAGCCATAGAAAAAAGACTGATTTTTTCTGCGTAAGTACCCACTGTGTAAAAATAATTGACTGCTATGAGCTCTAAGTAGTCAGTACACGTAAATAAATCTGTGAGAAATAACAAGGACAGTCTACACTACAACACCATTCAGTATTAATACAAAAACAAGTACTTTTTTTTTAAAATACTTGTTTTATTTATTCATTTATTTAAATAATTTTGTGCACATGTGCACAATGTCGGACTGATTGCCAAATGGCAATATCTTCCAAACAACCATATCCATTTAGTGAAACAAATTATTTTTAAGATACGTTCCAACAATTTACATGAATATATTTTTTTGAACAATGGTGCCGAGATGTTTTATCTAGAGATGGCTTCACGAGCTACTTTTTGTGCTTTGCATTTTTTTTCTTGTCGTTTACTTAGCGTTATGTGAAGGGGCCGTTTACAGTCCCCATAATGCAGAGCGGGTGGTGGTGGAATTAGCGAATATACGAATAAAATATATAATGAAAATATAAATACATATAAAACAAAAACAATAAATAAAATACTTTTTGTTCTCTTAAATTTTAATTGAATATTAACACATTTAGTGCAAGGCACATCGTCAGAATTATACTCTACAAGACTGAAGAAACTAGTGGTCATATACAGAATTTACATGTCAGGTTTATAAAACTTGGTTCTTGAACGGTTGAAAAAGAATTTATATAATGCAAAAGATTGTACATATATACATTACTACAAATGAACCACTAGTCTCAATTTTGTAGAGTATTATTCTGACGATGTGCCTAGCACGAAGCGCGTCAATAATCAATTAAAATTTATTAGAACAAAAAAACAAGTATTTTTAATTTTATATAGGTATCTACGGATTAGTTTAATATTGAGATTCGCGTCGGAGATCGATTTGATGACAGGAATTATGGCGGACATTTGGACCTGGTTAAACTGTTTTGTGTGCGCTATACCTACTATCGTGTTGTTGAGGTTGTGAGTGCATAATACTGTGGTTGTGTGCCTATTTAATGTGAAACGGGAACTATCATTTGGTTCATAATTGCTCCTACTGTCACTAAAACTTGTAAACTACTAGCCCTCGAACCGGATTTCCCAGTTGGACAGCAGTAATCTACAGGTTGTTATCATTATAAATATGGTGTGGTAAAAAAATAATAAATAAAATTGTACATCACGAAATAGAAAAAAATGCAATATTCATTTTATTAAGATTTAAGCAGAATAAAATGGAACAAAGGCAACGATTTACAGTTTTTATTTGAAACAAAAAACGCATTTTTACAATAATAATATTTCATTTACGATTCTGACAATACCCGATTACATCTTCCTCTCCTCTTTCTTTCCTTGTCTTTTAGTTTTCCAATAATTTCTATGAATTGTTCTTATATACGATCTTCATTGTTTTATTTTATTTTTCTTCTGCTATCTTTGTAATGAGATTAACTTATTGCCATAGTACACACTGTTTTGTATATTTAAAATTAACTCTGGTTGGTTGGAAGAAATTGCCACTAGGCATTAAACCCGCCAGTGTACTAATTATACATATGTATAGATAAACAAATAAAAAAATAATAGTACTACTATAATATTATTTTTATGGTTATGCCGTTACTCCGATAAAGAAATTACGTTTTGTTGTAATACGGTACAAAGCTTTTAAATGAAAGCTGTTAGCAATAAATATAATTTTATTTTTCTGCGGTATGCATTCATGCATACACAACATAGAACAGAAGCATATTCGATATTTCAGTGTTTATGGAAAATCTCAATATATTTTTAATATTTCGCAAACCTTTTAAATGTGGACGTACAATAATAAATATTATTTTAATCTTTGTACAGAAACCGTGCCGAGAGTGCTTGCGCTGGTATGCCATGGATCGTTGAGGCTAGAGATAATCGCAGTTTATTTTTATTGACCTGGGGCGCCCTCTTACCTTTGGCACCCTCCCAAGAGGATCCAGCTAGATGCACAACAAGAAACCGACTCATGATATACTCTGGAAGACCTCCAAGGTATACAATTTTAAGATTTTATATACAGTAACATAAAGAAAAAAAATCACATTAGCAGACCACAATTGAAGACAAAGATTTTTTCTTTTGATATTTAAACTAATATAGGTCCGAATGCAGAGTCTGACCTAAATACTAAATACTAACCATGTTTTCATTGCACAGTCGCTCACTTAAGTTAGTAGAACACGTGGCTTCCTAAATTAAGGATGCTACGAAGGTTTTTGTATAAGAATTGCATTGCAGAGACATATCTAAATACTTAGCGCATGTGCGTGCGTTGGCGTAAACTAACATTTGCGAATTGTCAAACCTTACGAGTGGTTTAATACTAAAATACGAGATGTTATCGATGGATGACGATTTTAGCGAATTCGTTGAATATGTAGTTGGTAATTTTGTCAAATCAAATCTCACACAGAGTAGGTATTCAGCGACCTATTCGAGATACCGATAATTCGCTGGAATTTAAAAAAAATCGTGACATCGAGTTGTCAGTGAGAGCTTGGTTATAGTCTAAACCCATAGAAAACTATCTATCTCTTTTCATCGTACATAATAATGTGAAATTCTACGCCATGGTCCTTAAGTTTGGTGTTATTTAGTATTTATTTGGTAGTGTCTGTGCAATGCAATTGCTAACTTAAGAATGCTAAATACTCCAGTGAGGTTAGGAGTTAGTTATTTAGTTATCTATGTATGACTGTGCGTTCGGGTCTTAATGTATAATTTGTTGAAATAAGCTTGCAAAAATATTTACATTTTATAAGCAGCTATATTTTTATTTAACACTTTTTGTTCATATATATAATATCGCATTGTACAAATGGCGGACTAATTGCCTCAAAAAAAATCGTTTAACATGTAACTAATTTTTTGTATTATTAAATAAGTCAATGCTTTCTTTGTTACAAAAGGTTAATAAAGGTGATCTGTCCGTCGGAACCCAACACCCGACAGTTTGCCGTGCAAGTTTTCTCAGAGGACTGGTTTTCACATTCGAGCCAACCGACCTCGCCTTCAGTCTACCTCACACCTCCGAAACCACCGTCGTTTCTTCTGGAGTTTGTGGCCAGGGAGTCTGGAGTAGCGGCCTTTACATGGCTTGAGATCTCCAAATCCCGGTCCAGTTTGCTGCAACAGCTCCAAGTAAACATGGACGTGGTGGAACCGATCGAGAAACTGGACTACAGTAATGATTCACTTAGTGCTTTCAACTCAGACTGTACGTACAAGTGTCCCGAGCTTAACGCGTGCATCAGTTCTTCACTGTGGTGCGACGGAAGATTCAACTGTCCGTCTGGATACGACGAAAATGAAATGCACTGCGGCGTTGGAAGAAGATTCTTCAAGCAGTTCCCCGGAGGCGTCTACACAGCCTTGGGTTGCACCGCAGCCGTTTTGGCCGCGTGCATTCTCTTCACGATATTCGCCTTGATAGCGAGGTTCAGGAGAAGCCGAGACAGGAGGCTGGGGAAGAAGAAGTTACTAGCGACCGCCGACGGAAGAAGGTTGACAGAAGAGCTGCTTCTCGATCCTGGGAGCAACACAAATACAGTGAGCTCCTGACATAAGGACAGGTCTGTGGAGTATATACACGTGGATCGAGAGACCACTGTATAAAAATATCCATTTTTCAAGAGGCGCATATCAATCAGAAACATCTTATGTTTCATTATTTCATTTATTTTAAATTAAAAATAAATAAATTACTTTCCTCATTTACAACTTAGTAATCAAACGCACCAATTTTTCGTAAATTTAAGACATGTTTTATTTATTTGATAATTATTGAGCGTCTCTTGTACAGTGTTGATATTATTTTTCATCATTAACCTTCCGACTGACGAATACGTATAGTAATTTGTATTGTATTATAAAAACGAAATTCGATAATTTCCCTCCCTAGTGTAATAATATTTGACGTATTTCGTTGGTGAAGGACGATGAAAAATGCTCCGCAGATCTGATAAAATAAATACCTATATATAAAAAACAAATATACTAATAATTTTAAAATTATTAGCCAGGGTAACGGTTAATAAAACGTGATGGAACATTTAATATTGAATGTATAAATAAATAAACAAATATTATAATAACTTAAAATATATACATTTATGTGAAGTGATTATAAAAAAGACTTATTATGAAATTGACTAACGGTGTAAAAATCACGTAGGAAATTAAATCAATCGTCATTTATTAAAAAAAATGTCATTAAAGTTCGATTTCTACCTGTGTAGATAAATTCGTATAATAATAAAACACACCTAGAAAAATATTTATCGAAATAAATCCTTAGACAAAGCAAAATCTCGAAAATATAATACTTATACATAAATAGTGCGTACCTACATACCTTTTTTTATTTATATAACTTTGAATACAAGAGCACAAAATGAAAGTTATTCTCAAATTTAACGTGAAACTGTCAAATAGTATTTAGAAAAAAAAAATCAACACTACTTTGAAATTCCAGGGTAACTTTAACTGATACATTATGATTATGTTATGATACTTTGAAATATGTCATCGGATATTTTTGTTATTTATGTACGATGTGTATTATTTAAATTGTATTTGATTTCATCACAGAAAGTATTTATTTGAATTATAATATGATGAAAATATTAAAAAAAAATAATAGTTTAATACAAGGACTACTTGATATACCTAAAAAAAAACTGTACGTAGTTTTCCTTAGAATAAGGACACTGTGTTAAGAGATGAATGGTGGTGTTTTGAAACACGTTAGGAAAAAGAATAAATAAAGAAATTTATGTAAAGATTGAGAGAGCTATGAAATTGTTGGATAAATGGAATTTGAGAAAAAGCATATGCCAAAAGATTGTGTTCTTAAGCACGAAAATTTTACTGCCAATTGCACATTTATATTTAAATTAATCATCATCTCTCATTTAACAATGAAATGTAGTTGAATACATGAATAAAAAATTACATTTGTTAAACACTATATAGTTTTATTGATTTGCTTTATATTTCTTTCTAGCTGACCCGGCGAACTTAGTACCGCCTCAGTCAATGGATGTCGTGTTAACTTGTAGCTAAACCTTATTTAGGATTTTATCAACGTTATAAAACGAATACTAAAATGTATTATAATAAATAGTTTATTAGGATATAATCTTGATATAATAATAATAATATAAAAATGAAAAAAATCGTTATGAATTACATTGATTTATATGTACTTAGTACTTAGTACATATAATTCAATGATTAATGAATAGATTTTTTTGTATCTGACAGCTCCAGAACCAACCCCAAGCATGATGTCAAAATTTTCTTTAATCCATGGGTTTTGTTTTTCAATTTTTCTTCGTAGAATAAATTCCATGTTCAAATTATTTAAATAATAATGTTAATTTAATCAATATTATTAGGTACCTACTTCGAGTTTATATTCTAAATTTATCAATGATTTGTTAAGTAGGTAGCCTAGCTACCCTGAAGTTTTTCATTCAATTTTTGATTAATTTCTTTAGATTTCCTAACTTATAGTAGGTATTTGCATAATAGGTACCAGGCATATACCTAGTTTATTTACATGTTTTTTTATAATTTTTTTTATTTTTTCCGTTAATTTTTCCGATATTTTTATAGTTATTATGTTATTAGACGAATCCAACAAATAAGAGATCATTACAATTGGTCCAGCAGTTCTAGAGTTATAAATAGTCTAACTAACCCGACTTTTTATTTATATAGATAGCAATTATTCCAAACATAATGAGGGTAGGTACTTGAGATATTTCAAAAACAATACTTTTTTATGCAAAAACTGGATTTTTTTGGAAATAAATATTTGTATCTTCATACTTTGCTGTTGATTCTTTGTGGCACATTTTAACTATTATAATTAAATAAAATAACATACCTTAAAGGTATTTTATTTCATTTAATTATAGTAAATCTTTGTATTTTGAAATGAAGACTAGGATGGCTGGACGACATAAATATGGATGAGGAACAGCTCCTGGAAATAACCAACTGGAGGGGCATAATTTTAAACCGCACATTTTTCTGTGACTAATACGCACGCGCACTAAAAAAACCGAGCCGTGATTGGTTGAATCATATTTAGTTTAATCATCTCCACAGTTATTCACAACATTTAAAAAAAACTTTGGTAGGAAGAGGTTGGTTTGGTGTGTTTGTAGTTATAAAAGCAACGCGTTAAAAATATAACTAAATTGATGTGAATATTAGGCAGACAATATGTCCAATTCTGATTCGTTTCACAGTACGAAAACGTCTATAACCAACGGGCGACTTGTGTAAAAGGATTTTATCCGCGCGGTGTGACGTAATGAGTCCCGTATAAATGCAGTCAACTTTTTGACATTTCTCATATACTAAAATTCAGACGGATAAATTTAGACGAATCAGAATCGGACACAATATGTTCTATTCTGATTCGTTTCAGAATACGAAAACGTCTATAACCAACGGGCGACTTGTGTAAAAGGATTTCTTTTGCGCGGTGTGACGTAATGAGTCCCGTATAAATTCAGTCAACTTTTAGATATTTCTCAAACACTAAAAATTCTGACGGATAAATTTAGACGAATCAGAATAGGACATAATAAGTATATAATGCTGTCTGATTGGTCACCGAGTCACCAATCACAGTGTAACGCTAGTTACAAAAAGTGTGCGATTTAAAATTATGCACTAGAGAGCGGCGGCTGAGGACAGACGCAGTTGGAGTCTTAAGTTGAAGGGGATTACTTTTTATTTTTATTCAAGACTGAACAAACATAAAATCAAAAATATTTTTAAATAAAAATTAAAAAAATAACATATCAAACTGCGGATATAGAAATAAACTTTTTGTACAACTGTAAAAAATATTCATAATTTATCAATTTTCAGTGCGCTTAAGGTGAGATATTTACGAAAACGGTGATATGTAAATTATCCCAAAATTATATATAATTATATAATTGTATACGATATATTAATATCGTATTTAAGCAAACCTAATTAATAGTACCTAAGCAAAATAAAGACTGGTTGAGTTTCTCGAACAAAGATTAAAGTAATGGTACCTACCTATAGTTAAAATACATTTATTTCATAAAATTGTGCAATACCTTTGGTATTTTCATTCAAATATTGTCTTCAAACGACTCAATTTCACACAATTTTATAAAATCAATGTATTTTAACTGTACTATTTTTGATACTTTAATTGAAAAAAAATCATCCTTAGAGAATGATTATTTTAAACAATATGGATATTTTAGATCATATTTATTATTTATAAATTTGAACAATAATAATAACTATGAAAACTTGAACGCACCTGTATAATCGCGAGAATTTATTGCTGGACGGCAATTTCTTTCAGCAAACCAGTATTTTCAGCCCTGAGAAGCAAGAATTATTTTAACATAACCAAAAAAAAAACGATGAATTCGTGTCAAATTGAAGAAAGTAACAATACTCACCTATTTATATATTTATTTATGTATTTATTTATTTATTTATTTATTACTAATTTATTTATTTATTTATTTATTTATTACTAATTTATTTATTTATTTATTTATTTATTTATTTATTTAGTTATTTATTTATTTATTTATTTATTTATTTATTTATTTATTTATTTATTTATTCATTCATTCATTCATTCATTCATTCATTCATTTATTTATTTATTTATTTATTTATTTATTTATTTATTTATTTATTTATTTATTTATTTATTTATTTATTTATTTATTTATTTATTTATTTATTTATTTATTCATTCATTCATTCATTTATTCATTTATTTATTTATTTATTTATTTATTTATTTATTTGTTTATTTATTTATTTATTTATTATTACACAAAAACAAATACAACACATACAAACTAACTAATAACGCCCCACTAGGCATAAGCCTGAAACTGTTATTTTACACAGTTGAGTATCTTTATTCAGCTGTTATTTTCATATTTTACAAGTTATTAAAGAAGAGTTTTGAATAAGTATTTACATAATAACTTATTCAAAACGTCAATATCGTTAACTTTAGATAATTTTAAGATCAGATCGCTACTTCAATATCGCCTTCGATGTATGTATATAATAAATAAATTAAGACGGTTAATAAAATTTATCTCTTTGAAGTCACTGTTACGGAGTACCTACAACAGATGAACGGAGACAATCATGAATAATGTATAGTGAAATGTTAAAACTATTTAACATAGAGTATGAAGAAACGAGATTTATCATTTCAGTTCCTATTGAATTTTAGTTCGTTTAAAAGAGAGTAAGAGAGTGAGTGCATACAGTGCGGATGTTATTCATAACCCCATCCCCTAGGATAAATTATTTAGGCTTAAGAGCTTCCTGTTCCCAAGTCGTTGTAGAGGGTTGGAGTAGATGGGTGGATGTTTTCTTAAAGGGTGGGGGGATAGAGGGATGAAAGCGGCTGCATGTAGATTGCAGATACGGGTTGTTTGTCTTTTAGGGTATTATAATATCTATCGATGTGCGAATTTGCTCGAGATACCATCTTCGTTAGTAACTTCGACCTATATTACATTATCAATATGCATATACACACTTATCCTAAGCCGGTTATTATGGTTACATAGGATACATATACATGTGTACATACTCACTGAAGAAAAAATCTATTTCTAGTCTGAAAGGATACATCAAAGTGTCGATTCTCATAGAATTTTTATTCAATTTATTATCACTTGGTTTTGTCTACGAGTGAGTCATTTGATATCACCGCTCAACCTGATCTCACTCGCAATCAAAATAATGTCTTCTTCTTCTTCAACTTGGGTTAGGTCATATGACGTGCTTGTGAAAGTGGACTATCCTAGATGGAGGAGGTACAGCTGTCCTTCTACATATATCTCCGGCGATCTTCCAGGTAGTCCTTTCTTGTTGGGATTTTTCATTTTTGCAAATTTACCAATTCTGTTGTCATCCATACGATCGATGTGGTCCATCCAGACACACCTATTGCGACGTTCATATCTTGTTATGTTAAAACAATGTGATTTATAAAAATACAAAAACAATGTGATTTATAAAAATTAAAAATAATTTTTACTTATTTTCCTTTATTCGGACGATCAATTCGCCTTGTATGGGCCTTTTGAATTAAAAAATATATAAGAAAAAATCTTATGCATTAAGACAAAGTAATAAAATAATAGAAAACAGTCAATCGTCCGTTTAAAAGGAATAAAGTATTAGAAAACAGTCAATCATCCGTTTAAAAGGAATAAAGTATTAGAAAACAGTCAATCATCCGTTTAAAAGGAATAAAGTATTAGAAAACAGTCAATCATCCGTTTAAAAGGAATAAAGTATTAGAAAACAGTCAATCATCCGTTTAAAAGGAATAAAGTATTAGAAAACAGTCAATCATCCGTTTCAAAGGAATAAATATTAAATAGAGAGTTAAGAAAATAAACAACATAAAAATATTATATTACTCAGAAAATTAAAACAACTCGTACAAGATGAATCATATAATCCATGTTAGAATCTTTCTAAAGAAAGATTCTAACATTTTGCTTGAAACATTTCAGAAAAATAATGAGATGACCAATTTAGATTTTATCTGGTATCAACAACAAGTTGTATATTATTTTGGGTCGTAAAATGAGGTAGGCAAGTATAGAAAAGTAATTTTAACAGTAAAATAATTATTTAATAGGTACATGTATTGATTCAAAAATATATAAATTTAGCTATAAATTTTATTTTTCAATTTCTTCTCGCACAACAATTGACAGGTAGGTACTATATCAAATAACAATTCAACACGCACCCAATAACAAGTTGGCACATTCTGGAGTCTTATGATATTAATCGTCTCACAAATCCAGACAGAAAACACAATATTATAAATTGAGTCTCCATCGAGAATCGAAACTGGGACTTTTCACTCAGGAATCAGATAATTAAAATAATTTATTTATTTTTTTATAAAATATACGACATAAGCCATTTATGTGTTACAATACTAAAAAAACAAATATAAATGATATAGAAACAAAAACAGATAAAAAATTAGACACCGTACAAACAGTATAAAACACTTCACACAAAAAAACAAATGTATCAATTGATTAATACAATAATAAAACGAGTGGTTTGTGGCCAACGCTAAATTCCTCACTAACAAGTCATTCTATAAATGATTCAAATTTTGTATGGAAAATATTCAGCATTTTCATGAAATGAGTTTGATAAATTGTTTTTTATTTAAATATTTTATTATGAAAAATTGATAACTCTTTAATGCCATTTTAAAAAAGTGATGTGCATTTTTATCAATTTGAAAATAAAAATATCAAATTTTAAATTTCCTGAGCTTGGGGTCACTTTGAAATATTTGACAGTTAAAAATATTTGACAGATATCCTTCAAAATCTAATGGGATCTAAGCGAATATTATACATATTTGCAAAATTTGAAAAGTATCGAAAGAGTACTTTAGTCAATAATCGATAAAGTAAAATGAACACGCCGTACATAGCACACTGCACATAGCACACAGCACATAGCACACAGCACATAGCACACACACACAGATACATTGTGATGAAACTTTCAAAATACAATCTCAGTATGATACTAGTTGATAATCTGCAATAAAATAATCCCCTTAAAAATTGCGAAATCATAACTCCCCACTATATCCACTTGGGTTAGTGAAGAGTAAAATAGATAAGGAATTTTTTTTTTTTAATATAATGAATATGTCTTTGTTGAACAAGTAATCATCTGTGAAATTGGTGGTTAACGATATAGGAAAGACCCATATTTTTTTTGTATACCGACAAGCTATCCCCGAAAATATCTGCCTCGGTACACAATTCATTTCCTAACCTATGCGATTTCGGCATCGGTGTATTGAATAAGTAGTTTGTTAAATCAGCTACCTCATGAAATAGCACAGACTGTCTTTTCGGAAAGTGAAAAATGATTGCATTCACAAGCTCGATGCAGTCTATGGGTCGTTTTACAAGAGTTATTTGAGAAAAACGTACGAAAGGTAAAGTACCGTAATGCGAGAATATTGCTTACTGGACCTCAACAATTTCTTACATTAATCCAACTGTCGATTTGTTCAGGAAAACTTTGTTCTCTTAACATATCGACAATGTATCAAGCCAGAATACGCGAGAATTGTATGGAGAGGTCTACTTTTTTCACGGCTTTTCCAACTTTGAAGTCAAAAAACACCAACTTAGAGGCTTCGCAGCATATATGTTCCATACACGGATTTACTCAGAATTCGGAGTAGAACATTTCGTGTGTCTGTGTGTCTGTGTGTCCGTCCCCCCCTTATAACTTTTGATCCGCTCAATTTACAAAGCCTTAAATTTCAGAATATATAAAAAGTTACAGGCCTACAAAACTTTTATACTCGGAATTTTGAATTTTTGTTTCAGTCAGGGGTTATCAACTTTTGAATTTTTATTTTATTTTTCCCTATATCTCAGAAACCATAAAAGCTAGAACGCTGAAAATTGGTATAAACATAGACAAATACAAAATCTCAAATTAATTTTTTCAAAAAAATTCCAGGGTTTCTCAAACATTTTTTATTAAGAAAAGTATTTTTTTTATGATAAATTTATGAGTTTAACTGCCTATATTTCCATTTATTTTTAAAATATCGAAAAAAGCCGAAACACCCCAACTAGATAATTTAATTTTATATAAAAAATATTAACATTGTAGCAGTACATCTCAAATTTTTTTTAACAATTTTTATAAAAATTGAATTTAGTGACGACATCGCTTCATACAATTTGTATGGTAGTCACCTATACACAATATCAAAGAAGACTTAATAGTTTGATACTTCATCTCTAAACATACAATATACATATACCATCATGCTGTTTTCATATTCCGGGTAGGAAAAAAAGACTGACCTCCATACTATCCTATCTTGACTACCTAGGTACATGTGTTGTATAGAAAACTAAATATCATAAAATAATAAATAATTTGTATTTATGGGTTTGGTACTTATTCTTCAACTATACATACTATCGCTGTCGACAGTTGGATCTCATGTGTTACATGCAACTAGTCTTAAATAACTCCCGTAATACGACCGAAATTATACAAAAATGAGACATCCAATAATTGTGAGATATGTGAATGAAAGAGATAGCATGTACTTAGTGTGAAATTATTGTCTGGACGAGCGTGAGACGCGTTCATTATCCGCCCCGCGGTACCATTGTTATTATCTCCGTTATTGTATTGTTTATAGTATTGACCTTGACTTACATATATTGTATGTATATCGTATCGTAGTAAATAAATTGTATCAAGAATATTATATCTTTCAATCTACACGATAATCAAATAGTTCCACTCCAAGTACAAGGTACTGTAATAATATTCGTCGATCGAACAAGAAATGCAATCAAAAGCAACACATCAAGTCGGGATAATCTATATCTTCTACGGAAGGACTTATTTTATAATTAAGAAAGCGTTAGAACTTGCGCTGCACTCGTTCGATAATTAAACATTTATTGAGACAAACAGTTTCCATACAAATAAAACATTACAAAAATATGTAAACTAATTTTCCGTCTCAAAAGGAACGTGCTCAAATACGTAGCAGGAAGACAAGCCTTCAGCAGCTGATTTTCATCATATTTTTAGCTTATCGTATCGGCTGACAAAATTTAATAAAATGCCCTTCTTAAAATCGTCTTTCAGACAGTGAGGCTAGAATATTACGAAATATAATTCTTGGTTTCTCAAAGTTTTAAGGCGTGCCACGATGATTCAACACCCTTGAAATATTTCCAAGAATGTTGATGTAAAATTTTCCCAACAATCTACTCATTTTTATGTCCTCTCTAAAAAAACATGAAAATTACGATCTTAAAAAACGCGTAACTAACCACAGGGCGGTGCGCAGACTTTCACCTATATTCTCGCGTAAATTTGCTGAGAAGCTATCCCCAAAAACCTAAATTTATATGCAAATTGAATTTTTCGCGAAATGGTTTCTGCTAGTATTGAGTTTTTACTTATGGAATAATGAGAGTGGTTGTTTTGTTCGCAAAAATATTTTAGATACGGAAAAGCAAGCGAACAAATTGGCAAAAGAATTTTTTTCTTTTATTTATGTGAACCCTACATAAATTTATTTGTCGTGAAATGCTTACTTTGCAGGAAAATTGTTCCCGAAATTACATTCGCACAGCGTTCTGTTGAGTTTGTTCATAATCTGAAATTAGCTGCAATTTAATAAAATAATCCGACATATTTGAGGATAATATCATCATTTTGAGAAACATTTGTATGCTTATAGTATGTATTATCTCACATTTTTATATCATTTAGAGTTGGGTAATTATTCACATTCATTCATATTACCTACCTATGTTTTATTTTTTTCTAAACCGTCACACTGAGCCGAGAGAAACAAACAGCTTCCTGTCTCGGCTTACACGTGTTAGCTTTTATATCAATTCGTCGCCTCATACATCATGTTTTTATTTTATTTATTTATTAAGAGAAAAAATAATTAAAAATTACACGTACACATTTTTGTTTAATAAATAACTAGTAAAACCCGGTTGACGTTGTCCTGCCTGTTTAATTATTTACATCCAAATATCTAAAAACGGTTGATCGCTATGTTTCCTTTTCATTATTTAACATAATTATCTAGATTTGCTAATTATAATTCCGTCTTTATATTCTCTTCCATCCCTACATTCCCTTCATTTCCTTCCGTCCCTATCCAATCATTCATTTACATCTTATTGACTTATGTATTCAACAAAAATATAGTTGAACCTTTACCGTTATATCATTTATATATAATATACCTTTTTTATATCTGGATATATAGGATTTTTTCTAATTATTTATTGATGTATACATTTATTTATTTATGCACTTATTCGATCATTGATTTATTTGATTATTTATATGTTATTTTTTATTTAATATTTTCTATATAAATATATTGATTAAATTATTGATTTAATAATATATTTATATTCACGCAATACCAAATATATATTTTTTCAATAACTTTTGTGTGAGAAGTTAAATAATTGAATTAAACTTCAAACACGTTTTCTGATATGCGCTGAACGAATCTACGCTAACCGCTATGTTAGTCACGGTGTGGCGACTCTGATATGCAAATCGGCGGGACACAAATCCAGAAGCTCGGACGATAAGTGGACAACGTATGTGCTGACTTGGAGACCTTGTTCCACGGAGACAGATGTGGGGCGACTGCAGCTATGGTGGAGGAATGATATACAACGATATGCTGGCACTTCCTGGATGAAAACTGCACAGGACAGGCGACGTAGAGTCAAATGGAGTTATTTCAGGAGTGTACGGAAATAGGTTGAAAATGAAGATGTAAGTATTTTAACTATAGAGGTCGCCCTAGAGGGAATTATATAGACCTGTAAGGCTACTCACGAAGTTGATTACAGTAAAATTAAGATCAGCTTCAGACTTTAACAATCTTTGAGGTTAAATTAATCGAATAATAATATTAATTTATACAACAATTAATGACAATTTCATACTTAACGTTGACATCAGCAAATTTTCATGATTTAATGTAGAGAAAGATTATGATTATATTATTATCGAGTACTGATTTATACATTTTTAAGATTAAGGCAAGCTAAGAACGTATTACGGATTAAAACAAAAAAAAATATATAAATTTACATTATGGCACTGAAGTCAAGTAACCTTCAAAGTTTCAGTATTATTTTTTAATGTATATAAAAGACCAATACTCTTAAAATACAAAACTTTCTGACAGGCCAAGATTCGAAAAATATTCCCGTAGTAACAGTAAATGGATTGAGCCCTTCATTTGGACCTTTTTCGAGTTTTATGTTCGACAACGTCTCAGACTACCATTCACATTGAACAAATTGCCAAATTGCGAGACACTGGACCTTTGTTGTAAGAAGTAAAGGAAAATTGCACGTTACTGGAATTTATTAATACGTAAAGTTCATAGAGGACATTGGACATATGAAGATATAGTCAACATAAGAAATTTGAAACACCAGATTACTTTATTCTTTCCAAATAATAATCCAATTCATTTTATAAATAATAACACGAATTTATTGTCATTTTTTCCCACTAACCATAGATGGGTGGTGGCGGAGCAGTTAGCGCGCTGGATTAGTAATCCATTGGTCGCGAGTTCGAATTCTGCCACGACCAATTTTGTTCACAAGCATTAATGCTGAGTTTAGGGAATGTATGAATATGTATTTGTAATTTTTTCACGGAAATGTGTTTCCAGCTACGATTTGTAAGTACTGCGTGAGTAATGAATTTTAAATTTTGTATTTCCATAATATTCATATTCTTTTCCTCATTAATTTATTTAGGATTTCTTATATAAAACAAAAAACCCAGGGCCAGATACAAATTAATCATTTAGCAAAATATTAACACAAAAACTTCCTTAGCTTATTGGGGAGTAACATCAATTTATACCCGGGAGCAATTTTTTTCAGTATTTTATGAATACTGCATACATTTATTTTTATTCATGTACCTACAAACAAATGGACAAAAAAGGGTTTATTGCCCTTAAGAAACATTAGCACATTCACTCATTTATACCATCACGGCATATTCCACAATGTGGGGTAATAAGCGACAGGTGTGCGTTGAGTTATGAAAGGAAACATGACACAATGTATATTTCTTTACACCAGTATCGTCTCTACTAAAAAGGCACTACATCTAGAATGGGCGGTGAACCTCATTACTGAGCTATGCGTTAATATGTTATTTTGCCCCTTGAATTTTCTATTACTCGGCTCTTGATTATAGAAATGATTTTTAGTGCCAAGATACTCCCTATTAATTCTAAGCCGATGCCTGTATTGCATTATGTTTCCATAACTTATGTTTCTCTTCTTTTCCTTGTTCATTCATTTTGGATTTTAAGGTCCAAACCCAGCCACCAACCACCAACAAATCAATACTAGTTAATTCATCAGCTCATAATATTACAAGGATGTCCTTAGCTTATTAAAGAACCACTACATAAGTTGATGACCATATTTTTAAGATGTTGAACTTTCGTAATATGTACTACATATTTTGTAAAACAATAGGTAAACTTTAACTTTCTCCCTCATGAAACAAAGTACCTTTTAACAATATTTTTTGTTACAATGCATTATTCTTTAAACATATAATGAGTTTTTTGTTACTACCAGTATTGAAGCAATTGTTGCTTTTATCGTCATGATAATTCGATTCGATTTCAATGTGAAACTGGCTATTCTATAAAGTTAAGCTTGAAAATATAAGAATTTTTTTGAAGAAAAAAGATAACTCCAAGTATACGTTAAAATGTTATCATAACACATTGTAAATAGTCAAAAAAATTCAACCATGTCGATCATAGTATTTCTAAGCAGAGCAGGTGGTGGTAAGGATTGTACATTGTAAATGAGTAATATGTAAATGTTTTAAAAATTTACGCAATATTTCAGGATGTATAAAGATCGTTTGGGTTGGCCCAAATGGAAAGTATTTTTCGACATTAATTATTAGTTGGGTATATATTATCATTCGTGTAACTCAAAACAACAATAAAAATTTGCGTAAATGGTTCCATTTCGCACTCATCCGTGGCTCATTACTCCAAGAGGTGGTACTCTAAAACCTTTTTATGCATTAAACTTTGAACAGAGAATACTGGCAGATTTGCAAACATCATATACATAGTAGACTAGCTCCAACTGAAATACGGATTAATAATTAAGTCAAATGCGCAGGTGGGATTTCAAGTTTTGCTCATCCGTCGAAGCCTCCAATTAGGGGATTAAAAAGCTGGACCTGACCGGACAGAATGTTTAGAAGGAGAGAAGACACGAAGGTACACCAATAGTTATGCCACCCACCAATTTACAGATATATTTACTTCGAAGTTATTTTGATTTATTTGATGTTCTTTTGAAAAATATCACGGCAATTTTTTGACATAAAAATACATGTCTTAAATTCCAAATTGAGAAAAATTGCTGTATGTTTGCTCTTAAATTTAATAAATAAATATCCATTCCATTACCAGGAAGATTTTATATTTTCCAGGTACATACATCTGTCAGTTAGGTCTAGTACAGCCTTAGATTGTCTTTTAGCGTTTAATCAGATCGCTGCAGGGTATAAGAAGGCGATAGCTTGTAATAATCTAATGAAGGACCCTATGCCTAGCTGTTGCATTTTTTCCTTGTGGATATATTTTTAATAAAACGTTTAATGGTAACGTTTTTTTTTAATAAAAATGTACCAAACCATCGTATCACCATAAGATTTATTTTTGAAGTTCAAAATTAACGATATTTTTTACATCCTCATAAATACCTTAAACTAAGCGTGTATGTTTGTACTATAGGTGAACGAAATCGGTTGCGGCGGGATTCGAACTCACTACCTACTACTGGATTACAAATCCAGCGCGCTAACCGCTCTGCCACCTCCCATCAAATTGAACCCTTATTTCATCTGAGCATATCAATGTCTATCGAAATCTAATCATATTATTAGAATTATTAGTATTTTCCGAGTCAGCTTTGTAGCATGCGTTAAAAAATTTAATTTCTGTAAATTTACTTTACGACCAATAATAATTAATGATGAAATATACATACATCCCATCATAGCGTATCCCACAATATGGGGTCACCAGAGACAGTTAAGCGGGTGTGCATTATCTTGTAAAAGGAAGCATGAAACGTGCGTGTTTTCCCACATACAAGTCTCGTTTCACCTTAAAAGGCAGCATTCAGAATGGCTGGTAAACCTCATTACTGAATTATGTGAGACGTTATATGTATTTTCGGTTACCCAGCTCATACGGGACACCCAAAACCGATGTTAGTTGAAATGAGTGGAAGCACTATTCTAAGTCGATGCTTCACTGGCAATTTCTTAAGTAAATATATATAAATAAACAAAAAGTTAAGTTGTATTGGTTAAAATTGCTTATTTAACCTAAGTCAGAAGACGTTCCCTGCACGAACGCATAATATTAATCTATTGAATCACCAAGAATTTTAATTTAACTAAAATAAAATATTTCTTGCTTTGTAAGACGTTCAAGGTTCATTCTTTCTATTCGTCGAAACCATCATAAGACATTAATCTCCATTTTGCTATCAATATATTATTCAATCTTAAATACTTTAATAGTATATTCACATCATAATTCACATATTATAAACTTTATACCGCACATTCGTGATAGGAATCTCATTAATTTATCGTTAATTATCAAAATCATTCTCTCATATTGGCACTAAGGGGATTATGGCTTGACTCCTAATCATTTGTGAGTGAATCAGTTTGATGAATATAAAAAAAGTAGTTTAGCACCGCCCAAGACACTATAACAAGAAGAAAAAGATAAAATAATTTAAATATGCTTTTTCAAATTATAGAAAATGGTATCTGTTGGTTATTTCTTTTCGATGAGATAGCATAACATCCTCAAAATACCATCGTACAGTATACACGGGTGAGATATAAAAACATGCATTATTCACGCCCCACACTGGGCGCCATTTTATAGTGATGTGGTCATGTTTATTTATTCAGCAATATTTTAAGGCAGGCGGTAATGGAAAATATCGCCGCCAGCGACGCTTCCTTACCAAAGAATACAAACCTTTCGATTACTTTATTTTAACATCATACCTGTTTGCCCTCACCACCATCCGTTCTGATCATGGAAACTAATTACAACATCTGACTATAATCTAGACAAGTCTAGATAACTCTAAAACCTTTCAGAAACTGCACTTAAATAACTTATACATAGGTAATTTTGATAATTAAGGGCCATTGATGAAATAAATAGACCGAATGTCTACTTAAGGTCGTGGCTCAGTTGGTTAGATTCGATTAGGTCAGCTTGTTGTTATGGACAGCGTAGAGGGACGTGGTTGCATGGCGAATAGATGAAAAATCTGGGGGGTAAGTCTGGTCCAACCGGCGAAATCAAAACCCTCGTGATTACCCATATCATTGATATAATTATCTTATGGAGATCTATGACATCTAAAGACATTATAGAACTCCATATAATAATTATATACATGATATGGGTGATCGTGAAGGTTTTGATTTCGCCGGTTGGACCAGACTTGCCCCCCTGGTTAAGTCTACATTGGGGTCTCCAGTGACTGGTGCTGTACGTTCTCACAAAAAGTGATTGTTTACCACCACCGTACTCAGTCATCAAGATAAGGACGGGATAGACCTTTGTATGGACATCTACTTCCATACCCTATTTAAATGTCATAGAATGGAAAGTAAGGCTCTCATTGCCGAAAACATATGTATTTACATACTAAATACATTAAGTTGTTTTTAACAACTCTCTACCTTAATCCATTGATGAAATAAATTGAATAACTTTCTAGTACTTGAGTCTACATATTCACATAAACCTGTTGCATGTAACACATGGGATCCAACAGTCGATGTCTTTAGTAATTTCATATACCTAACTATCTTTTTAGTGACTATGTTCTTGTAACAAGTACATATACATCCTCATACATTCCCTGAATTAAGTATAAATGCTTGTGTTACAGGAGAACGAAATCAGTCGTGAAAGGATTCGAACTGGAACCACTGGATTACAAACCCTGCGCGCTACCAGTCCTGACAACACCCATCTAAAAATTTCATTTCACCCACCTCTAAAACTAAATATTTCAAGATATTGTTTTCTCCTATACAAAACATATATGTCAGAATAGTATACAGTGATTTTCAATCTCCTATTCCTATCCCGAATAGGTAAACGACCTGATATCGTCTATAAACAAATTTTACAAAAAAAATATTTAAAAAGTTTAAGATAAGTATAATTTGTATGTATAATTTGTATAATTTTTATAGAAAATTTAATTATCTAATTGGGGTGTTTTGGCGTTTCCCGTAATTATTTTTGAAAACAAATATGTGCATATGAATACAGAAAATATTTGTCAATTCAAAGTTAAAAATAAAATATAAATCTAAAGTAATAAAGCAATCAAAATGTTAGTGTATGTGTGTGTGTGTGTGTGTATGTGTGTGTGTGTGTTTGTCTCACGCCTTCTGAAAAACCAAGAGCATCTAAAAATCTAATTTAAGTGCGAACGTGTACCAGTATACCTGATGCAGTGTCACGCTAAAAAGAATGCGATAAAAATGCTGAATTTTAAAAATATTTAAATAATTATTTTTTTCATACAAAATTTTCCAAGTCATATCTGTCAAAAAAGTGTACATTTTGCACGCAAATATCTGTTAGTTTAAAAGTTAGAAGTAGGTATTTACACAAAAAAAATATATTTTGAAGTATAACTTAGCGTTTAAGTGAAAAACATGGTGAATATTTGGTATAATTATAATGTTTAACTTATTTTTAAAGTAAGCCTTTTGTACATAAACGCCGCCATTTTAATATCTTTTCATACAATATTTCATTTTCCCACCGAATGAATATGTTCTTGAAAATAATAAACCTTTGAAATAAATGTAATTATGAAATGAAACACAAGACATTACGGCAAGTTTTAAGACATATATTGTAAAAATGTGTTATTTATTAGTAAAGATATAGGCATAATAAAATTGCATAATTTGTAAATAATATTTGATTTTTCTGACAATTTTCATTTTTATGGCATCGAACAAACCAATGTAGGTACCTACATATTCAAAAAATGTATCCGAACCATTCGATATTACTTACGTGTTCGAATCGTTTCCATGGCTACAGAAAGAATGTGATATTCAAATAAAATTTGTTAGGAATCGAATTTATTTAGAAGGTTGTTGTAGGTAGGTACCTACCTAATACTATTTACTTACAAATCAACAATAATATACCTATACTGATTTCCTATAGGAAAATTATTTTATTTATTTATTTATCAACCGTTTGTCCGATTATAATGAAACTTTGGTGAATTGTCGAGCGTATGCCCAGGATGGTTTTTGGATTTAAACTTTTTTCTTATTCTTCTTCTTCTTCGTGTATTTGGTCGTTTTACCTATGAAGGGGGAATATCCTGGGAAAAGAAGGTCCGACTGTCCCTCCATCTCTTCACAGGTCTTCCAGGACGGGTTCTGCATATAAACTTTTTTCTTGTTTTTCTTCAACGTGTACTTGGTCATCTTACCTATGAAGATGAACTATCCTGGGAGATGAAGGTCCAATTTTCCTTCCATCTCTTCGCAGGTTTCTGGATTTAAACTTTTTTCTTCTTCTTCTTCATCGTCTATTTGGTCATTTTACCTTTGAAGGTGGACTAACCTGGGAGAAGAATGTCCAATTTTCCTTCCATCTCTTCGCAGGTATCTGGATTTAAATTTATTTCTTCTTCTTCTTCTTCATCGTGTATTTTTGGTCATTTTACCTATGAAGTTGGAGAATCCTGGGAGAAGAAGGTCCAACTGTCCTTCCATCTCTTCGCAGGTATCTGGGTTTAAACTTTTTTCTTCTTCTTCGTGTATTTAGTCATTTTACCTATTAAGTAGAGCATCCTGGGAAAAGAAGGTTCTTTCATCTCTTCGCGGTTCTTCCAGGATGGTTTCTGGATTTAAACTTTTCTTAACCGACTGATGGGACGGGATGTAATGAAGGGAAGGGAGGCACTAAAGGGCCTGAAGGGACGGGAGGTATAAAACTGCCTGAAGGGACGGAAGGTACTGAAGGGCCTGATGGGAAGGGACGTAATGAGGGATTAAAGGGACGGGAGGTACTGAAGGGCCTGAAGCGGCGGGTCCTGGAGTCTAATTCTTTTTCTTCTTAATTTTATGTAGACCTTTAGGGCAGTTTTTATACAAACTATTTCCTATTGTCTAATTCATCTTCTTCTTCTTTTATGTATACATTTGGGTCATTTTTTTATAAAAATTATTTCCTTTAGTCTAATTATTATTCTTCTTCATTTAAGTACGTAGACTTTTGGGAGAGTTTTAATACAAACTATTTCCAATAGTCTTATTCATTTTCTTTTATGTAGACCTTTTGGTCAGTATTTATACAAACTATTTCCAATAGTCTAAATATTCTTCTTCTTCTTTTTTGTAGACCTTTGGGTGAGCTTTTATACAATCTATTTCCAATAGTCTAATTCTTCTATTAGGTATATGTATTTTTACTTATTTTATGTAGACCATTGGAATAGTTTTTTATACAAACTATTTCTTATAGTCTTATACTTATTTTTCTCTTTTTTATTTAGTCTTTTGGGTTAGTTTTAAGTCTAATAGTCTATTGTGCAGAAATATTATTAACGATATGCACACTTGATGAAAATACATATGAAATGAATGGGATGTGACGATATAACCTGCACTAGAATCTTTTCAATACTTTTGTTTAATTAAATTTAAACCATTTATATCATCCTATTTTGAATAATTTTCAACACCTAATATTTAAAGAATGGGGGTTGTGGCCATTACTGAACTCTTCACAACATTTATATTCAAATTAAAAATTATTTACTATAGTTCAAGTCTTCTTCTTCTTCGTTAATGAAGACTTTCAGTCAAATTGAGCAAAAATATAATGCACACTTGATGAAAAAATATAAAAACGAATGGGATGTGACCAATACTAGATCTTTTCAGTACCTACGTTTGTTTAATCAAATTTTAACCACATCCCAACATCGAAAATTACTAAATTTTCAATAGGTACACATTACAATTTGTTTTCGATGATAATATTTAAAAATGGGGGTTGTGGCCAAACCAATCTCTTTACAACGTTGATAAACAGTCATATTTAAAACCATTACGCATAGTCCATGCGAGCAGAAATTGTATAAATATTATACTTCATTCACACTTTATAGCAATATATAAAAAAGAATGGGTTGTGGCCATCACTTGAACATTTTACAATACTTAAACTCAATCAAATTTCAAACCACTTTTTATAGTCTGATATTGCAAAATAATTGGGTGACAATATTATAAAAACAATTGCTTTTTCTTTCACAATTTTACATTCTTGGCCAACGGCGGGACATAAAAGCTAGTTAATAATAAATATTTTTTGATATTGTGGAGTTCAAAAAATCAAATGTCGATTACCCCTGATTGGAAAAAATATTCAAAATTTTTAGTATTATATTTGTAGGCCTAAAACGTTCTTTAAAATTAAAAAAAAATTAGCTTTGTCAATTAAGCGGATCAAAACTTATAAAGGGGGGACGGACATATAGACACCCACACGAACGCGCACTCGTACAAGCAATTAATTAGAATGTATTTATATTTAAAATAGTATGTACACAATGTTATATATATATATATATATATATATATATACTAGCTTTTATGTCCCGCCGTTGGCCAAGAATGTAAAATTGTGAAAGAAAAAGCAATCGTTTTTATAATATTGTCACCCAATTATTTTGCAATATCAGACTATGAAAAGTGGTTTGAAATTTGATTGAGTTTAAGTATTGTAAAATGTTCAAGTGATGGCCACAACCCATTCTTTTTTATATATTGCTATAAAGTGTGAATGAAGTATAATATTTATACAATTTCTGCTCGCATGGACTATGCGTAATGGTTTTAAATATGACTGTTTATCAACGTTGTAAAGAGATTTTATATATTGCTATAAAGTGTGAATGAAGTATAATATTTATACAATTTCTGCTCGCATGGACTATGCGTAATGGTTTTAAATATGACTGTTTATCAACGTTGTAAAGAGATTGGTTTGGCCACAACCCCCATTTTTAAATATTATCATCGAAAACAAATTGTAATGTGTACCTATTGAAAATTTAGTAATTTTGGATGTTGGGATGTGGTTAAAATTTGATTAAACAAACGTAGGTACTGAAAAGATCTAGTATTGGTCACATCCCACTCGTTTTTATATTTTTTCATCAAGTGTGCATTATATTTTTGCTCAATTTGACTGAAAGTCTTCATTAACGAAGAAGAAGAAGACTTGAACTATAGTAAATAGTTTTTAATTTGAATATAAATGTTGTGAAGAGTTCAGTAATGGCCACAACCCCCATTCTTTAAATATTAGGTGTTGAAAATTATTCAAAATAGGATGATATAAATGGTTTAAATTTAATTAAACAAAAGTATTGAAAAGATTCTAGTGCAGGTTATATCGTCACATCCCATTCATTTCATATGTATTTTCATCAAGTGTGCATTATATTTTTGCTCAATTTGACTGAAAGTCTTCATTAACGAAGAAGAAGAAGACTTGAACTATACTAAATAGTTTTTTATTTGAATATAAATGTTGTGAAGAGTTCAGTAATGGCCACAACCCCCATTCTTTAAATATTAGGTGTTGAAAATTATTCAAAATAGGATGATATAAATGGTTTAAATTTAATTAAACAAAAGTATTGAAAAGATTCTAGTGCAGGTTATATCGTCACATCCCATATCCCATTCATTTCATATGTATTTTCATCAAGTGTGCATATCGTTAATAATATTTCTGAACAATAGACTATTAGACTTAAAACTAACCCAAAAGACTAAATAAAAAAGAGAAAAATAAGTATAAGACTATAAGAAATAGTTTGTATAAAAAACTATTCCAATGGTCTACATAAAATAAGTAAAAATACATATACCTAACAGAAGAATTAGACTATTGGAAATAGATTGTATAAAAGCTCACCCAAAGGTCTACAAAAAAGAAGAAGAAGAATATTTAGACTATTGGAAATAGTTTGTATAAATACTGACCAAAAGGTCTACATAAAAGAAAATGAATAAGACTATTGGAAATAGTTTGTATTAAAACTCTCCCAAAAGTCTACGTACTTAAATGAAGAAGAATAATAATTAGACTTAAGGAAATAATTTTTATAAAAAAATGACCCAAATGTATACATAAAAGAAGAAGAAGATGAATTAGACAATAGGAAATAGTTTGTATAAAAACTGCCCTAAAGGTCTACATAAAATTAAGAAGAAAAAGAATTAGACTCCAGGACCCGCCGCTTCAGGCCCTTCAGTACCTCCCGTCCCTTTAATCCCTCATTACGTCCCTTCCCATCAGGCCCTTCAGTACCTTCCGTCCCTTCAGGCAGTTTTATACCTCCCGTCCCTTCAGGCCCTTTAGTGCCTCCCTTCCCTTCATTACATCCCGTCCCATCAGTCGGTTAAGAAAAGTTTAAATCCAGAAACCATCCTGGAAGAACCGCGAAGAGATGAAAGAACCTTCTTTTCCCAGGATGCTCTACTTAATAGGTAAAATGACTAAATACACGAAGAAGAAGAAAAAAGTTTAAACCCAGATACCTGCGAAGAGATGGAAGGACAGTTGGACCTTCTTCTCCCAGGATTCTCCAACTTCATAGGTAAAATGACCAAAAATACACGATGAAGAAGAAGAAGAAGAAATAAGTTTAAATCCAGATACCTGCGAAGAGATGGAAGGAAAATTGGACATTCTTCTCCCAGGTTAGTCCACCTTCAAAGGTAAAATGACCAAATAGACGATGAAGAAGAAGAAGAAAAAAGTTTAAATCCAGAAACCTGCGAAGAGATGGAAGGAAAATTGGACCTTCATCTCCCAGGATAGTTCATCTTCATAGGTAAGATGACCAAGTACACGTTGAAGAAAAACAAGAAAAAAGTTTATATGCAGAACCCGTCCTGGAAGACCTGTGAAGAGATGGAGGGACAGTCGGACCATCTTTTCCCAGGATACTCCCCCTTCATAGGTAAAACGACCAAATACACGAAGAAGAAGAAGAATAAGAAAAAAGTTTAAATCCAAAAACCATCCTGGGCATACGCTCGACAATTCACCAAAGTTTCATTATAATCGGACAAACGGTTGATAAATAAATAAATAAAATAATTTTCCTATAGGAAATCAGTATAGGTATATTATTGTTGATTTGTAAGTAAATAGTATTAGGTAGGTACCTACCTACAACAACCTTCTAAATAAATTCGATTCCTAACAAATTTTATTTGAATATCACATTCTTTCTGTAGCCATGGAAACGATTCGAACACGTAAGTAATATCGAATGGTTCTGATACATTTTTTGAATATGTAGGTACCTACATTGGTTTGTTCGATGCCATAAAAATGAAAATTGTCAGAAAAATCAAATATTATTTACAAATTATGCAATTTTATTATGCCTATATCTTTACTAATAAATAACACATTTTTACAATATATGTCTTAAAACTTGCCATAATGTCTTGTGTTTCATTTTATTATTTCATAATTACATTTATTTCAAAGGTTTATTATTTTCAAGAACATATTCATTCGGTGGGAAAATGAAATATTGTATGAAAAGATATTAAAATGGCGGCGTTTATGTACAAAAGGCTTACTTTAAAAATAAGTTAAACATTATAATTATACCAAATATTCACCATGTTTTTCACTTAAACGCTAAGTTATACTTCAAAATATTTTTTTTTTGTGTAAATACCTACTTCTAACTTTTAAACTAACAGATATTTGCGTGCAAAATGTACACTTTTTTGACAGATATGACTTGGAAAATTTTGTATGAAAAAAATAATTATTTAAATATTTTTAAAATTCAGCATTTTTATCGCATTCTTTTTAGCGTGACACTGCATCAGGTATACAGGTACACGTTCGCACATAAATTAGATTTTTAGATGCTCTTGGTTTTTCAGAAGGCGTGAGACAAACACACACACATACACACACACACTAACATATTGATTGCTTTATTACTTTAGATATTTTGAGATTAGAACGATTCTAATCTGCAAGCTATTTTTGAAGAACAAAAAGAGGGAAAGGAATAGGTACATGTTAATATTAAGATTTTCGCGGGTGAAAGATGATGGATTGTTTTCTAGGGTAACCCGCGTATAGTCTTGAGAAAGACTGTTGTTTAACTCCCAACGTTTCTTCCAGATAGCACTGACCATTTTCAAGGGGGGTTTTCGACTTGTATATTGAGTTATGTTCTGAATTGGCGGCGAGCGCACACCCGTTCAACTTAGAAGTCAATATCCAAGTGAGGCCCTGTACGAAGCTAACCCCCACTTTCACCAAGGTTCCTAAGCGCTAAAATCAATTTTTTGATGCACTTAGCGTAAAATTTCATTTCACCAAACAATCTTACTACCGTTAAGTGACGCCGGCGACTCAACTCTTAAGTGACGGTCTATTGTGGATCAACTCATTCATCAACGTATTTTGTAACTAAAAATATTACATTTTAGGATTTTTTGTTATATTTTATATTATATTTGATTTCTATATTATCCAGGTATATTATATTATCACGAAAGACTGGGTTTTAGAAAATAGTTGAATTAGCCAATGAAATGGACAGGAGCGCTTACCCAGGGCGAAATGAACAAAATAATTTATTCATGATGTCAAAACATTGCTTTTTGTATTTGTTAAATAAAATTGAATTTCATTTAAAACAGCATAATTGATGTCAACGAAAATAATAATGGCGATATGCACAATGACACAGGTAGCAGGGGTAGAATAGCAGGTATGCGATATGTTTGTAAACATGGTATCAGGTATACAGCGCTCACGGCCATTCACGACACTAATGCGAATATACCTACTGATGAGATCAAAGTATTACTATTTTTCAAACAATTTCAAAAACTAGTAAAAATTGTGAAATACACACTGTATTAATATTTGATTGTTATTTTAATAAAGGAAACAAGATAAATTATGTGTTCTTGATTTTTAAATATTTCTATATAATTTAACTTGAGTTCGTATTCCTGTACACCGGAAATTTAAGGAGAGTTGAGCCTAGGGCTCAATTAAGAAAGTGGGTTTTTAGTTGGTGAAATACAAATTCACTGAGTGATGCACTCAAGGATTTGAGCTCCGAGCAGGTAGTTAGTTGATGATCCATTTGATGTTCCTTGGTGAACACGGCCATAACTGTCAAATTTACTTTGTGTTTGTATCGTTACTGTCTGTAACCTGGTGATTCTTTTGTTAGGGGTAGGGTTTATTTCATTGTTCTCTGTAATGGTTGTATTGATACGTACTTTAACAGAGTCATTACTTGGAATCGGTTTATTTGTTGATATTTTCGGGTATGTTTTACAATCGTTAAGTACATTTTTCCAAGTATTAGGTATTCTTATACCATCGTCCCGGCTATTCATAATATGAATCACCAGGTCACAGACAGTAATATATATATATATATATATATATATATATATATATATATATATATATATATATATATATATATATATATATATATATATATATATATATATATATATATATATATATATATATATATATATATATATATATATATATATATATATATATATATATATATATATATATATATATATATATATATATATATATATATATATATATATATATATATATATATATATATATATATATATATATATATATATATATATATATATATATTCTGTGAATTTATCAACAAATAAAAATAAAATGTGCAATTACTATTTCAATATGAGAACGATGTTTTCTATGGTGGTTTTCTTAAAAAGCATTCAATAATTTACTGTCCTAAGTAACATACCTACAACTACAAAAAAGGATCAAACTGTTTTAATTGTTTAGTCATGGAATGTTTCTAATCTAATTATAATTTTTAATTTCTATGAAAATATTTTTTTAAGTTATCTGAATATACCTTAAATAATCAAAGCACGAGATGCTTCTTACAAATCTTCAGTAAGTATGGCCATAAAAAACATGGTATCTTGTTGAATTAATCTACTTAAGCATATTCGTCTTTTGTTGTAGTGAGCGCATCTATCTATGTACGTGCAATCTGTCTATGTATAGTGTATAGACATTCTAAATCTTCTTTGTCTGAAGTAATCTGCTAGCGTCTCTTCAAACAAATTATATTAGGGGATCTATGTACATATGCGGAGCCTTCCATGGATCATTCAATTTAAGCCCCCTGCATACATAATGCACCCGGATGTTGTTTACTGTTCTCAGAAAGATTGATCGATATAATATGTTCTTAAAAAAATATTATTAGTGTTCCGAATTTGATACCAAATTGGCCCATAAATCTGACTACGGACTTTGTGTTGTTAATCAATTTAAATTTATTGAGATTCAGGGAATCGATAGATGGTATAGGTATAATTCATATAAGTTTATATTAATCATTTACAAAGTTCTTAGGTTAATCTATCCTAAGGCAGCCTTCATAGATTAGGTTTTGTACAGTGCTTTAAATGCGACTTTAAATACATAATATGTTAAAATACATAATGAATTCAAATAACAATAATTTTTTTAATGTAATTGTTTTATATGATAATATAACTCTTATTTTCATATAGCGTGATAATGTATTTTTTAAAGTCGATATCACGAAACTATGTATGTGTTTTCTTTTTATACATAGGTTTCATTTATTTTAAAAACTTATATTATTTTCAATGCCTTCTCTTAGATGGAGGAAAACTCAGACAAATTATTTAATGATTTTTTACAATTAATTGAAAGTATTTATTCATTAGTTATTCATTATTTATTTTGTGAAAACATCCTTACTTAACGATTACTCAGCAAAGATTATTTACATCAATATTTGACCCCAATTCACTGTTAGATGTATGAATACAGCTATTTTACGAGTGGGTTGTGACCAACGCTAAACTCCTCACTAACAAGTCATTCTATTAAATATTCAAATTTTGTATGGAAAATCAGCATTTTCATGAAATACATACATACATACATACCATCACGCCATATCCCTTACGGGGTAAGCAGAGAGAACCGAGCGCCATACTCCTCTATTTTTGCATACATTCTTAGCTTCCTTTACATCCATGCATCGTCTCATACATGCTCGTCGATTATTCAAGCTTCTTATATTTTCTTCTTTCAAAATATCATTCACATGGTCATGCCATCCCTTTCTGGGGCGGCCCCTGCTATTCACTCCATCTCTTACACCCATGTATATTTTTTTGGTCAGTCGTTCATCATTCATTCTTTCAATATGTCCAAACCACCTCAAGGAATTCACTTTCATTTTATTTATAATACTCTTCTTCATCTTGCATTCCCTCCTTAAGTCCTCATTTTTTATTCTATCATGTTTGTTAAATTATTTTTTATTTAATTATTTTATTGTGAAAACTTGATAACTCCAATGTCATTTTATGAAAGTGATGTGCCTTTTTACTTTAGTTCAAAATCGATAAAGTAAATTTAACACGCCGTACATAGCACACAGCACAAAGCACACGCACAGATACATGGTGATGAACCTTTCCGAATACAATCTCAACATGATACTAGTTGATAATCTGCAATAAATAAAAACCCTTAAAAATTGCGAAATCTTAACTCCCCACTATATCCCCTTGGGTTAGTGAGGAGTAAAAATATACCACGATTCGTTCCCATTTAATATAAGTATAATATAGCTGAATTTGCATACATAAGATTTTAAAAATAGTCTTCCATAAACATTTGTAAATAAAAGTTTTTATAAAAAGCTAAATTAAATTAGCGAAAATTATTAAATTTCAACATGATTTGAAAAACCTCCCCAAAGCCAAGATGAACACACAAATGGGAATGTTAGTATTACAATGAATCTAATTGTAACAGAAATACAAAGATTCACTCAATTTATAAGGAATGCAAGATGAGATTTAGTGGAGACGTTTCAATACAAGCAAATAACAACGATAGATATCATGATTTTACAATTCGCTTTAACTATATTCATACTTGGCTACAAATTATGTATGTGTGTAGTGTCGTTGATGTGTTACTTGAGTACTTAAAATAGTATATTATGTACACAAAATACACCTAAAATAGACGTTTTTTTTGTTCGTCGCTTTTGTTTTTTAATCATTAAAATTGTCTCTTCGAACGACGTGTAAAATTACATATTTAAAATATCTTACAAATTGTACCATCGAGGGAATTTGACGAAAGTCATTATTTGTAAACGTTACGCACATAAACCAACAATTGAAACACTGTGAATTTCAAAGTTTTCAAACATTCAATTATGGTTAAAACTATTGCATTTCAAATATATTTGGTATTTATAATTATTATTAATAGCTTTATGCTTATATTTTACATGTATAGACCAAATTTTTTCTCTGCGCACGATCACATGCGGGAAAATGAAATCGTAATAATTTTTTTATGAAAAAAATAAAATTTTGATAAATAATATTTTGTTCACCAGGAAGATGTATATGTACTTGTTTAACAAGGACATATTCATATTATTAAAAAAAATAGTAAAAGATATTTGTTTAGTTCATTATACCATTACCTTCGTGGCTCAGTTAGTTAGGTATCTAACTGCTGATCCAAAGGCTCCGGGTTCGATTCTCGGTGGGGACACAGCTTGGAATAGTGTTTTCAGTCTGAAGTCTCCAGAATGTGGCAACTTGTTATTGGATGCGTGTTTAATTAATATTTGACATAGTACCTGTTAGTTGCCCGAGAAGTTATAAATAAATATAGTAGGTATGTAATAATCTTTCATTAATAATATGTTTGATCAATTTGTTTATTACTAAGAAATGTTAGCGGATCCGTCAAGTTTATGCCTACTTTTATTCCCCGATATATGTATATTATATTTATATTTTATCACTATAAAATTTGTGGTTATTTCATTATAATATTCTATATTGATGTTATAAGTCTATCAGGAAATACTTCAAATCGGCTATAAAATTATTATTGTAGATGTTACACTGAAAAATGTATCTAACTATTAATCTTCCAAAAATTTAAAAATTTAAAATAAATACATAAAATTGTAAATCGAATATTATTTTTAATTGCATATACGCAGACTAACATTGATTTTTTTCCCCCTGTAGTCAAATGGTAGATATTTTTTGACAAACTTTTCATCATCTCAATAGATATATAATTGGTGAACGTTTGAACGTTGGGCAAGCGCCTAAAGTGATCACGTAAACCAGCCGATGACAGGTCGTAAGCCCTGTAGGTGCCTTGAGTTCCTGGTTCTTCTATAATATTCCAAGTTCGTCTCTATTGAGACTTTGAAAAGTAAGTCAAATAAATTTGTATTTGAGGTCGGTACATGATTTTGAAAATGGAACATTGTGAACAGGGATACGATTAAACAACCTAGCATCAATATGACGAACAGGAAATTATCTTCATGTGTTGTGGATGCTGTAATTTCCATCAAAAATAACCTTCAATACTTCTATCCAAAACCTCATCCACCTTTTTCATTGTTATACGAGAATAACAAAGGAGCCTCGTTGTCCTGGGAGATATTATTAAAAATACAAAGGCCAAAGACGAGGCATTAAAATCCTGTTGACCTCCACAAATTACTGTGAGTCTATTCAGGGAGTTGATTCATTGCATTCTTGAAAAGTTCCAAGTGTGCCTGGACTGGGGGTACCTATATCTATCTGCTAAGTCTGCCATGTGTTTTCCAAGTAGGGTTGAAAGAATTCAAACAAAACTTTATTCAACATCTCGGGGGAAGATTCTGTTGTGACATGATAAAAGGGTAAAGGGAGGATAAAAAACAAGCGTTATTTATTTAAAACTTGGACAATTTGTATGGGAGACGCGTACCACCGCGCTCTGGGAGAGTTCATAACCTCATTTCGAATAAAAAGCAAAGTTTTGATGTGGACTGCGAAATAAATTTAAAGCTTGTTGTGTAAGCTTCACGTAGTTTCGAAATAATTGAAACACTTCTGTAGCTTTTTATATTCAATTCAGCAAAACTTACATTTTGTGAACTCCGTTATCAAAATTAAACTGAACATTTTTAAGTAGTTTTAGTGATATATATTATTATAGTTTATTTTCACTGCATCGAAAACATTTTCTTGCAAATAAGTTTTGTCATACAGAATTTCCAACATTAAAAATTCTTCTCCTCTTTGAATCGAATATAAACCCTAGAAAATAAAATGAGTCAATCTTTCGCAATCGGAAAATAATAATGGGCAAGGAGAAACATTTAAATTTGTTGAATTAGTCGAGTTAAAAACGGTCCTAATTCGCACTTTTTTTAACGGGACTCTGCACTTTTTTTATTAATTAATTAAACTACAATAACATGTTTTACCCCGGAAATGCACAAGGGAGGATATTTCAAATGGGTAAAGTTTGTGTATTATTTGAGCAATGATACGATCGAGGTTGAATGGGAATGATTGGTTATGGCATAGTACAGTATAATGATTGGGTTTAATTATTCATATCCAATTTCGATATTATCGAGGACGTGAAACTCTCAATTTATTTGTGGTAGATACCTAATGAAGGCATAATTTTCACATATTTAGATTATTCATCTAAAGGATATTTAAAGTTAAATCGCAATTAAAACATCAGTATTAAACTATTATGGTCATTTTTTTGTTATGAAAATTCTATTTTATGAGTGCAGCAAAATGTGATGCATCAAATAGTAATTAAAATAAAAGTGCATTAAACTCATGATGAGATAATGCATTTCATTAGGAACTACAATATGGATATTGTGTAAAGATTATCACGAATTACACATGGACAACTAACGCAAAGACCGAGTAGGTACTCAACAATAACTAGTAAAATAACTCGCATTTAAAATTATAAATAAAATTGCATCAATCCCATAATTGTTTTGTTGACATACATATATTATGATGGCATTTTGACCTGATTGATCTGTTTTATGTGAGTTATTTGTTTATGTTGTTTTCCGTGAGTTATTTGTTTATGTTGTTTTCCGTTTTATGTTTTGATGTTTTTGAAGTAGTGGTTAGTAAGTTATTAACAAAAAGTATCATGTTGTGTGCCTACCTAATGTATATAGAGCGGAAACTACCATCATCCAGTTCATAAGGGTATTGTCATTGTACAGTTGTAGCTAGTCATCAATTCAATCCAATATCGAAAAAATACCGTGGTATAATAACTTCAGATTCGACAAACTAACGTTGTCGACAATTTGTCGGATGCGAATGTGACACTGTTGGCTTATGCCTCCTCTACACTAGAGGGGGGGGTTTTGCTCGTCTGTGATAGGTATTTGACGTAGACCGATGCATCTGCCACATATCCGTTTGGTGTCGGTTTTTTCGACACGGATCAAAGAGCGGCAGCGCATACGCAAGACGACTGTCCACACATCTGCGAATAAATCAGTATTGGACGAAAATTCAGTGAGGGTGCACGCGTGTGAGCTTAGTTTTCTCGTCGAAATGGTTGCTGTTATGACCACTGAAGAAACATTTAATTTATGAGCTACTGCGTCGCTATTATTATTACAAACAAACCTATCCTAACCGAAAGATTTTGAAAAGTATATATGCCATGGAGAAAAGTAAATATCTGCAGTAGACGCTAGTAGTTGTCAAAATATTTATTCCGAATATATTTTCATTTTGTTCTGTTTCTGTGTATAGTCACCATCCACCACATACTTTTGTACCATTTTTTCTTAATAACTCTGTTGCGATTCACACTTTTATCCGCGGATATGTCTACTGATGCATCTGCCGACACATCTGTCGATGTGTAGAGGAGGCATTAAGTATCAACTGTTCAAGTTGAATATCGTGGACTCGGTCCTCTGCGATTGTGGTGATGGAGAGGAAAAGGATTTGAACCATGTCCTTTTTAGCTGCTCTATATACAAATGGTATTTATTTCAAAATGAGCCCATATAGTCCGCTTCCAGTAAACGTGAATACTCTTTTATCCCATATGAACCCCATCACATTGAAATTTTAATCAAATTTCCTCAAAGTACATAATTTGATGATCTAATATAGATCAACAGTCTTATTCATAATAACTTATGTTAGGTTTAAAACAGTGTATAACAACAGTACTGAAAATTACTATTCATAATAGCATATATAAGGCAATAATGCTATATAACGGCTACATTACGCCTATATAAGATAAATATAGTCCCAGGTTGTTTTAACAGCAATATAAGAAGAGTATAGGGACCGAACATTTCCGATAATTCCCGAATGTTGCCGATGGTCGCATTACATGTCAATTATTTTTGACGTTTGTAATGCGATGTGAATATTTGTTTTCTTTTTCTTTTCACAAATTAATAAAAAAACAGATAATTATAAATACGATCAAACGTATTGTTTCGCGTCTTAATTACAAAAAATATTTGTCATAACCACTGACAGATCATTTGAGAATGGGTATTTTATTATTGCTCCAGTTTTCGCTACAGTTTTTCATATAAATATCTAAATACTATTATTGAAGAAATAAAATATAAAAATAAAGCCCAAACACTATAAGAAAAATTACATTATTTTTTCAAAACATCGTCAAATGTCAAATCACCGGAGAAACATGAATGAATTGCAACGTTGTCAGCTCAAACACTAACATAGCAACGATATTGTTATAATGCTATATAAATGTTATTATGAATAGTCAAGAATATAAGTGCTTATACTGTGTTTTAGTTATATTATGTTTTTACCGCAGTATAAGAAAATAGTATGAATAAGACTGCTAGAATATAATTAAACTTGTTACATGCCGAAGAACACTACAAACGTTGAACGGCAAGAAACAAAAAAAATATGCTAGTCCTATAACAGAGTTTCCTAGTTGGGCAGCAGTAATCTGTTTGTTGGTGTCATTGTAAAATATGACTTGATAAAAAATAAATTTGCATAAATAAAATATACGACCATTGTTTTCCTACCATACTGTGCCATAGTGGTGATTCGTGCCGGCGCGCGGCGTCCTGGGTTCAATTAACTAAACTATAGTGGAAAAATATCATTAACTATTTCTCAGAAAATTCTTTCTTCTCTGATCTTAAAATAGCTGTAAAAAATTGCGCAGGATGCATGGAGATTTTGCTTATATTTATTATTATGTTTCAATGGAGATGAAACAAGATAAAAAAATCAAATATCCTTCATAACCCTTTTCTTCAATCATGTCGGACTTGTAGGCAAAGTACGTCACGTGAAGATTTTTTTCAGATTGCAGAGATGAAACTCTCCATGTCTTTAGTTGAGCCCTCAATATTATAAATTGATTTTGTTGTCATTGCTGGCCTTATGAAAGTCCTTTTATGTTCGTGACGCTGACCGGGTGTGGCAGGATTAGCTAGCGTTTTCGTCATAACCCTTAATTTACGTGGTCCAATATCACCAAAAATTTCGGTGTCAATTGCCTTGTTTCTCATATTTATAAATTTAATAAAAATATTTATTCTTCCTGTTCTTTTTGATCACTGGGCAATTAACTTAATTATAATTTTATTAATTATAATTTAATTAATTATAATTTTGGACTTATGAACAATTTATCGTCATTTTCTTGGAAATCGGAACAACAATTATTATTTATCTTTTTGTGCATATGTAATATATACAAATATATTGCACGAGTAATTTCTTCCAACCAACAAGAATTCTTTCATCTATTACACGAGATATTGTCCCACCATTTTGCTGTAGGAATATGCTGGTACTGTTAACATGGTAACATTATTATTGTAGTCTCATCCTATCTCAGAGTTTTAACCCTGAGAATTATCTTTTATTTATTTATTTATTTAACTTTTTGTACATAATATAAACAATTATAATGCACACTGGCGGGCTTATTGCCATTGGGCAATATCTTCCAACAAACCAGATTATAGAGTGACAGAATTATACATGTACATCAATAAAAAAAAATGAATGCTACAAAAGAACAAATAAAATATACATAACACCAAGATAAATAAAAAGAAAAATCATAGCAACTAAAAAGGGATTGGGAAGGAATAAGAAGAGGAAATCGAGATCAGGTGTTTGGGGATAAATATTACGTAGCAAAGGGAAGGAAGGAAAAGGAGAGGGATCAGGTATTATCGAAGAGATATCCCTGCTTTAGTCTTTTCTTGAAAATGGATAGCGAGTTTGACGAAGTTATATCAGGACTCAGTCAAAAAATTTTAATGTCACGATTATTTAATTATGTTTTTTCGTAGAACATAAGACTTGTTTGGTAAAAATATTGAATCACAACTCTAAAGAAATGAATTGGTAATAAATCACTAATAATAAAAGTATTAAGCGTACATATATAAATTTCCAGATATCACAAACAAATCTATAATAATATATTAACACACAGAAAATGAAAAAAAAATTGGTTTTAAACCGGAAATCCGTTTGTAGAAGACTGATCGTCCGTGGTCTCTCCGTTAAGTTTGAGCGTCTGTGAGTATTAATATTTCTTGGGAGTAGTAATGTTTTAAACACGATTTCTGCGTAATTCATTTACAAAATTTAATAAAACTCCTAAACTGCTGGACCGATTTTGGTGAATTTTTTCTCTTATCATAATCGTCATCGAAATACAACATCGCATCTTATATAGTTGTTCATGACACATTTTGAATGTTGCCTTTTATAAGTGCATACACGCATATGTCGAGCTTACCGGTAACGCACATCCGCTGCTGGTTAACCTAAATTGTTACCTAAAGGTTAGCTGTGATTATTTTTATGTTTGATGCACCAGTTAATGGCAGGACAACGTCTGTCGGATTCACTAGATTATTTACTAGTTGCATGTAACACATGAGATCCAACTGTCGATAGCGATAGTACGTATAGTTGAAGAATAAGTACCAAACTATAAACCCATAAATACAAATTATTTAATATTTTAAGATATTTGATTTTCTTTACAACACATGTACCTAGGTATGTATGTCAGGATCAGGATAGGATAGTATGGAGGTCAGTCCTTTTTTCTACCCAGAATATGAAACAGCATGACGGTATGTATGTATGTTTGGAGATTTAAGTATCAAACTATCAAGTCTTCTAACATATTGTGTATTGGCGACTACCATACAAATTGTATGAAGCGATGTCGTCACTAAATTCAATTTTTATAAAAATTGTTAAAAAAAATTTAGATTTACTTGTACAATACTGATATTTTTTATAGAAAATTAAATTTTCTAGTTGGGGTGTTTCGGCTTTTTTCTATATTTTTAAAAAAATTGGAAATATAGGCAGTTAAACTCATAAATTTATCATAAAAAAAATATTTTTCTTAATAAAAAATGTTTGAGAAACACTGGAAATTTTTTGTAAAAACAGATTTGAGATTTTGTATTTGTCTATACGTGTATCAATTTTCAGCGTTCTAGCTTTTATGGTTTCCGAGATATACGGAAAAATAAAGTAAAAATTCAAAAGTTGATAACCCCTGACTGAAACAAAAATTCAAAATTCTGAGTATATAAGTTTTGTAGGTCTAAAACTGTTTATATATTCTGAAATTTTGAGCTCTGTTAATTGAGCGGATCAAAAGTTATAAGGGGGGGACACACACACAGACACACGAAATGTTCTACTCCAAATTCTGAGTAAATCCGTGTATAGAACATATATGCTGCGAAGCCTCTAAGTTGGTGTTTTTTGACTTCAAAGTTGGAAAAGCCGTCAAAAAAGTAGACCTCTGCATACAATTCTCGCGTATCCTGGCTTGAAACATTGTCGATATGTTAAGAGAACAAAGTTCTCCTGAACAAATCGACAGTTGTATAAGTTGATGGTTAAACATTCATTAAAAAATGTATAGCATTAATCTATTAATGAAATGTGTGGACTCTACACTACATGCCCTACTTTGTGGTTCACATGTAAACACCTAATGTGAATTACTTTTCTTAACATTAAAATAGTAACAGGGTTTATTAATTAGTGTTTTTTACTCCTTACTACCCAAAGGTAATAAAGTAGCGAGTTATGAATTCACAATTTATATATTTTTTATATAGCAGACTAGCAACGAGTATCATGCTGAGTTGGTATTCTGAAATTTTCATCACTGTGTGTGTATGATGTGTACCTACTATGTATCGATTATAACCTAAAGTACTCATTCGATTCTTTTCAAATTTTGGAAATTTGTATAACTTATACTCAGGAAAAGGCCTTCACCAGGCGAAACGGTCGTAGAAAGAAAAAATAAGTGTTTAATTTATTTAAAAATGGAATTCTACATAGTCAACGCTGTCAGTGTTAATAAAATTAAAAGAAAAGAAATAGTTTTTTCAATATTGGACACTGTCACTTCGTGGTAGAACTCCATAATTAATTAAAATTATGAAAAAATTTTATATTTAATTTTACGTTCTACTTAAATTTTTTCGCAAACGCGACTCCCATTCACCGGTATCGCTCTATGATGAGCATCGTCAGAATGGTTATTGTTCACCATTCTGACGATGCTCATCATAGAGCGATACCGGTGAATGGGAGTCGCGTTTGCGAAAAAATTTAAGTAGAACGTAAAATTAAATATAAAATTTTTTCATAGTTTTAATTTAAAAGAAATAGTCTTAAAAATATGCGAAATAATAATTCCCCCACTATATCCCCTGGGCAAAAAAAACATTCGGATTCTAAGAAGGAAAAGGAGGAAATCGAGATTATTCGTCAGATTTTATGGTGATGTTTTAACCGTGTTTACCGTGTGATGTGAGGCAGATAGATACATAGGTGGGTAATATCAAATTATTCCATTCAGTAATACAACAGGTAGGTATACGACATGACAAAGTGTCTCCTGTCTAAGATAAGAATAGAAATTGCCGTGCCAGCTGTCCTGGACATCACCTCATCCGTACCACCGCCATATTCCCAACTGACTCTACCTGGGAGTGACTTAATGGCGAGGAACTGTTCGTCAAATTATGTTACGTCTATTTAATCATATGTCACATTGATAATTAATCATACAGGATATATTGTATACAATAACCATAACAATATTATAACGATATTTCTTTATTTGGTTCGATCAAAAATCTTGATAAAACATGGAATCATCTACCAATGAAACCAAAGTTGTTTTTTCGTTGATCTAAATAAGTTGAAAAAATATTACTTTGAATATTGTTTTAAAATTAAAATCCTCTGCGCGGTTGATTGTCTCTTGAAATTAATCCATTGAAACTTGTATGATTATGAATGTTGTCATATTATGAAATATATCTATTTAGGTTCATTATTAAGTCTAGTGTTTTTACTCCTCACTTACCCAAGGGGATATAGTGGGGAGTTATGATTTCGCAATGTTTAAGAGTATTTTTTTATTGCAGATTATCAACTAGTATCATGCTAAGATTGTAAGCTGAAAATTTCATCACAATGTATCTGTGTTTGTGTGCTATGTGCTGTGTGCTATATATGGCGTGTTTATTTTACTTTATCGATGAAAGTCTAAAGTACTCATTCGATTATTTTCAAATTTTGCAAATATGTATATCTAATACTCGCTTAGACCCCATTAGATTTTGAAAGATAGCTGAATAGTGCTTCTCATTTTATTTAACTGCCAAATATTTGAAAGTGACCCCAAGCTCAGGAAACCTGGGTAAAAATTGGTAAAAAAAGTACACCACTTACATAAAATGGCAATTCAATTTTTTGAGTTATCAATTTTTCATAATAAAATATTTTATTTAAAAATAATTTAAGAAAACTCATTTCATGAAAATGCTGAATATTTTCCATACAAAATTTAAATACTTTATAAAATGACTTGTTAGTGAGGAGTTAAGCGTTGACCACAACCAACTCGTTGTAATATATAAAGCTTTTATTATTTTTCAATAAATACAAAAAAAGTATAAATTGCCTGACAAAGCGCTGCGCTGGGGCGAATTAAAGTCATACCCGCTGTGTATTAAAATTGTTTTATTTGATTTACATTGATAAATTTAGATTTAATTTTTAAGAAAATACACCGAATTTGCCGAAATTATCGCCGAAATGGCCGATTACAACTCGGGCTTAACGAAAAAATTGGACAGCATATTTATCGAGAAATTGAAGAAGATATCTTTGTTTTCAATTCGCACACATGTGAATGCCGGTGAAAGGAAACGAATGGATATAAGATGGGACTCACAAATTTATATTAAGTTCGCTTCCGTTCAACTTGCACCGAAACGAGGCGTTTGTCAACTAGCGAATTTGTATACAATTGTGTGTAATATCGACACGAGCGACATCCAAAGACGACTGACTGATTGACCTTCAAGGTTGGATAGGCGCGGTAATAATGGTAGGGAGGGGTATGGAGAGAAGAGCAGTTCGTATCATTGCGCTGAAAAAAATGATGACTTGTATTTAAAAAGTACATTTATAAATCCTTATTAATTCCTTCCATTAAGCATAAATGCTTGTGCTTTAGGTGAACGAAATCGTGGTAGGATTCGAACTCGCGACCACTAGATTATTAATCCAGCGCGCTAACCGCTGCATAGTAAAAACATTTTAGTACAACAGTTGTATTTACAGTTTGGATCTGAGACGAGTCTCTAGAATGTTGCAATTCGTTGGGATGTACGTTGAATTAATATAATGATCTTTTCTTATGTACTTAAACAGATAGATAAAACCTTTAAATTCAAATAACATAATGTATCTTTTACAGCTCATGACAAAACCTACGGTGACAAAACGGTGTGTTTTTCTAAATGAAGTACCAAGAAGAATATAGATTTTAAAGTTGATCCATATGTATCTAGGAATATTCTACATATTTACTTGCAAGGAAACTGAAAAGGGTGATTAACCTCAAAGTGGTATGTGTCTGAGAAGACGGAGGTGAACGTCTGCAAGAGGAAGGAAGGCGGGACTTATCTCACAATAGGAGAACAAGGAGTCTTCAACCAATTCTTCTATCTACCTACACTCTGATAGCTTCCTTTCAGTAACCCTATGTGTCTATTCTTCCTTTATGTTGTATAATTTCAGCACGAATATATTCTAAAATGTAAAATAAAACACTAGGTTTTTTTAAATCCACTATTTGTTTTATGTATATTTTTTTCACAACATATGTTTTTATAACACAATTTGTACTGACACTTTGTAGAGAGTTTTATTAAGTAAATAAATTTTTAAATAAAAATTTTGGTAACAAAAAACTTTGTTTCTTCCACTTCACATTTATATTTGATGGAACGTTTTCGAACTGTACTAGTTCATCTTCAGCATCTGAAATGTGACTGATTCTATTGTGCGTGTTGTCATCTTCCATTGGCGAGTGTGGGCGGGTTGAGTATGGCGGGGGTAATTAACTGGTGGGGGTGAGCGGTAGCGAGCGGTGTAGGTTTGTGTTTCGTTTGGTTCTTAATAATATTCAATATTGGTGAATTTACTGGAGGAATCTGAATATTTATTAAATTGGGGTTATTTTTTATTTTATTTATTTCCAGGGCTTCTAAAATATCGAGTTTTTTCCCTTTCTTTTCGATATGGAGTACTTCGACATCTCCATCAAATATAAATGTGAAGTGGAAGAAACAAAGTTTTTTGTTACCAAAATTTTTATTTAAAAATTTATTTACTTAATTATTATGGATTTCCACAGTGTTAATAAAAATAATTTCAACGTGAGTTTTTTTTTATTAACGGCGCTGGCCGATTTACTAATGATATTAATAACAATTAAGCACTACAAATAATAACACTCAATTATTATTATTACCATTATACACTTCCTCAAAAGAAATAGCAGATCAATGCGTAAATTGTAATTTATTTAAAAGAGCAAAATAAAATGCAACAAACGCATCATCAAGCTTTCAATTGGGAATAGTTCACCCATCCAGATACTTAAGATATCAAAGGATTAGGCTCTGAGGAGGTCTCTATACTACCTAACAACCCTACTGATTCCCGAATATTAACGTTTAAAAAATCTTTAACAATTCTACATGTATTCATTATTACCGTTTTTTGCATTTTTATAATTAAGTTTTTAGATAAATCTATAATTTCTAAATTACGGATTAACGATTTTGGAATAATGCCAGTGGCTGAAATAATGAACGGTAATATTATTATTTTACGAGAATGCCAAAGTCTTTTAATCTCGTTACCTAAAGAGGTGTATTTTCTAATTTTTTCATCAAAATTATTATTTTTATTTGTTTATGAATAGTACCATGTTGTAAGACAACAGGTTAATTCAAGATGTAATTCAGTGTATATTATCTAACATTTTAGAAGAATATAAAAGATAATTATTTTAAAAAAAATATTAAAAAATTTTGTTTTTCCCGAAACAATTTTAAGCGATAATGCACATAATTAATTTTCACAAGAATGTGAACATTTTTATCAGAAACCAGTGAACCCACTGTAAACTTCGTATTGCCTGTATAATTAAAAATGGTCCTTACTACCCGTCACTTCACCTTCAGTATCTCCCGTCCCTTCAGGCCCTTCAGAACCTCTTCCCTTCGGGCCCTCCAGTATCTCCCGTCCCTTCAGGCCCTTCAGTACACCCCGTCCCTTCAATCCCTCAGTACGTCCCTTCCCTTCACGATCTTCAGTACCTCACACCCCTAGCCCTTTAGTACCTCCCATCCTTTCAGTAGCTTAAAAAAAAGTTTAAATCCCGAAACCGTCCTGGAAGACCTGTGAAGAGATGGAAGGACAGTTGGACCTTCTTCTCCCAGGATACTCCAACTTCATAGGTAAAATGACCAAATACACGATGAAGAAGAAGAAGAAACAAGTTTAAATCCAGAAACCGTTCTGGAAGACCAGCCCCCCTAGACAACATGCCATTTAAGCTAAGCGTTATCTCGCTAAGCGATAATAAATGTATGGAATTGGTGGCTGTGACGTCACGTGATTCCACACATTAACTTTAGCTTAGCGAGATAACGCTTAGCTTAAATGGCATGTTGTCTAGGGGGGCTGTGGAGAAATAGAATGACAGTTGGACCTTCTTTTCACAAGATACTCCACCTACAAAACGTGCTACAAAGAAAATGAATGTAGCGATCTGGGAAATTTTTTTTTTATAATTTATTCAAATGAAATATTCTTCATCAATCATCTAATTAGAGAAAAATGTTATAATGCCGGCTTAAATATACCTACCTTTATTTATTCCATTTGACAAAAAAACAATTAGGTAGGTAGGTATACACTTGGCATAAAAATATATACCTAAACAGCAAAACAATAAATTCATTAAAACAAAATTATACCTACATAATATGTAGGTGTAAGCAAACATAAAAAAGATAATTCTTGAGTATTTGTGTTAATAGAGTGGAAATGCATTTTAAAATTAATAAATAAATTATTATTTTTCCACAGTATTTTTTTAGACCTTGACAATCCCAAGTCACCTTGGCGAAAACATTCGGTCGTTCTTGTTTTTAATAAAAAAATATATACTTAATGACACAAAAAAAAACCAAAACATTAAATAATAAAGTGTTATAAATACAAAAAAGCAGTGTCATGTAAATTATAAATAAACAAATAAGATATACAAAAAATAAACATTTTACAATCGAAAATATACAAATCCGCACTGAAGATTTCACAATTTGTTTTTCTCATAAAAAAATGTGTACCTGTAACGTCCGTTTATATTTTTATGTTTGAACAGCATAAAAATGTCACCTTAATGAGAGTATTCTTTCCCAATATTATGGAGGCGACTGTCTAGCGAGTGATATCATTTATGAAATAAGCGTACCTTTTTAATCTTCTTCTTCCTCTCTTTTCAGGCCTGTTGTGGACTGCCAGCTGTCCTTCAATCTTAACTACCTACTTAAACTAAAGTTAGGTATGTTATATAGCAGATTACATGACACGCTTTATGAATTTGAATTGTGAAACGATAGCAAAATAAATAAAGGTTGTAAAATTCAATGGGTAAGGGGATTGAGAGTGGCTAAAGCGCTGGCTTAGTAATCCGGTGGACGCGGGTTTGAGTCCTACCTCGACCGAATTCATTAATCTACTTTGCATGTGCACTGTTTAAGAACTATAGAGGATTTATATGAGGTTATTATAACCAGAAAATATTGTTTTTTTTTCAAAATTAAATTTAGGATAGTTATAAGGTATAAACAAGGTATGTAATTTAGTAATGGAGGTATGGATTAGAAGTATGTATGAATGTAGGTCGAGCTGAAGAGTAGCAGAAGTGTCCCAGAAGGAACCGGTGTGACCATTTATCTAAATCATGAAACGCCAGCACCTACCTATGTTACTTTCCCAAAAACGAATGGGGAATTCACTGATTTAATACCAACCACACAATTATTTTTCTATTTTCTTATAGGCCAAAAATTTCCAGAAATGCCGGATGAAACTACACAAGTTTTATCCTGACATAAATATTGTGTGTCTTCGGACTAAATCTCTACACTGTTTTATTATTATGCTCTTGTTTTTTGCGAAGTTTTTTTTTTATTTTATTTCATTCTCAATGATCGTTAGATAGATTTAACGTCCAATAAAATAATATGGTTTTTCTAGCGCAGGGTGAAATTCAGACGAATATAGGCCGTCCACGCTTGACTTTGGTATTATTTATCCCAAAAATATGTTATTTGGTGGCAGAGCAGTTAGCCCGCTGGGTTGATATCCAATTATCGAATGTTTGAGAGTGTATAATGTACTTGTTGCAAGGATATACTCATCCTTTAAAAAAATGTCAATAACATGTATGTAGAATAAATATGTTATTAAGTGTTTTAGGTATTCAAATTTGAAAAACATCGACGGGTGTCTAATTTTTCGCATATTTTTACGATGAGTCATACCAAAGTCAAGCTTGAACGAACTATAACTGAAATTAGTCATACGTACATAATAAAAATTTTAATACAGTGCATTATTTTCATATACCATTCTTTTATTTTAATTTACATATAAATTACAATAAACAAGGTGTTCCATGATATATTTCATAATAATCCTCTTTAATTGAGATAAAATCTCGTATTAAAAGAGGGGACTATCAATTTTGTAATGCTAGATTCACCAAACATTGCACATCTACTAAATAATACATAACACTTTTTATCATTAAGGTTAAAATTTCACTATGGTTAAAATTCATTTGAAGGCAAATCAATATTTTACGTAAGGATTGTGTAAAAAGTTCAAAAAAATCTGAAACAAATATAAAGCTACACAAAAACAAGAATGAAATAAACAAAAAATAAATCAGTACAATTTTTTGATTTTGTTCTTAAATATATTGTAATTTTTTTCAAGTCTAAGGCTCAAGGGGAGTTCATTAAACCACTTAGTACCTTATATATATGAGGGTTTGCGCCTATTGACAGTAAGTCAGCAAATCTTTTTCTTTCATTGGAGACTATAAACCAATGATATACTCGTATGCATCAATCTTCTGTACAGCTACACCTCAAATATTTGAATTTTATTTAACGTTGTTATTTTGATTGGGCAAAATAACTTGATTATTGATGGAAAATACTATGTGATTTAAATAGTCCATATATGGCTTGGATGGTACCAGAATATCTTGTGTCTAGAAAGTTTTTTATGGCTACGCACGTATAGCTTTGTTAAATTTTGTGAATACTAAGTTGTTGACGATTTGAATTGAATGTTTGCTCGAGTTGAAACTTTTTTTGTTTTGAGTTGGTTTCGACGAAGGAAAACTTCTATTTCTCAAGAAGTTGAGTATTTACCGTAACCTCGAGTATATCTATCTATTTACAAACTGTTTTATCGTACCTACATGTATACTTAAAGCACTCCTTTTACAGTATTCATTTAACAAAGGAAAATGTTTTATGATTTTTTCAATATTATTTTACACCAAAGTTTATTTTATGTAAGACATTTTTATATACATTTCCGTAAGTTTCATTTCCAGTAAACTAATTCAGAGCCAATGCGGAATCCTTGAGTATTTGAGTACAAAATAAGTTATGTATTCTTGTTTAGACTAGTATAAATATAATTAAAAAAACTAAAATATGCTACTATTAAGGTGATTTGTTGGGTTAACGTGGTAAATAATTATGAGTATTTGAGGGGAATATGTTTACTGGTTATTCAAAAGAATTCAATATAAGAAGGTTAAGATTTTAAATGCTTGTTCATAAGATTTTTATTTGAATATTTACCTCCAAATACGATATTGCAAAAGTCTCTCAATTCAAAAATATATATTCAATTTACAATGATAGGAGGTTTCAATTAAACGATAACATACATGATCAACATTCGTATATTTTTTTACGGCGCTGGCCGATTAACTAATAATATAAATAACAATTAAGCACTGCAAAACATGCAACAAACGCATCATCAAGCTTTCAATTGGGAATAGTTCACCCATCCAGATACTTAAGATATCAAAGGATTAGGCTCTGAGGAGGTCTCTATACTACCTATCAACCCTACTGATTCCCGAATATTAACGTTAAAAAATCTTTAACGATCCTACATGTATTCATTATTTCCGTAAGTTTTTGGATAAATCTAAATATAATAATAGTATTACAATTAAACTATTTAATATGATTTTTAGATATTTAATGACAATTTTTTAACATCTCAATATAGACGATGTAGGATTATTATAGGAGAACAAGGAATCAAGGCACCTACGATACTTTCTGAACTGTCGCGATATGTGGTGTTTGTTGAAGAGCCACACGTCCATAATTTCGGGCAAAAGGTTTTGAAAATGAAGAGTTTGATAATTTTTCAGATTCCCTTTGTCGTACTTGGCCAAAATTAATATAAAACCGACCTTAAAGTACATACCCCCTCAAATCATAAAATTATAATAATTGAAATAAGTCAACGTAGTAAAAAATATCGATGAACAATATGAACAAACCTACATAAAAAACATATGATGAATTGAGAATCTCCTCCTTTTTCTGAAGTCGGTTGAAAATTTTTGAATTTTTTTATTTAATATAGAGATCTGGTATGATACGAAATTATTGTACCATAACACACATGATTTTTTTCGAAGACATTGAAACAAATTTGATAGAGCATAACAACGATTTATAGACTGCAAAAAATGACATTTCAAAAACACCAATTGAACAAAAAATATATTAATCAGTAAACCTGAAGGGCATTCGTGTGGAAGACAAATATTTACCAAAAAATATAAGGTTAGATATTTCGAATTTGTGAAAATTCTCGAATCGCCGAGGAAACATATGTATGGTAAGAATTACACATTTTTTTGCAAATGAAATAAGTTGGGTCGAAATTTACACTGGAATCGTTCATTAAAAAATATTTTCCTTCTTTATTTGTTGTCCTCTTAGGTACGTCTTCCAAAAGTTGGCGATTACTTCAACGAATCTCAATTAGCATTAATCGCATCACGTATAAACCTCATTGGTCATGATTTTGCCCTTTCTCAACGTTATGTAAGTTCTGATAGTTCTTAAGAAAAACAAAATTATAAGTTGCGAATGTGAGAGTGGATGAGAAATCATAGACTAAAAGTAAAGTAGTCTGGTTAGATAGGAATAATGAATAATGAGCATCAGATAAAACAAATACATGAATATGAAAGAAACGGCCTGAGTAGTAGAGGTCGACTATTTAAATAATGTTTTGAAAGAAGGTAAAGTAAGAGGTCAAAGTAGAGCATGGAGTACGAAAACGATGTCAAATGTATGCCGAGACTTTGCATACATGGTGTCTTATTCAATAGAGACATGGAGTGATGGTATCATTGGTAATGTAATATTATGCTTACCTTACTTTCACAAGGTTTATTTCCTACATATGTTTTGAGAAGTATTTTTTCATATTATCGATGTTAGTATTTGACCTGAAGGTAAATCGATATAAATAAAATGTTGTATTTAACGATAAACTTTCATAAATACACAAAGGAAAATGAACCCGCTTACACAAAAATTACCTGTCAGACAACCTGTGCGTCATTCTTCTATCGGAAAATCTATTTTTAAGTGTAAGGGTGAGATTACGCCCATACAAATCCAAGATCACAAATCTAGAACGTTTCAATGTATGTATGTATTCCCTTTGTACCATACAATCTTTATCATTCGTACAAGCTATTTATGAAGGTTTTGATCGCAGTTTTATCAGCAATGTGGAGTAAGAAATAATTGATTATTAGAACAATGTAATTTTCTTCTTCCTTGGCCTCATGACTGAAGATAGTGGCTAAACTCGTTAAACATTCTGCTTTCATGTGGGTCGAGTTGGGTTGTTAGTTGAATGTCCTGTAGCGGACTAAACAAGGTCACTGTCATTCAGTGAGCTCGTGTCCCGAGGGACTAACAACGTTCTTGTTTATCCCTGATATGAGGACAAGACTTCGTCAATTTCGGACCGTCCCCAATTTCTGGAGCTTTAATAGCTACCTTCATAGATTCCACCTCAAACTCGTCCTCGTATCAGTTATGCCATCACCCTGACCAAACTTCAGAGCACATCCTCTGGGAATGCTCTCACCCAAATGTGTCCTACAACAGAACGGACCTCCTCGCTGCTGTCCGTGGGCCTCTTCAAGGTCCTATTGGGCATGCGGATTTAGTGGTCTCTAAGAAGAACTTCAAAGCCCTCAAATTGTTTTGCCATGGCTATAGTGCCCTTCTATCTGCTGAATAAAAAAAATGTAATTCCAGAGTGTCCTTGGTCAACTCTCTGATTCCCAGTTTTACAGTCACAGGCGGCTTGAAGTACTGTCGCGAAAATCCATGTCTGTGAATATTATTTTCACCGACGTTGATTGTTACTTTTTTGCACAATTGTGCCGAGACCACGAGTCTAGAGGAGCTTCTAGAGCTACTCTTCGTGCCATGTATATTTTGTAATTCTTACTAGTGTTCTGCGAAGGGGCCGTTTTCAGTCCCCATATGCGGAGCGGGTGGAGGTGGACGTAAACAATGTCACTCCATCAAGTCGATGAGCGACTTCTAAATTTTCAACTCTGTTTCCCATTGCGAGATTCTCGAGATTATCAGGGAAACCCTCCTGGTATTGTGTTTAAAAAATAAACATTTCGATGACATTTACAAATTGCTCACCTTTATTTTCATAGTGACATTAAACAAAAAACATAATTTTTTTAATTATTTATTCAATAAAACAATGGAAATAACAATTGTTAGAATTTGTTAACTGTTTTTTTTCTCTTTCCCAAAAAATAAAACATCAATACAAAAAGCATCAAAACAAAAAAAGCATCAATACAAATAGCATAAAAACAAAAAAAGCATCATTACAAATAGCATCAATAAAAAAAGCATCAAAACAAAAAAAAACATCAATACAAATAGCATAAAAAAAGCATCAAAACAAAAAAAAAGCATCTATACAAAAAGTATTAAAACAAATAAAATCATCAAAACAACAAATTAACCCCTTTTCTATTCTTTACTTTAAAGTGTTTCATTATTTTGTTACCTAGCGATTCATAATTTTACTGTCTTATATCCGTTGGAAGTTTGTTGAAAAAATGTTCTGCCATGTATGTGTAATGGTGCTGCGCATATGATGTGTTTAATTTTTCACGATCAGGGATTAAAGATTTGGATTTTTTTATTTAATTTGTAAAAATACTAATCGCCATAATGCCAATTGGTGGTAAATATTTGAACTAGAGATCTGGTGTTTCTGTATTCAACAGATAGCGCTCATCTAAAATACATAGCTGGTTATAAAAATTAAAAATTCAATATTTACAATTTTGTATAGTGTCACTATTAAAATAAAGGTGCGATTGGTTCTCATAGCAGTTACATTCTCCGCCAACACAATATCTCTAAATCATCATTTCTCTTTCTGACTGATGAATTATATAAACGGAAAACATTTTTCTGTTTTAGTTTAAAGCATTTTCTTTGCTGAACTATGTGAGATGTTATTTTTCCCGTTATATTTTCGATAACCCGGCTCTTACCGGACATCCGATAAGAGTGAACGTATTATTGATTATTTATTTCAAACATTTTGGTCACATGTGCACAATAGTGGGCTTGATCATATGGTGAGGTAAATTGTGTATATGACACGTACCAATTTATATGAATAAAATATATATTGAAACAAATAAAACAAAGATTTAGATGGGGGGTGGCAGAGAGGTTAGCGCGCTGGGTTAGTAATCCAGTGGTTGCGAGTTCGAATCCTGCCACGACCGATATCGTTCGCCTAAGTACAAGAATTTGCTTAATTAAGGAAATGTATGGGGATGTATATGTACGTATTACAAACACATTATTCATTCTTAAAAAAAAAACGGAGAAGTTGGGACAACGATATGATAAGGAGACAAATTTAAGTGTTATGTTTTAGGAAACGATTCCTTACAGTTCTGTTGAAAACGAGAAGTGTTCATGAAACTTTATTCTAAGCCGGTACAGTATAAATACTTCTTCTTTTTCTTCCTTTTCATAGATTCGAAGATCTTTTTCTACCGCTATTCTGTCTCCTGCGATGTGGACTGTCAGCTGTCTCGCCATCTCTTTGGAGGTCTTCCTAGTGGTCTTCTTCCAGCTGGGTTCTCCTGGAGAACGATACGTGGGAATCTATTTTCATCCATTCTGTTTCTGTTTACATGTGAGTTTCAATATCGCCTCCGCTGTCTTCCCCATCTGACGATGTCTTCCGTGCTACACTTTTTTTTTTTATTTCAGTATAAATAAATCATCATTAAATATTTATTAAAGACTTTTATAAGCTGTAAAAAATCGTTCAAAAAGTAATAAGAAGGTTTACATAACATATTCTAAGCTTAAATATGTATATTCATACATACATAGATTGTTTCTCATGAAAAATCCTCTGTACCATTTTCCGAGTGCAAACTCTGCAAATTAATTACGTTCACAAATAAATAAAACAAGTTTCCCATATTATCCGGAGCGTGGTGGGGGGGGGGGGGAGGGGGTGTCTCCTCCGTATAAAGATTTATACTTGGTAGCTTGTAACAATCGCTCTCGTAAAATCCACCTAATTTTTCTATCCTCTACTTTAATTCCCTCCCTGAAGAATTAGCGCCGTCGCATTATTGCGGAGACGTGTCACCAGGAATATATTATAATGGGTTGTTCGGAAAATCATATCGTTTTTTTTTTCTCCAACAGAAGAATTATTTATATCATTTCGCGGATGACTTCAAACTAGAGCCGCATTGTCATTATATATTTTGACGGCTGATACAGCAAGACTTGTTTGTAAACAAATTTTTTCGATTGTGCGCAATAATTTCTATCACCATTCTTACTCCTCACTAACCCAAGGGGATATAGTGGTGAGTTATGATTTCGCAATTTTTAAGGGTATTTTTTATTGCAGATTATCAACTAGTACCATGCTGAGATTGTATTCTGAAAGTTTCATCACAATGTATCTGTGTGTGTGCTATGTTCTGTGTGCAGTGTGCTATGTGCAGGGTGCTATGTACGGCGTGTTAATTTTTACTTTATCGATTATAGACTAAAGTACTTATTCGATTATTTTCAAATTTTGCAAATATGTATATCTCATACTCGCTTAGATCCCATTAGATTTTGAAGGATATCTGAATAGTGCTTCTCAATTTTTTTAACTGTTAAATATTTCAAAGTGACCCCAAGCACAGGAAATTTAAAATTTGATATTTTTATTTTCAAATTGATAAAAAGACACATCACTTTTATAAAATGGCATTGAAGAGTTATAAAGTTTTCTTAATAAAATATTTAAATAAAAAACAATTTATCAAACTCATTTCATGAAATGCTGAATATTTTCCATACAAAATTTGTATAATTTATAGAATGACTTGTTAGTGAGGAGTTTAGCGTTGGCCACAACCCACTTACGTTTACTATCGATAAAAGTGACTTCACACTAGAGCCGTATAGTCATTATATATTTTGACGGCTGATACAGCAAGACTTGTGTGGCGACTGCGCCAATTGCGCCAATTGCGCCGCGCAGTGCTTCGCTGCGCTGAGTACTTCGGCAGGCGCCATCTTGCCCTGCGCCGTATTCACAGCCCGTCTCCTATTTAAGGGGAAGCACAGCGCGCCCACACCATTCCGCTCATCCAGATCTCGAAGCTAGGCATCACGCTGCCCGACCGCTCGTCGTCGTTCAAATCGTCCGCGTTTCAAATTTACATTTATATTCATTAAATAATAACTCGACATTTCTGTACCAAGTAATATTAGTAAACATCAATTGTAATCATCATCTTGATAAATAAAAGAGTAAGTTAAATTTCCTGTTATATCTTTCAATCTGTCTACCATTCCTACCTGAGTAATATTTGATAATAATATTTAATCTATTGTATACGGTATCGCAGTTGCTTGGTCGATCAATCTGTGGCTCAGCTGTCGGGACTATCCGAACAGACCGCCACCAGGTTCGAACCAAGCGGTTGAGATATCATTTGGGTTGTATGTAGCTAAAGGCGGACAAACAGGTAATACCTACACGTCCAACTGACCGACCTTACCACCTCAATTACAGGCTTGCATATCAGCTCCGGCTGGTATGCAATCGCTTCCAACCAAGTGACCACTCTGGCACTTTAGTAAGCTCTACATACCACAAATCTTCCTAACCCCAAAACTGGTGACTCCCGATCGTGTCTCTGAACACCCACCAGTCCAAAACTGGTGACCCGAACGTGTCTGAACATACCTTCTAAACAGTCCCAAAACTGGTGACTCCTGATCGTGTCTCTGAACACCCACCAGCCCAAAACTGGTGACTCCCGAACGTGTCTCAGAACACACACATACCTTCAGAAACTGGTAAAATTCCGAAATCGTTTAAAAAACTCAGGTACTTTTATTTTGTGCTCATAATTTCAATTGTTATTCTGTGGTAAAAAAATCTGGTGAGCCTATCACAACCTATTGTGCCTTTTTAACGTAAAATCAGTAGTTTTATTAAACAGAACAATAATACGTGTTCATTAATATACTGCGTAACATTTTACTGCACGACAGAAACAAAGGATTTAACAGGAATTAATACTTGAACAGCGAGGTCTGGATGAACGGAATCACTCGAGCAGGTAACACATATATTACAAGCTAATATATTAAATACATTTGTCTTATAATTTGTCAAAAATTAATTACAAGTGTACCCGCTCAAAAAACGCTCAAAAACGCTCAAAAACGCTCAAAAACGTTCAAAAACGTTCAAAAACGCTCAGACGCAAATTCCACCAAAATTAACAAACTTACAATTGTTTAATATATAACTAATATGTACTTTATATATTTTTTTTTTCATGACTGACGAGACGCAAAAATAATCCAGACGGAACAATTAAAAAAGAAGCTGCCTAAAAAAAAAAACCAAAAGTACCAGAAAATAAATAAATACATACAAAGGACGAAGGTATAAAAATAAAAAGCAAAAAGCCAGAGAACCAAAACTCCGAATAGAGGTATAAAAATTATAATATTATTAAAAAAGCCTAAAGTCATTCTAAATATTTTACTTCTGTTCATAATTGATAAAGCGCAAAAATAAAAAAATTAAAATTAAAAATAAATTTCACAAAATATTTATTTTTGCTAAATATCGTAATACGTAAAAATTAAAAAAATATCAATAAAAATTATAATCATAAAACCGTTATCATAAAAACTGAAAATTAGAAACATATAGTTAAATAATTATTATATTCGTAAAACGCATATTTTTAAGTAAAAATTCAGTAAACCAAATATATATTTAAAAATGTTACACCGTGTCCATCGGTAATAAAAAAACAAAGGTAAACGAACTTCAAACAAAAGGCTCGCTGAATGAACTCGTATAACCCCTATATAACAGCGATAACGATCAGGTCAATACCCCATTCACAAAAGTGAAAGTTACCGTGCATAATAATATTTAAACATCTTCGCCAATATAATAGTATACGTCGAAAAAATAAAATACATTAAATATTTAAATAAATTAGATACATCGTTTCTAAACATAATATAGGAATAAAACAATTGTATACAATTACAATTAAATAAAATAAAATACGTACGCAAACGAACATTATAATATATTTTTAAAATATTTTTTCGAAATAATTTTTTGAAAATAAACTAAACTAATGCTTCTAAAACTATAATATTAAAATATTATTCTAAAAAATAAACTCCAACAAGCATACGATACGGAAGTTTAAAACTATTACTATAATATAGAAAGCAAATTTAAACAATAACTAACTACAAATAAACATTGTTTTTAAATACAATCGAAATAAATAAAAATAAAAAGCCGTGATACATTGAACAGCTACAAATAGCTAATGTTGAACAGCTACAATTAGCTAAACACAAAATATTTTTTATATACAAAATATTTTACTTTATTTTTTATAAAAAAACACTACAACTATAAAACCATGATCGAACAATAAAAATAATACGATACGATAGCGAATACGTTCCAGAATATAGAAACATTGAAACTATAATATACGGTAGTAAAAATACCTAACCATAATCAAACATTAAAACCTTATTATATATTAACTATATAATACAGCAACAAACTGGTACTATAAACTAAACTATATTATATTAACTATGTAATACTACAAAAAGTATTATAAAAACATTAAAATTATAAAACATTGAAACATGGCATACATAATAATAATAAATATTATAAACATACTCGTATATTAAATTTAAAAAAAAAACATTGTACAATACAATACGAAACAAACAAATAACATTATATGGCATCATACATAATACAATACTTCAGCAACGAGTATAAACATACTTATAAATCAAATCAAATGGAACTTATAATACTTATAAATACTTATAATCAAATGGAACTTGCAAATTATAACAAACATTATTTTATACCTATCAATCATCGCAAGTACAAACATTTACATTGTATAATTCTATTGTATAATTTTAAAATTTCAAATTGAGCATCAAAGACATCAACAAGAATCATCTGGACGACTTCATACAGCAACTAGCTGCCCCCGCATTCAACCGCATCACTACATATAAGAAAAAAATTATTTATGATGAATCACATCATCATCATCATCTGGACGACTTCATACAGAAACTAGCTGCCCCCGCATTCTACCGCATCACTACCGGGAAGAAATTAATTATGGAGGAACCACTGCATCTTCACATCATACCAGCATTCAACCGGAGCATCGCTGAGGATCATCATTGGTACCGCCAATACTCACTGCTCAACACCGCTGAAGAACCAGCAACGTTTGCCTTTTGAGAACATCTCCGTGCCAGCATCACACATACACTTACTACAAGAGCACGCAAAGTCTTCCCCAAGTCATCGCCATCATTGCTCTGACGAGGAACGATTTTGTTGGACATACAACGTCTCTTCCTTCATGGCCTGCACGCAAAGAGCTAATGTCAACCTCCTTGCGACGCATGAAGAAACGAAGCTGCTCAACATTTACGTGTCACCGCCCTGAGGAGTTCACATCAATCCTTCTCCGGTTTCACGAAATGTATACAGGTTACACTGAAGTCCCATGCACTTCAAAGCCGTCAACATGGCGCACCGCAAATACCTACAGGTTACACTGAAGTCCCATGCACTTCAAAGCCGTCAACATGGCGCACCGCAAAACCCTACAGGCTACACTGGATACTCTACATCCAAAGCTGTCTCCTGACGACACGCCGAAAACCACAAGACACCCTCGTGCTTCGCCCTTGCCGGCACACGAGGCAGCTGTCGAATATTTATATACAAGCATACACACGCTGAGCACACTGCAAACCATTTCGCCTAGCTGGATAAATACCTACTTCAGGAAGATATTCCCGACAAAGTCGAAGCATCCACGCATACAACTGCATCAATTTTCTACATACATAACACATCTACTTCATCCTGAACAAAAAATAGAACTTCTACACTTCATAACAGAAAACTGGGGACCATTCACAATTAATGGTACAATACGAAGTCGCAATCAACAACACCCAACAAGCTATACCACTGAGGAACACATAAGGATGTCCAGCCAGCACACGCAGGACGACACTCCTCCATTCACCTCAATAGCAGAGCAACCACACGCCATCACAAGAGCAGCAAATCATACCAGCAGCAGATATTTTTAAAAGATAAGTAACTTCATACTTTGTACAAAAACAAATTTATACTTATAATATGATTAACTTTATATATGTATAGATTAAGTTGTATTTAAATAATCACATTACTGTGTATTAGAAAAGACTACTTTTCATATAGAAATTCATTACATAACATGTACATAGCGGTTCAAAAGAAAACCCTATACAAATAACATAACAAATCAAATGCTTTAAAAATTTTTTTTATCTTTCACAGAACGCAATGTAAGGACTTTGAACTTCGAGGAGGGGTCGTGTTTCGTCTAAGCGACTGCCAGCGGGGTCTGTGGCGACTGCGCCAATTGCGCCAATTGCGCCGCGCAGTGCTTCGCTGCGCTGAGTACTTCGGCAGGCGCCATCTTGCCCTGCGCCGTATTCACAGCCCGTCTCCTATTTAAGGGGAAGCACAGCGCGCCCACACCATTCCGCTCATCCAGATCTCGAAGCTAGGCATCACGCTGCCCGACCGCTCGTCGTCGTTCAAATCGTCCGCGTTTCAAATTTACATTTATATTCATTAAATAATAACTCGACATTTCTGTACCAAGTAATATTAGTAAACATCAATTGTAATCATCATCTTGATAAATAAAAGAGTAAGTTAAATTTCCTGTTATATCTTTCAATCTGTCTACCATTCCTACCTGAGTAATATTTGATAATAATATTTAATCTATTGTATACGGTATCGCAGTTGCTTGGTCGATCAATCTGTGGCTCAGCTGTCGGGACTATCCGAACAGACCGCCACCAGGTTCGAACCAAGCGGTTGAGATATCATTTGGGTTGTATGTAGCTAAAGGCGGACAAACAGGTAATACCTACACGTCCAACTGACCGACCTTACCACCTCAATTACAGGCTTGCATATCAGCTCCGGCTGGTATGCAATCGCTTCCAACCAAGTGACCACTCTGGCACTTTAGTAAGCTCTACATACCACAAATCTTCCTAACCCCAAACTTGTTTGTAAACAAATTAAATTTGTTTGATTGTGCGCAATAATTTCTGTCACCATTTTTTACTATCGATAAAAATGACTTCACACTAGAGCCGCATCGTCTTTATATATTTTGACGGCTGACTTACAGTAAGACTTGTTCGATTGTGCGCAATAATTTCTGTCACCATTATTTACTATCGATAAAAATGCTGTTTAAATAAGAAATAAAATCTCGTTTCGAAAATATGTATTAACAGAGCACTAGTGCCAAAAGTGTTTTGCAAAATTTCGATCGGGAAGGCCATTTGAAGCTGATGAAAGCAAAATAAAGCATTGATTGATTCAAGCTCGTGACATCTTTTAGATTGATATGAGATTGATCGAATTCGATTGTTGATTAACACGCGAAACGCCTTGGTTTAAATTTCATTTTTCATTGTCCCTAAAAAATATTTCCATTTATAATTATGGTATTTGATCCAGAATCAAACATTTTGTCGCTTCAACTATACATTAAATGCATATCTCAATATCCTTGCAAACTACCTACTTGAAGAAAATGGTAGTTATTCGACATTGTTTGCAACTTCCCAGTACTGACACATGGTTTTTAAACTGTCACCTTCACAATACAAAATCTCTTAAATTTATTGAAATCGATCTTTCACGGTGTTCTAGTATGATCCAAGTGAAATCATTCGAAATTGTGATATCCTTTGACTTGTGACAATTTATTTTTGACAGATTGTAGGATTTCACTGTTCCGATACATTTCACATTGTTCATACCTACTAGACCCCCAAACCACGTGAAACGTCTTGATTTAAATTTCTTCCTTTATTTTCATTTAAAAAATCCTATTTAACTATTGTGTCGGATCCACAATCAAACATTAAGTCGTTTTAAGCATATCTTAATGTCGTTGTAAGCCACTTGAAGACAAAGGTATTCAATATTGTGCGCAACATCACAAAACAAAACCTCTAAAATTTATTGAATTCGATCGTTCGTGGGGTTCTATTTAACCATGTGAAATTATTCGGAATTGTGATATCCAATAACTTGAGACAATTTTTTTTGACAGGTTGTAGGAAATCGCTGTTCCGAAATATTTCACGTGAATTACCATGATTTCAATTTTCGTCTATCATTTCCATATGACTTTCCAAACAACCAAATATATAGGTATACAGCCCAGGCAGCTTTCTTTATCTCATAATTATGCGACCGTGAAATAATTTATATAAGCCGAGGATTATTTCCATTTCGAGAGTGTGGTTTAGGTTTCGTATTCACATTCCTGAGACGTGTATATTAAACATTCGCTCTAAGAAAAGATGTTGAGGGAAATTTTCGTATGCAAGATACGTTTATACAAGTACCGGAGAAGTACTAAAATATAACATGCGCTGTGTAGAGCAATATTTCCCAACGTAGGATGCTGATAACCATACAGGGACAACTTGATTTTTTTTAAGAGAGGCAATTTGATTGATAAAATAATGTAAAAAATACGATATTTCGTACAACCTAACTACCAAAAATTCCATTATCATGTATCATTTAATTAAATATTTTTAAAAAGCTCTGTCTCACGTTATTTATCCATCGCTTATCAAATCTTCTTGCGGAAGTATCTTATTTATTTATTTATTTATTTATTAAACAAATTTTCAGTACATAGTATAATATAAATAGAAACAAAAAAAAAACATACACACATATTACACAGATCATATTACACATTACACCAAAAATCCCACAAGGCTTAGCCTGTATGTGGGTATACCTAAATAAAATTTACAAAGGAAGATGTTGGTTGCGCGTTACAATTAAACAGTTTTTAGACAACGCAAGTTGAAAAATCATAAGTACCTACCTAAATGGTGATAAAGAAAATTATACAAATTGCAAGTAAACAATATTCTGATCACAAAAAAGCGTTAAATCATAAATTAAAATAAGTATGTACCCACTTATATTATAACAAATCATAAAAAGCAATGAAGTAAAATCATAAAAAGAAATCTTGAATGTTGTCATTGTTCTTAAGCCATGTCTTAAGATGACTCACATATTTTGAATGGCAATTTAAAGACTTAAGAGACAATGGCAACATATTGTATGATCTGGGAGCTATAAATACAGAATGTCTCTGTGTCGATCTCTTATTGCAATTAGGAACTTTGTAAATACTATTCAGACGGTCACTGGTACGATTTTGTGAATTTAACATGAAAATTTCTTTCTTTTTGTGAATAAACTTAAGACATTGTAGTATATACAGTTTCCTTAGATTAAATAATCCACTCTCTTTAAATAATTGTTTAGTGGGATATCTGGGAGGTTTGTTGTACATTTTTTTAATTATCATTCTTTGTACAATTTCTAATGGAGCAATATGACTGTCCAATACTCCTCCCCATGCAATCATGCCATAAGTTAACATAGATTGTACCAAACGCACAAGAATCCCTTTGTAAAGTGTGCATAATATGTACATATGTAACAATAAATAATTAGGTACCTACTGATAATAACGGAGTTCAGCAATGAGGTTCATCGTGTATTCTGAATGTAGTGCTTTTTAAGGTGAGACGAGACTAGTGTGTGGGTATACACGCATGTGTTGTGCTCCATTTTGTTATGTACACCCGCACATCTGTCGCCGGTTACCTCACACTGTGGGATATGCCGTGATTGTATGAATGAATAATAATTCCAATATATAATACCCCCTATTAAAATCATCTAGTACCGAAATTTCAGTTAAAAGTTCTCCGAGATATGTTTTGAAAATTTACTGTCCCTAATCAAAAACGGTTTCTTTGGAAAACAATTCAATATTTTAGTGATAAAAATGATGCGTTTAATGGAACATAAGAATTTTAGAATGGGTTAGATGGGGTATGGATCAAATAAGGTTTGGAAACATTGGTGTAGAAAATGGAAATATAATATGCGATATTTGAAATATTGTACCTACTTCCGAGTACAGCGAGTGTTTTTGAAAGATGTACCGATTTTGTTACCTTTTCATTATTTAATAACTAGGGAGAAAATTTATATGAAGCTTTGGGCGAATTGTGCGGTACACACATATTGAACGAGAAAATGTACAAAAGATTTTAAACGATTTTATTGTGTCTCGTCCCGTTCAAAATAGGGTAAGAATGGAAAACAAACCACTTATACATAATAATTATATTCTTGTAAATAATATAAGACTTACTCTTATTGATATATGTGTCGGTGGCAAGATAGTTTGTGAGATAGACAAGAAATTCGTATGATCCAAGAACGAATCTTTCCTCGATAGTTTTTATTCACCGCATGTTTTCACCGCAAGTAATTAATGAGGTGATGAAACATTTTTGTCGTGAACAATTTTTTGGTCTTTCATAGGTTAAAAATCCTTGGTTTTATTTTTATCGAGCCCGCGAATATATTTTTCAAGTTAAAGAACTTTTTCACAGAACGCGAGATCATTTATTTTATTTTATGCGCCCTAAGGGTGCTTTTACATAATTGTAAAATTAATATGGTACATATGTAATATATACATATATGCTTACCATAAATAGGTACTTCTTCTTTCATCTTCCGGTGCCATGTCAGGAACCCCCGACGTCGGCTATCACTCTGGCAAATCCCTCTCTGTCCTGTGCTGCTCGGAATATCTGTTCCACGGTCCTGAAGCCGGTCCATTCCATAATGTTGCGCAGCCAGGACATCTGTCTCCTTCCAGTCCCTCGGCGACCTTCTATCTTGCCTTTCAGTATTAGTTGGAGCAAGTGATACTTCTCCCCCCTCATTATGTGACCCAGATATGTGATCTTGCGGACCTTTATTGTGGACAAGAGTTTCCTGGTTGTTCTGGCTCAACTTAAGACTTCTGAGTTCGTAACCAGATCTGTCCAAGGGATTTTGAGCATTCTATAGGTACTATAAATTCAAATAGGTACTATAATAATAAAATTACTAAAAAAAAACAAAAAATAGAATAGAAGAAAATTACAAATAATTATCTTAATGTGTAAAATCTCGTCTCACGATATTCGTACACGCTGATTTACGAAACCGTCCAATCGTTATCTATGAAATTTTCTAAATATATATGGTTGGTTCCGGTTTGAAAGATGGGATAGTTTTGGACCCGATAGGTGGCGCTGTTATCGAAATATTTTCATGTCATCGAAAAAATATATTTTAGTTTTTTTTCAGATTTCTCATCTTAAAATATAGTAAAGCACAAATTTTATCTTCCCTACACCTCCCCAAGGATTATTTAAAGCAAAATAGGGTCGAAATTCATTATTTAGTAATTTAAGCATTCAACGGTGTGAACAAATCTGAATTACGCATCTAGAGAATTATAACTAGTGCTTAGAAAACGCACTGGTCATTTTACCAGTGTCGCATGAGCATTCAACGCAAGTGGGTAATAATAAGTATTATTAAAGAAAGTGTCATACAATTACTTAAATAATATGTTGAGAAATCTAATTAATTTGAAACATGTGATGAACTGCGAATACATTAAAATCCTTTTCCTAGCCTTGAATGGCAAAGGTATGGATAAAATTATTCCTGCAACCAATTTTCCATTCAATTCATAAAGTAACTCGCCCACGCGAGTCACTATTATTATTAAAGACTAACTAAACCTAATCAAAAAAATAACGGGAATGAAGATGTAAATCTACGTTAGTAGGTATACATCATACTCTTCACCATTCCATTGTGTAGATAATAAAAATGTATTTCCTAAGAAACGTCTCTAATAATTGATGCCAAACTCAAGTTGCTTTGCCGTCAAAAGATAACGTAGATAGTTAACTAGTAATATCTTCTACAAGAAACACGTTTCCTTCATTAAGCTCTTACCAACAGAAAGTAACATACCTACAACTATTCAGTTATTAACTTCATCCAATTATTGTTCTTCGAATGGAAGTAAATCAATAATCCCTATTTATAAATCTGTTTGATTCCGAATGGTTTCCGAATAGTTTTAAAGATATTTACAAAATTGGATATACATATCTATTATCTATACATTAACATCAGCAACTATAATTTATTCTTTATTTGAAAGGTAACAAGTAGATACGCATACATTCACCAAAATAAACATTTTTTTATGGAATACTAGTGAACCCCCGGCAAACTTCGTATTGCCTGTATAATTATATTAACTAATCTTAGGAAAAATTTCTTTACTAACCGGGCCACCTCCAATTTTAACAACCTGCTCAATAACATTGACTTTTTTCATACCCAATCTCTACACTCGTTCAAAATTGCGATAAAGCGCCAACTTTGCACTGATAACATAACTCAAAATTCCACTCTCTAGTATATACATTATGATAGGGTCTCCAATTCAGAATTTTGGGGGTCCATCTATCATCTCTCTGTCTTGCCACATGACCTGCCCATTGCCCATTTATCATAATAGAAGGGGTGTAGGGAGACCACAGAGGAGATGGACTGATGACATTGTCGAACTGGTGGGACATGGGTGGAAACAGAGCGCCCAGGACAGAGAGAAGTGGAAAACTCAGGAAGAGGCCTTTATCCAGCAGTGGAGTGAAAGGGGCTGAAAGAAGAAGAAGAAGTATATACATGAATATATGTATGTGTCACCATAATGGTTGCAACACCTTCTTCGTTGATCCTTAAGTAAGTTAGAATCCCATGTTATGATTCTAGAATATAATCCTCTCTGTACTATTCCCTGTATGTTTCAGGTGTGTTCCTATAATTTTATTTTTTCTCATTTTTCGTAAATTGTATATTAAGCTTTTAAAATTACTTGATATGATGTCCTATTACTATGTACCGTAGTCTACATTTACTTGTTTTTTTTTAAATTGTTTTTAATATCATTATGCTCTACTGTACTGTTGGATATCCAAAATAAATAAAATAAAAAAATAAAAAAAAAAAAAAATAATTAAAAATGGTCCTTCATTACCACCCCTCGCTTCAGACCCTTCAGTACCACCCGTCCCTTCAGTACCTCCCGTCCCTTTAGTACCTCCCGACCCTTCAGTATCTCCCGTCCCTTCAGTACCTCCCGTCCCTTCAGTACCTCCCGTCCCTTCAGTACCTCCCGTCCCTTCAGTACCTCCCGTCCCTTCAGTACCTCCCGTCCCCTCAGTACCTCCCGTCCCTTCAGTACCTCCCGTCCCTTCAGTACCTCCCGTCCCTTCAGTACCTCCCGTCCCTTCAGTACCTCCCGTCCCTTCAGTACCTCCCGTCCCTTCAGTACCTCCCGTCCCTTCAGTAGCTGGGAAGACATGCGAAGAGATGAAAGGACAGTTGGAGTTCCAGGATTCTCCTAATTCATAGGTAAAATGACCAAATACACGATGAAGAAGAAGAAGAAGAAAAAAGTTTAAATCCAGAAACTGACCTGGAAGACCTGCAAAGAGATGGAAGGACAGTTAGAGCTTCTTCTCTCAGAGTATTACGTCATTTTGCCTTCATAGGTAAAATGAGCTCATACCCGATGAAGAAGAAGAAGAAAAATTTTTTAATCCAGAAAACCATCCCGGTCACGCTCGACAATTCACCAAAGTTTCATTGCAATCGGATGAACGGTTCCAAGGATAGTCCACCTTCATAGGTAAAATGACCTTATACCCGATGAAGAAGAAGAAGAAGAAAAATTTTTTAATCCAGAAACTATCCCGGTCATACGCTCAACAATTCACCAAAGTTTCATTGCAATCGGATGAACGGTTCCCAGGATAGTCCACCTTCATAGGTAAAATTACCTAATACCCGATGAAGAAGAAGAAGAAGAAAAAATTTACAATGTAGAAACCATCCTGGGCATACGCTCGACAATTCACCAAAATTTTATTGTAATTGGATAAACGGTTCCCTGGATAGTCCACCTTTATTGGTAAAATGACCTTATACTCGATGAAGAAGAAGAAGAAAAATTTTTTAATCCAGAAACCATCCCGGGCATACTCTCGACAATTCACCAAAGTTTCATTGCAATCGGATGAACGGTTTAGGAGCGAATTCAACACATACATACATAGATACATACATACATAGATACAAACATTTAAATTTATAATATAGATATTGATTGAGACACGCAGATTCTGAACATGGGTTCAATCCAGTAAACTAACCGTTGTGCCACCAACATATCAAAATAATATTGTATTTTATAATCTTATCTCTCAATCGTGATATTTTGTATCTACGATGGAATTTTTGAATGAGTTAGTCATTTTGGCTTTGTCACTAAAACTAGTTTTGAATTGGTTTTTCTGAACATTACCATTTTTTATGATAACAAATATAGAATTCGTTTGCACCAAGCACTCCATATCTTCACATAATATCCCTGTTGTCCTTTTGGTTGCTGGTCAAAACAAGACAACTCCTAAATAGGGTTGTCCTAAAACGATCCAAATGGATAAGCCATAACATCAAAATTTATGACAATTTTAATCAAAAGTTATACCTAAGTAATTAGAATAATTTTAATAACCAGGTGAGGAAGGTATTGAAAGAACAAAAATCGGAAGTTTTATATAAAAAAAATATATGGGTTTGATTATTGAAAGGCCCCAGACCAGATAGTCCGATGACATCATAAAAGTGGCAGGTCCAGAATGGCGAAGAATGGCACATAAGAGAGACCAGTGGAAGTTCATGCGGGAGGCCTTTGTCCAATACTGGACTCAAGAAGAGGGTAAGTAAGTAATTGTGTGTTTTGACTGGACAAGTTTTTTGTTTGATAATATTTGCAATATTCAAAGATCCTAAATTTAGTTACAAAAGATGTAAAGAACATACATTGAAAAGAAAACACAAGACTTAAACTTACATTCAATCGTCAGCAAATTCTCAATTCATAACAACGTACACGACAAAACTACTAACATAGAACTCAATAAGTGGACCATGAGCTACACAATCATTATATATATGCTTACAATGATTTAGTAATTAATATTATGTAACTAGTCTACCACCTCGGAACAGAACCTGGCCTAGTGAGGACAAACTAACCCAACTCATTTTTTATATTGCTTGGTTAAAATAACGTAATTTTCGGTATTTGTGATAAAAAAAAATTATACAAAGAACTGCGAAAATTCTCACCGTTATTAAATACTTTTTTTATATTTTGATAGACTCAAATAAAATTTATCGTTTTATAGCAATTCCACTTTAACTGTCTCCAATTGAACATAATTAATTTTTGTATCAAATTCTTGCACTTGCACTTTTTCAAATGACACTATTTGATTGATTGATTTTTTTTTCCAAGAAATCTATAATAATAAGTAAAAATTATCACTCTGAAATATGCAGACTGTCATTGAAATTTATGATTCTAAGGAAAATGAATGAAATTCAATTTCACGTAAAAATGACAGAGAATGAATTTGTCTAAAAACATATCCAAATAAATCTCACCTGTTTATGTGTAAGAGGTAATGAAATGCTTAACATCCTGCACATCTCTTAAAATACTTTGTGTAACTACGTTGATAAATGAAAGCTGGCACTAAAATGGTTCTACAGAATTCAGTGTTGTTAGTTATGTCGAATATATTTTAGCTAAGTTTTGCGAGTCTTATTATGCAAATCACATTTATTGTTGTGCTATTTTCTTATTACGACAGTCGTGTCTCCGTTTATAATATTTACCTACGTACGAACACCGACGTTGTTGAAATTCAGCATTTTATTATTCAATGAAAACTAAACAACTTGTGTTTTATTTTATATATCTATTTGCTTCTAACTGACATTTAAACAGAAGTTTATTTATTACGAATGTACAACGTTGTAAAACAACACACTGTTAAACACGAGAAAAATTTTGTACTAAATTTATACTTTAAATTCATTAAATATTCTATGAATCTCATCTGGAAATAGGTATATTCATACATATTATGTTCCACATTCACGTACCTACTGTATTAGATTGTTTAAACTAAGGAAATAGCATTCAATATTTATTACTCATTTACCATGCATAAGTATGTATTCGCGGTTTTTAACCGATTATTATAATTACTGGTGTATAAGTTCCTCTTCGTCTTTTGGTAGACTTGTTGGTCTATGAGATAGAAGCTTTGACTCCTGATTTGATGAAATCCGGCTGTCTTTTCATCTCTTCGGTGGTTTTAATAGTAGACTGCGTCCATAAGGAACTATACATTGACTGCTGTGTAATCGAGCTTATCACTGTTCATTCTGGGTACACAGTTTCGACAATATCTTAACTGAATACATAATATCATATCAAACCAATGACTGATTATATATATCAATTTTTTGGTACGTAAGACAGAGTCCTAAGTCCTTGGTTTGGACCAAGCACTCTATCTCTACACTTATCTCCATTATACGCAAGCCTCTATATCTCTTGGTAGCTGCTACAGCACATTATATCATGCATTTATTCAATAAAGGAGTTTTAAGGAATATAAATTTATCTCTGATTAAATATGTAGGTGTATTTTCTATCACATTTATTTAGCAATTTTTTTTAGATGATCGAAAATTATGTTATGTCATAAATATATTTTGGTCAAACAACACAAACCCGATCCAGTGCAAATGATGAGAAACAATTGAGAAACAATAATAGATAGAAAATAAGCCTTTAAGAAGTTTTGACATAGTTATGGTGCCTAACTATTGTTCGATTACCAGTAAGTTATTTTTTTACAGATATCTTGGTCATACCCCTGATGTTTCTAATTTAAAATGATCTTAAGGCAATGACAGTCCACGAGTGTGAATCTTCCACTCACATTCGTCGATTGTTCTTTTGATTGTTTCGAGATTGCTAATCTAGAGGGCTCCATGAACTAGTTTTCGTGCTATGTATTTTTTTTTTGTCACTCACTTAGCTTTCAGTGAAGGGGCCGTTTACACTCCCCATAAGCAGAGTGGGTGGAGGTGGAAGTAGCGAAATAGATAGATAAATTAGATACCGTACAAACAATATAAAACAGTTTATATATAAAAATGATGCAAGAATTATTGACCAGAGAATACGCAAGATTACGGAATGCAAGATATGGGATGCTCAAGGTGCATTTGTAGGGGGCAGAGGATGCATCGACCAAATTTTCTCTTTACGCATGGCTACAGAAAAAGTTCTGCATAAAAATCAGAAACTTTTCTGTGCTTTCATAGACCTAGAAAAGGCATATGATAAAGTAGATAGAGAAAAGTTGTGGGATATCCTATCAATGTATGGAATGAAGAGCAAACTAATACGTGCTGTTGCGTCTCTGTATGAAAATAGCGGAGCTTGTGTCCGTGTCAACGATACGCTGACAACATGTTTCCCAATTCATAAGGGGGTGAAGCAAGGCTACGTATTATCCCCATGGCTATTCAATCTTTATATTGATCACTGCGTAAGAGCACTAAAGAATGAAAATATAGGCTTGACACTAAAAACTGTAAATGTACGTGATTTGATGTATGCAGATGATAAAGTGGTGATTGCTGAATGTGCGGATGAGTTACAGTATTTAGTGAATAAAGCGTATGAAGGATGCTTGCAGAACGGACTGAGAATGAATGTGAGTAAATCTAAGATATTGGTATTCGAAAAAACTGAAAATATAACTCCGTGTAGAATTAAAGTAGAGAACGAATGGCTACAACAATTAGAGGAATATTTATACTTGGGAAGTATGTTTGAACGGAACGGAAGACCTGATAAAGACATTGAAAGAAGAGTTATGGCAGGTAACAGAATAAACGGAGCTCTCCAGTAATCTCCGATCCAAGCATCTCAAAGGAAGCCAAAATTGTCGTACATAATGCAATTGTAGTGCCCACTTTGATGTATGCCAGTGAAACATGGACGTGGCAAAAAACGCATGAAAGTAGAATAAATGCTGTGGAAATGAGATCACTAAGAAGAGTATGTAATAGAACAATATATGATAGAATAAAAAATGAGGACATACGGAGGGAATGCAAGATAAAGAATATTATTATAAATAAAATGAAAGTGAATTCCTTGAGGTGGTTTGGACATATTGAAAGAATGAATGATGAACGACTGACCAAAAATATATACATGGGTGTAAGAGATTGAGTGAATAGCAGGGGCCGCCCCAGAAAGGAATGGCATGACCATGTGAATGATATTTTGAAAGAAGGAATCGACGAGCATGTATGAGACGATGCATGGATGTAAAGGAAGCTAGGAATGTATTCAAAAATAGAGGAGTATGGCGCTCGGTTCTCTCTGCTTACCCCGTAAGGGATATGGCGTGATGGTGTGTATGTATGTATATATAAAAAATAAATGTATCAACAGATTAAAATTAACAACATTTGTCAAACATCAAAAAAAATTTCAACAAGTACAAACCGATAAAGTGTAAACGGTAAGAAACAATTGAAAATCAAATATAGAAACAATAATTTATATAAACTAATTAGATACCGTACAAACAATATAAAACAGTTTATATATAAAAAATAAATGTATCAACAGATTAAAATTAACAACATTGGTCAAACATGAAAAAAAAGTTCAACAAGTACAAACCGATAAAGTGTAAATGGTAAGAAACAATTGAAAATCAAATATAGAAACAATAATACATAAACTAATTAGATACCGTACAAACAATATATAAAACAGTTTACACAAACAAAAATAAATGAATCAATAGATATAATATTTTTAATGATGCATTAGATTTATCTGAAATATTTATATCCTTATGTAAACATTTGTTTGTATAAAACTTGCAATTAATATAAGCTACATCTAACACGGAGCTCATAAAGCTAGATGGATGTATTTTCTCCAAGGCATGTTTCCCTGGCGATGGCTGTAAACTTAGTGCATACTGGCGATGTGGTGCATTCCACCTTTGACTAGGGTTGTCAATTAATTTTACAGTTAAGATTATCTGACTATTATTTTATCAACTCTCCTTTTGCTTGTTCAAAACAATTTACATCTTGTCATTGATATAAATCATTTGTACATTCGTTTTTTGTACATCAAAAATTGACATTTCCTGAATACGCTATTTTGTAACCCATTTTAACTATCTGCGAACTCTGCATTATATTTTATTATCTATCAATTGACAAGAAGTTTCAAAAAAGTTGAATTAATTTCAATAACTCTGTTTTAGTTATAAAAAAATGACTGCCTTTGGCCACATTAAAATCGATTGGCACATTTCATAGGACATTAATATCTTACGTTTGTGAACGTGATATAGGTACCTACCTACAATGGTTTTTATGATATAAGATAACGAGATAACTACAGCCGAGTAATACGCATAAGTAGGTAAGTTTTCCTACTAAGTCGGTATCAGGAGCATACTAAATCGGTGTATTAATCATTATTCTAAATTACATTTTGGGGTGTATTCATATTATAACTAATCTAATAGTTTTTGGTAACCCTGCACGTGTGTATACAAATAAATGTGTGTTATACGATACATACATCAATCAACGTTCATAGGTATATATTTGTACTGCAGCTGTAGCTTCAGATCGATTACCTTCCACCCCTAGTGCTTTACCTTCCTTCTTCTTTGAGAGGATTTGCATTGCAGATAGCAGCGCATGCAAACAAGATAAATCATCCTTATATATTGGCTACTGAAGAAATTCAACAACTACCCAATTTGAATCTACTTATTTTTTCGATACCTTGCCCCTGAGTCAAATTGAAAACTCTGTTCGTTATCGTAAACGTCAAATCGCATCCAAAATAAATTAGCGCCTGGCTATAACGAACAGCGCTTTCAATTTGTCTCAAGGGTCTTATACTAAATGACCTTCACACAGATAAATTAATTGTACGCAACTTTGCCTTTTGGGTTTCCTTATATCTAGGAACCTAACAACAAAGAAATTGTTATTCCTGCTATTATAAATAACGCCAAAAATAATATAAACTATTGCTTTACTCTGGGAACGTTTCTGAGGAGCTTTAAGTATTTTTAGGTTCTGAGAGTAGATGTTTTTTAAACCCAATATATTATGTATATGAACGGTTTCGGAGTTGTCATTCGTCGTGAAAAGGCAGCGGTCGCTTAATGCCAAGTGTGAAACCAATTTTGACTCTGTACAAGTGGCGATTAATGACAATTGCTTGTATCAAACGAGTATTTCAAGTTCAAAAATGCAGAATGTGTGAGAAACCATTAATTAATATATACGTTTTTTTCGGGACGGGTCAAACTCGGGATAAAATTGACAAATCAGGACAAACCGTTGCGTTGCAGTTGGCACAAAAGTCCAACGACTCTCCACTATGCTACAGTGGTTGAAAAATAGTATTACGCTCGAATAATTTTCGACAAACAATATTCGTATAGCCAACATTATAGCAAACATTCTAAAACAAACATATACGGTGCGCTTAGAGGGTCAAAGTAAAAAATGGTTTAAACTCATACCAACATTACAAAAGAAAGGAAATGTCGATATACGCTACAGAAAGAATAAATTCGTAAGCCTCTAGCCGGGCAATGAATATTTATACTTGACCTTAACTGAAAAAAAATCACGCACAGGTTACCTATGCTCTGTTAGATATAAAAATGTCCTGAGAGGTTTGGTAGGACATGCGTGTGCTCGAAATTCGGGAAAACCTTACATAAAGATATCATTTATTTGTGTCAGTTCACGTGCTATTCTGAATCATACAAAATCTATGGAATTAATATATTTGTATTTTCAATTAATCTGTGAAGAATTATCGATCGTGCAAGATCCCTGATTTATTAAATACCTAAAAGTGGCAAAAAATAATTTATTATCGATATATCGACAATCAAGCAGACCGAAGAATGTAATACTAATAAAAGTATCCAGAAATCATAAAAGAGCAACGTTTTTATTGTGATAATTCTTTGACGATTGCATATCTAAAAACTCTGCGTTTATGCGTATCCAGCAAATAGGCAAGAAGTATTTATATACAAAACCATTTCAACTGTAATAATTAACAATTAACAGTATAATTTATGTATACATATCGTTCGTATAATATTTTTTTTTTTTTTTGAAAAAATGGGCAACGTACAATAATATTTTTTTAAACAAATATAATAAATAAGAATAGCAACATAAGTACATAATTGTAACTTAATCAGCCCACCTTTGATTTCATGGTGCATTGTACTCACTACTGGTAATAAAAAAAAATATATTATTCCTGTCTAACGTGGCTCCTGAAAAGAATCCTGGACATACAGAATATGTCCACGGACCTGATCTTTTCCAAATTATTATACGTGGTAAGGCATCGGTACAATGGCGAATTTTGAGAAATTTTGAGCGAAAAAGAACGTTGAGGTGTGTCTTGTTCGTCTGTTTGGTATGTTGAAGTTAATAATTTTCAGAAGGTCTGTACAGTCAATATTGAAGTTTATTATGTCATAAAGGTACATTAAGTCTGAGGTCCTTCGTCTTGTTTGTAAAGTCTGCAATTCATGTTTGTAGTTATTACCAAATTTGTACTTCATATGTTTCAAAAATATTTGTTGTATTCGTTCTATATTGTTAATATAAATATTATATTGTGGATTCCAGATGACTGATGCATGCTCCAATTGACTTCTAACAATTGTGTTATATAGTAAGATAAATGTTTTCACTTGTGTGAATGGTTTGCATACTCTCATCAGGAATCCCAACATTTTATAAGCTTTCAGTGTAATTGTGTCAATGTGTTTGTCAAATAAAAGTTTACTGTCCAGTTGTATACCTAAGTCTCTACAGTCTGATTTCTTATCAATCGCCTCCCTATTGATTGTGTATGTGTATTGTATTGTACTCTTTTTCCTAGAGAATGTAATGGAGTGACATTTTTTTACATTTAGTAACAGCTTATTCGAGACACAATAAGAAGTTAGTCTATCAAGGTCAAGTTGTAAGTCCTCACAGTCAGTAATGTCTATAACAGTTTTGTAGATTTTCATATCGTCAGCGTATAATATGTAATTACTGTTCCTGAAGCATAATCCAATGTCATGTATGTAAATATTAAATAAGAGAGGCCCCAAATGGGAACCTTGAGGTACACCCGATGGCACCTGTGTTGCAGACGATAGATGACCACCGTACTCTACTATTTGGCTTCTATTAATAAGGTATGATTTTAGCCACCTAAGAAGATCACCGTGAATACCCAAAAGTTTTAGCTTCTTAGTCATAATTAGATGGTCCACTTTATCAAAGGCTTTTGAGTAGTCTGTATATATTGCGTCAGTTTGTCTTTTGTTATCAAGGTTGTCATGAATTTCGTTTAGAAAGACATTTAAATTTGTATTAGTAGAACGTCCCCTAACAAAACCATGTTGTTTAGGATCTAAATGGAGTTTGACCGCAAAGTACATTTGATCGTACACGATCTTTTCCAAGAGTTTACTCAAAATGGGCAATTTGGAAACTGGTCGGTAATTTGAAACATCTTTCAGGTTCCCACTCTTAGGTATAGGAGTAACTAATGCCTGTTTCCATCTATCAGGAAATGTACCGTTGGATAGTGACTTTTTAAAAATATGATAAATTGGGATGGTTAAGGAGCTGGCACAGTACTTCAAGAATATGCCTGGTAAATCATCACTGCCCTGACTCTTTCTTATGTCGATTGAACTTAGGTGTTTAGATACTGTTGCTATGTCTAAGTGTATATTTGCTATAGTTTGACACCCTGCAACTTCCTCACTACAATATGGTGTAGAAGAATCGACTGTATTGAAAACAGAGGCAAAGTAATCTGACAAGAAATATGCAGATTCCTGTATACTTTGAGCAGTACGATCACCGTTAATTAAACACTGAAATGAGTTAGCATTACGTTTCTTTGATTTAACATAAAACCAGATTTTTTTGACGTTTGATTGAATGGAGTTTTCAGTACTATTGAAATACTTTTCCCTAGCATTAATTGACATTCCTTTTTGTCTTTTACGGAGAAGAGCGAAAGTTTGATAATCTAGAGGATTTTGAGATTGCTTCCACCTCTTATGATATTTTAATTTCTCCTTTTCTAATTTTATTAGTGACGAATGGAACCATATTGGATATTTGTATTGGTGTATAATTTTTGTTGGAAGCATATTGTCAATCACTTTATGTACATTTGAGTAAAAGTTATCAGTGGCTAAATTCACATCATCACAGTCGATTACAGCTGACCAATCAATGTTTTTAAGCTTGCTATTAATCAACTTATAGTCACCCTGTTTAAAGAGTTTTATACATATGGAGGACCCTCCATTCATTTTTAAGTTAGATAATTGAAAATTTAACTGCAGAGGTTTATGAAAGGGATCATCACGTACAAGGAAGGTGTCTGACCCATTAACTTCTACAGGAATATTTGACAGTACCAAGTCTAATACATTATCACAGTGATTTTTTATTTTGTTATATTGATTCAGGCCTGAGAATGTTACACAGTTTAACAATTCCTTAGAGCACATGTCATAAGTACTGTTACCTAGAGTATCCCATTGAATATTTGGCATATTGTAATCGCCAATAATAATAAATACATCATCAGGATATTGTGTTGTTCTGTCTCTGATGATTTCTGTTTGGGAAGTAATAAGAGCTAATCTTTGTGAAGTTGTGAGTTTAGCACTGACACCTGGAAGATATGAGCAGCAGATATGAATTGATTTATTTTTAAGTATATTATCTAATGTTATCCATGTATCCTCTACCCGAGAGGACCAGTTAACATTATTATAAGCCTTTAATTCTTTCTTCACCCCTATAAGTACACCACCTCCTATTGATTTACCAGATGAAACACTATCTCTATCCATTCTAAATACTGCATACCGATCATCGAACAGTTCCCCATCGTATATACCGTCAGTTAACCATGTTTCTGTTATTAGAATTATGTCAAAATTATTTAGTGTTACGCTATGGTAAAATTCATTAGTTTTAGTCCGTAGACCTCGCACGTTCTGATAGAACATCGTAATCCGCTCAGCGCCCGCGCCAATAACCAAATAAAACCAGTTTAATAGACCACATAATTAAATGATAAGGTAAAGCAGGAATTGCCACTATAAACAGAAAAAGTAAAATAGAGTATATGCTCAAATGCACTTTTTCACATAAACCAAATAAGCTGATAAAATAAAAGAACAGAGGAAAATAAAATATGTAATAAGCTATAGCAAAAAAAGTCATGAAATTAAAAAGGTAAGCCGATAAAATTAATCTTGAGTCAATGTTTGCAGCTTCCTTATGCTTGTGATTTCTATGGGGCCGGAAAATTGATTCTTTCTCAGAAAGATTTTCCCATCTCTGACCCATAAAAAATCGTATCCACTTTCCTTTCTGAACACTTTTGTAGCATGAAGAATCTGTTTATTTTTCCAAGTTAAATGTTCGTTCACATAGACTCTTCCTCTGTTACCAGATACATCTTTTGGACTGGATGGAATTCCTTTGTGTTTTTTTACCGCTGCCAGAAATACGTCCCTCTTCCCTTTGTCCTTTAGTCTCAGAATAACACTGCCCGGTCTCTGTGGATTAGCCGATTTCTTGCGAGTAATAAACATTAAATCATCATTTACAAGTCCACATCCAACTGAGGCAGCTATATCAATGACCTCCTTATTAAGATTCAAATTTTTGTCATTTGGTATTCCAAAGATCTCCAAATTACAAGTCAAAATAGATTGTTGTTGATTATTGTTATAAGTTTCCAGTTTATCAACATAAATTTTCAATTCAGCAAGTTCAGAATCCATCTTCGACTCCAAAGTCATATTTTTTTCACTCAATTCCTGATTTGAACCTTCCAATTGAGATATTTGGTTTTCCTGCTCAACAATCCTCTGCTTAGCGGCCAAGAGATCTGTATGAAAACTATTATATTTATCACTCATTTCTTGTAGAGTTCCTTTGATATCGTTAATTTCCATGATGATCTCTTTATTCCCTTCCTTCACTGCACTAGTTATCATGTTTCGCATATCCGTTATATTCATAGGAGAGTCGCTGCCTGATTGGGCTGCAATTCTTTTACTCATCTTTCAGATTATTTCAATTTGACAGCTAGTATTGAAAATGTACTTGTATTTGTGTAGTACTGTCAGTAGGTAGGAATAAATTAAAACAGATGTCAAAACAATAGGATATAAGAAACCTCCAGTTTTGATGAATTTACACAAAAACCATGAAGTATAGAACCAAAATTAATCACAGAACCAGGTCACAATCACTTATTAAAACTATTTTTTTATTCATTGAAAAAATTGGTACTAAATATAGTATTTGTAAAAAAGCTAGGAGCAAAATTAAACAGTTGTCACTGTACAGAAGTATAATTGTTGTGTGTTGTTTAGGTATAGTTGTTTGGTATAATATTAGGTATAGTTGTTTGCATGCGCTATCGTTTCAATAATAATAATCTTTCACATAAAAAACCGACTTCAAAATGATTGTTGGTCAAGATAGAAAAATGTGTGGTGTTCGGTTCTCTATGCCTACCTCATGAGAGACATTACGTAATGGTATATATGAAGTAATCTTATCTTTCATACAATTCGCCTATACAATAATAATACGCAAAACCAAATTGATGAGTTTCATGATTTCTCATGATTCCCATCATTAAAATATGCCATATATTTTTTTATTTGATTCTGCCGCAATTTTTTTTTTAATTGTTTCAGAAACACCCATCATACTACTCCACCAAGAATACCTACATATCAACAATAGTTTAACAAATAATCCCTTATATTGTAAGCACTTAATGCATTTCTCTGTCCATTAGGGCACAATACCATGTACTGTTACACCGGAAAAAACCAGCCATTACCATAAATATATTCATTTAATAATTATATTCAATTTCACTAATTATCTTAATAGAGATTGGTCAAAAATAAATAGTCTCAACCAACCAGAGTAAAGTAAATTTATTTAATTTTTGCATTGTTAAATAAATTACATAATTATTCTTTAATGTAAGTAAAAATTGTCAAAAAAGTCATAAGCTAGTAAATGCCCTAACAAGACGAAATAGGCCTATCACACGTAATAAAATTCATGTAGAATCATCATTACTTACATTATCTTATTTGCTCCATGTTCCCTTGATTGGTTAGAAGAGTTTGCCTATAAGACAGGAAACGGTGGATTGGTTAACGAAACTGGATCCTCAGATACCTCTGTACCTTTTTAAACTGTGTTTAAAATAAATAAATAACATCAAGATGTGTCATACTGTTTTCTCAAATGACTGAGAGTACTTTTCATTATAATGGTAGGTAGGAAGTAGTAAGTAAAGAGGATATATTAAAAGGAAGGTATTACAATTATCCGGGACGACTATCGGATCTCAAAAGGATTAATAATCCTTCCTGAAGATGGCTGCATCACTCCTGAATCGCTAATCCAGGAAACAGCGAGAAATCTCAGTATTATTAATGGGAATGATTAAAAGATTTCAACGCTTCGGAAGCTGTAGATAAATGCTTTGTCAAACAGATGAAAGAGATAATTGATACATATATAATGATATCGTTTGTTGGTGACTTATAGCGTGTCATCAAGGTGGCAGTTGAATAAATGGAGTTGGAATGAGATCGCTAAGAAGAATTTGTATTAAGACGACGTATGACAGGGTAAGAAATGAGGACACAAAAAAATAATGTAGGATAAATAAAGATGTCATGAAAGTGAACACGCTCAAATGGTTAGGCCACATGGGAAGTGTCAATGAAGAACTCCTTGAAAGAGGGAAATGAAAGATGCTTGATCAATAGATGAGCATGTATGAAACGATGCGTGAATGTCAATGAGGCGATCGATGCGTGTCAAGTTTAAAAAAAATGTGACGTTTGTTTCTCTTTGCCTACCCAGTGAGGAACATGGCATGTATGTATGTATCAATGTGACAGGTCACATTGAATAAATAAATAAATAAATAAACATTGGCAATGCAAGCCTAGATTCCATGCAATGGATATAGGTATATGTTAAAAATTGCGAAATTATCTTTATGCCAATAAATATCCTTTTCTTGATTACGCTATATTATTTAGACGCGAATCAAGAAATTTAAGATAAATTGGAGCGATTACAAAATACATGCGTTCGATATATTTATGAATTAAAAAAATGACCATATATCGGAATACCGAACACTTTTAAGGTAGTTGCCAATCAGGCAGTGTAGGAACCTACATACCCTCACACTTTTATACACGGTCTTAAACAAACCCAAAGCTCCATTTTATCTGTGAAATCAATTTCACTTCCTTTCAGAAAACGGGTTACCTCTTCGTTCAAATACTGAAAGAACGCTCAGTATTCCAGTACACAATCCTTCCTTTTTCACCACATCTTTCTCCGTACAAGCAACTCGTTTTTGGAATCACATACCATGGCTACTTCGAAATTCATTAAAACTTGCAAAAGAAATCTGAGGAATCATTTCTTTACATATAACACTTAAATTTGTCTCCTTATCCTTGCCCCCCTCTCCTGTCCCCTCCGTTTATTATTGTTTTTGATTTATATGTATTTATATTTTCATTTTATATTTTACTAGTGAACCCCCGGAAAACTTCGTATTGCCTTTATAATTAAAAATGGTCATTCATTACCACCTGTCGTTTCAGACCCTTCAGTGCCTCCTGTCCCTTCAGTGCCTCCCGTCCCTTCAGTGCCTCCCGTCCCTTCAGTGCCTCCCGTCCCTTCAGTGCCTCCCGTCCCTTCAGTGCCTCCCGTCCCTTTAGTGCCTCCCGTCCCTTCAGTAGGTTTAGAAAAAGATTAATTCCCGAAACAATACTGAGAAGACAGTTGGACCCGAAACAATACTGGGAAGACTGCGAAGAGATGAAAGGACAGTTGGACCTTCTTTTTCCAGGATTCTCCAACTTCATAGGTAAAATTAACAAATACACGATGAAGAAGAAGAAGAAGAAAAAAGTTTAAATACAGAAACTGTCCTGGAAGACCTGCGAAGAGATGGAAGGACATTTGGACCTTCTTTTCGCAGGATACTCCACCTTCATAAGAAAAATGACCAAATACACGAAGAAGAAGAAAAAACTTTAAATTCAGAAACTGTCCTGAAAGACCTGCGAAGAGATGGAAAGACAGTTGGAGCTTCTTCTCCCAGAGTATTAGGTCATTTTACCTTCATAGGTTAAATGACCTAATACCCGATGAAGAAGAAGATGAAGAAAATTTTTAATCCAGAAACCGTCACGGGCAAACGCTCGACGATTCACCAGAGTTTCATTGCAATCGGATGAACGGTTCCCAGGATAGTCCACCTTCATAGGTAAAATGACCTGTTACCCGATGAAGAATAAGAGGAAAACTTTTTTAATCCAAAAACCATCCCAGGCATACTCTCGACAATTCACCAAAGTTTCATCGCAATCGGATGAACGGTTTAGGAGCGCATTCAACACATACATAGATACATACAAACATTCAAATTTATAATATAGACTAGTGAATCCCCGGCAAACTTCGTATTGCCTGTATAATTAAAAATTCAGTTAATTCAGTTACTCCCGTCCCTTCAGTTACTCCCGTCCCTTCTGTTACTCCTGTCCCTTCAGTTATTCCCCTACCTTCAGTTACTCCCGTCCCTTCAGTTACTCCCGTCCCTTCAGTTACTCCCGTCCCTTCAGTTACTCCCGTCCCTTCAGTTACTCCCGTCCCTTCAGTTACTCCCGTCCCTTCAGTTACTCCCGTCCCTTCAGTTACTCCCGTCCCTTCAGTTACTCCCGTCCCTTCAGTTACTCCCGTCCCTTCAGTTACTCCCGTCCCTTCAGTTACTCCCGGCCTTTCAGTTACTCCCGTCCCTTCAGTTACTCCAGTCCCTTCAGTTACTGCCGTCCCGTCAGGCCTGCCGGTACCTCCCTTCCCTTCATTACCTCTCGTCCCTTAAGTAGGTGAAGAAAAAGTTTAATTCCCGACACAATACTGGGAAGACCTACGAAGAGATGAAAGGACAGTTGGACCTTCTTTTTCCAGGATTCTCCAACTTCATAGGTAAAATGAACAAATACACGATAAAGAAGAAGAAGAAGAAGAAAAAAGTTTGAATCCAGAAACCGTTCTGGAAGACCTGTGAAGGGATGGTAGGACAGTTGCATCTTATTCTCCCAGGAAACTCCACCTTCATAGGTGAAATGACCAAATACACGATAAAGAAGAAGAAGAAGACAAAAGTTTAAATCCAGAAACTGTCCTGGAAGACCTGCGAAGAGTTGGAGCTTCTTCTCCCAGAGTATAAGGTCATTTTATCTTCATAGTTAAAATGACCTTATACCCGATGAAGAAGAAGAAGAAGAAGAAAAAAGTTTTAATCCAGAAACCATCCCGGTCATATGCTCGACAATTCACCAAAGTTTCATTGTAATCTGATGAACGGTTCTCAGGATAGTCCACCTTCATAGGTAAAATGACCTGATACCCGATTAAGAAGAAGAAGAAGAAATTGTTTTAATCCAGAAACCATCCCGGTCATACTCTCGACAATTCACCAAAGTTTCATTGCAATCGGATGAACGGTTTTCAGGATAGTCCACCTTCATAGGTAAAATGACCTGATACCCGATGAAGAAGAAGAAGAAGAAATTTTTTTTAAATTCAGAAACCATCCCGGGCATACGCTCGACAATTCACCAAAGTTTAATTGCAATCGGATGAACGGTTCCCAGGATAATCCACCTTCATAGGTAAAATGAAGGTGGATGAAGAAGAAGAAGAAGAAAAAAATTTTTGATCCAGAAACCATCCCTGGTATACTCTCGACAATTCACCAAAGTTTCATTGCAATTGGATGAACGGTTTAGGAGCGCATTCAACACATACATAGATACATACAAACATTCAAATTTATAATATAGATTACATACATAGATACAAACATTGAAATTTATAATATAGATTCGTATAAATTGTTGGTAAGTATCATAAAAACAATTTGATTCACCAAATGAATATGGTTGTATGGAAGATATTGCCATTTGGCAATGATCCCGCCATTGTAAACATGTGCTCAAAAAGTTTCAAATAAATAAAAAAATTAAGAGAAAGCTGTTATCAAAATAGAAAATACTCCCACTACTGGTAGAAGGTCTCCTCCGTTTGCTTCCATGTGGTCTTGTTCTGTGAAGTCTGCATCCAGGACGTGCCAGCAGATCAATTGATATCATACCTTCATCTCAACTGTCACCCTACTTCTCTTTGTCGTACGAGGTCTCCAAGTCAGCATTGTCTTTGTCCACTTATTGTCCGAGCTTCTGGCTACGAGTCCTGCCATTTCCGTTTCAGAGTCGCCAAATTATTATTGTATATCATATTGCCAAATACTGAATATTTTTTTTTTTTTTTAAGAATGAATATGTCCTTGTATAACAAGTACATATACATCCTTATACATTCCCTAAACTAAGAGTAAAAAATGTAAATGTGTTGCTGCGATTTTTTATTTAAAAGTAAGACGATACCGAATTCCTAAAACCGGCTCTGATATTCAGTGGCGGGGTAAGAGAACGCGAGTTAACACTTATATAATACTCGTAGCGTCAAAAGTAAGTTTTCAATTCTTGCATACATTCACGCAGAAATTATCTCGCCGCTAAGTCTACAATGTGTAAATGGAATCAATGTAAAGTTACGTGCCAGAGGCGAAATATCTAAAGCTACATATATAAACATATTCAAACATTCTACAATTTACAACAAAATATCAACTAGTGTAGATTATTACAAAAGATTATAATATTAAGATTATAATATTATTATAAGATTATAATATTATAATATTGTAGATTATAATTTTTTTATGTAGTGAATAACCTCGTTGATTTTATACACCTAATTTTTAAATATTTGTTTATTTTAATTCAAGTAAACATATTATGGCGACGCGAATTCTGGCAGCTTCGCAACCAATCAGAAACGCCCGCTACCATCTTCCAATTATTACAGTTGAATAGAATGTTCCAGAAACACGGCGCGCGGCGGTTGGGAACTCTATAGTAGTGTTAATTATTGTTATTTTATTTTACAATAATATACGACATTAGCCATTTATGTAAACTAACGTCACGCAGAGGTCAAAAGTCGACTGCAGTAGGAAATTCATTCATTATTTTTTTAAGTTTGAAAATTCATTTGACCTGGGGGGGCAAGTCTGGACAACCTGCGTAATCAAAAAAATTCCATGCTTACCCATATCATGGATACATTTATCGTATGAAGTTCTTTAATATCTTACGATGTTATAAAAATCCATGAGATAATTATATCCATGATATGGGTAAAAATGGATGGTTTTGATTCCGCCTGTTGACCAGACTTGTTCTCCAGATCTATGATGAAAAAAAAACAACATGTATTCAAAATGTATACATAGTTTTCTTTTCACATATTGCAAATGTAATTTCATTTAATGATCGGCGGATATTTTGTGGTAGTTAATATAAACCATTTTTGAATTGTTAATTAGCTATAAACCACTTGTTTTTTGAGTCAAACACAGAAGATGCTTAAACAAAAATAATTTCTCAGAATTTGCTAACCACATTATCCAAACTAATCACTCTTTCAATAACCACAAACTAAAACTATTACATGAAACACAGAATAAAGGATACCGACTTAACAACTACGAAACGCTCGAAATACATAAACACATAAATTCCGGTATAAAACTTATAAATAACCATACCTTTCATAACACCTCTCCAATACTTAACTACATAGGACAGACATCACGTAACCTAAATATAAGAATTAACGAACACAGAAGATGCTTAAACAACAATAATTTCTCAGAATTTGCTAACCACATTTTCCAAACTAATCACTCTTTCAATAACCACAAACTAAAACTATTACATGAAACACAGAATAAAGGATACCGACTTAACAACTACGAAACCCTCGAAATACATAAACACATAAATTCCGGTATAAAACTTATAAATAACCATACCTTTCATAACACCTCCCCAATACTTAATATATTTCCCATCAAAAACAAAAACACTTCACAATTCTCCCCTCCCCCCACTAACCCAACCAACCCTCAACCGCCACCCCCCTCGCTTCACAGACAGATACACACAAATTCAACATGTTAGTCTCGACACGCCGGTCGATGGAAGGACAGCGCTTCCGAAACATGTCGCGAAGTGACTCAAAAAACAAGTGGTTTATAGCTAATTAATAATTCAAAAATGGCAAATGTAATTGTTTTAGTAGGTACTATTTATATTGTTTCAGTTTAAAATATGTTCTGAAATTAAAATTTAAATAACTGCGTCGTAGGTACCACATTGACAGTTTAAACGAAAACAACGATCATAAAAGGGAGGGGAAACGGATGTATGACTACTGCAGTGTGACTACCTCGGTTATTTTAATATTTTGGTCACAGTAGCTTATACTACGCGGGTATATTAAAGTTAGACTTCCCATCTGTTTCGCGTTCTAAGGAAAACAATCAGCGGTTCTACATACGTGTTCTACATATGTTTTTTTTTTATTTAAATTTATGTATTTACTACACATATGAATAAATATTACATAGTTTTCTGCAGTTCTCCTCCATATAAACTTTAACTATATAAATCTGAAACTCTTCCGTGCGCACAATTTTCTTAAAAAGGAATCCAAAGTTTTCTCATCAGGTACCTACTAGTATTAATATACATTCGACCCCACATTCAACGAAGGACAGCTGCAGATGCAGAGAGGTACAAACACACTCATGATCGTAGGCACCCTCTATATCACCACCAACCAACAGCCTCACGTCTGTAGTCCAGAAATATCTTCATTAAAAGCACGTCCCCGATTGAAAACTCACAACAAAGGAGAGAGGATCTGTGGAAACAGAACCATGGAGCGGGGCTGTGAATGCATCCACGCGAGGGTATCCCAATAGGAGAAGACCTGTCCTACTGTATACGCACTACCCTTAACAGATTAAGGGTCGGTGTCACACGATGTAGAGTGAACCTCGCAAGATGGGGGTACCTGTCTGAAGATGACACTCTATGTGACTGCGGCGTAACCCAGGATGAGAGTCACCTGATATGTCCACTTATGGGGGAAGGATGCACCCCTAGAGACATAATTATGGCAAACGGCAAGGCGATAGTAGTCGCCACATATTGGAGTGACAGGGTTTGAACCAGCCGGACACGTAAAGTTAGTAAGTATGTTAGTAGTATTAATATAGTTATAGATGATACAATACAAAAAAAGTTCAAAAACATCATTAATAATATTTAAAAAAAAACATAATTAAAACAATATATATTTTTTGGACATACTTAAAAAAATATTTGCTAGACAATAATTATTTAATTGCTGTATATTACATACTGATTCGGTTCTGTCGTTAGAGCAGAGCCATAGCAAGTTTCAACGACAGCGAGGACAAACTGAGTGTGTCGTATTACAATGGACTACAAACCTCTTGTGATTTATGATGGGTTTATTAACATATCAATGATTGTGTCCAAACTATATTGGAAAAGTTTTTTACATACTATCATGCAATGTTACCTTCATAGGTAGGTATATACTTCACAAGTAGACCAAGAGCCAGCAATTGCCAAATTTATGTTTAAGTATAAAGGCAGATTTTTTCTGTAAAAGGTACCACAGCATGTACCAACTATTGGGTTATTTAAATGCTGAGTAGTGGTGACTATAAGAGATTAATATAATGAAGATTGATTCGTATTTACTACGGACTATTAGGCTATCAGTAAGCCTAGGCGTTACTGATATAAGCAGTAAGATATAGGAAAGATAGTTGAAATGGTACGGCCACGTCGAACGCAGACCGCCAGATCACATGGTAAACGAAGCAATCTCCGTGGATTTTAACCGCAGAAACATGGTTTAGGTGACATAGTATAGGACAGAGAACTAACCCCAACAGTTAGCACAGACCAAGAGTTGGAATATAGCAGGGTATAAGAAGAAGAAGAATATTATAAACCCCCCGACAGACATCTTTGATGTCTTAGATTATATATGATACAGATACCTAGTCAGCGCAATGAATGTATGCCAACTAAAACTACGCTGAAACAATTGAATTTCTAGTATACGTACACCTACCGATACGCACACCTACATAATACGTAGACCAACCGATCTACCGCCTCACACATGTAAAAAAAACTTGGCATACATTTGAATTCGAAATATGTACTACACGCGGCTTCTGTACATTATAATTCTATGATTGATGTTTAATTAAATGTTATGTCCGAAAAGATGGTGAAACTCCTTGATGACAGAAAACAAAATTTTAAATGGTATGTGTGTCGTGTCTGTTTTTTTTTCGTGAGACAGCGTCTTAGTAGTTTCAATATTATATTGATTTGATGATATTTTTCGCGGCTGGGGAGACCGTCACATGACGTCACGTGAGTATGATTTGACATCAATTGAAATATGATTGGACGGGGAGAACTCAAGGAGTCTCGGGATAAACTTTGTCCCAAACTTGTGTGAGGAGGACGGATCACGAACGCGTGAAATTATATTAAACTTTCCATCAATAAACCGTCCCGGGCTCGTGCAAGGAAACTAACCGGCGTGTTACAGCTGTGTTCACTTCTCGCTATCTTATACCTAGTATTTATCCATTCTTGTGTAGGGATGCAAACATATATCGATGTTTCTTAAACATGGATATATCGTTCATACATAAACATTGATGTATCGATCGTAAACATCGATATATGGTTCATAAAAATCGTTGGATTATTCATGAACATCGATGTATCGTTCATAAACATCGAAGTATTGTCCATAAACGATAAATATATCCATATTTGAATCATAAATTCGCTATAAACCACATGTTTTTTGAGTCACTTCGCGACATGTTTCGGAAGCGCTGTCCTTCCATCGACCGGCGTGTCTAGACTAACATGTTGAATTTGTGTGTATCTGTCTGTGAAGCGAGGGGTGTGGCGGTTGAGGGTTGGTTGGGTTAGTCAAAAAACAAGTGGTTTATAGCGAATTTATGATTCAAATATGGTTAATATTAACTACCACAAAATATCCGCCGAATCATTAAATGATTAATATATCGTTCAAAAAACATCGATATTTCGATCATAAACATCGATATATCGTTCATAAACATCGTTCATTTGAAATCAATGGATGTTCGAACTCAAAAAAAAATATCGATATATAGGTACCTACCTATTTTGTTCTTAATGAAGGATATTTTACCATCGATGTTAGACTTTTCGAATAGCACCATCGATAATCCATAATATGTTTGTATCAACACATGTCAAAAGAGATGCAATAGAAATTTGGAATTATATGCCATGATCATTGCCATGTCTGTATAAAAGAACAGTTAAATATTTGCCAGTTGTGGCAACATCCATACCCAAGTATCTACAGAGTAAGTTTTTATTATAAGCAGGATTAGCGATTATTATTCAAGAAAGAACCCATTTATCGGGTACCAGGTTGGCCAAAATAGTATTTTAAAATAAACACTCTCTCCTTATAAATTGCACAAGCTAGTTTTATGAAGCATCGAAAAAACATAGGTGTATCGTTATAAAATATCGATGTTTTCGACATCGATATGTCAATGAGATAGAATGTCGATGTTCTAATACTGATATTATTATGAGTGATATAGCATCCCTACTGGTTAGACCCTTCTAGTCTTTGATAATAACTCGAATAATGATATTATAGCGGGTGGTGGTGGTGGTCGGATACACATTGGCGTGATTCAGTCCAATAAACAGACTTATGTTTCCTTTATCTACAACCTAGTACATAATTATATCATCATGTATTTTTTTATTCCACACTAGCGATTATGCCCGCTATAATGGGTTTTTCGTTCAATCTAGTATATTATTATACCTACACAATATTAAGTGATAATAAAATCGCAATTTGCACCCAATACAAGTGACGAATGCTTTCAACTACTTTGCTTTTTTGGAATAGGAATTAAAAGTAGTTCCTACGCTGTATAAATATGTAATACGCTGTATAAATAAGCATCTACATATATAATAATACGTGAAGCGGAATCTTCGGATCCCTTTTTAGCAAACTGCGCGCACGGAGTAGTTTGAGATTTGACAAAGTTAATTAAGTAAATTTATGCAAAAGGACTGCAGAAAGGTACTATTTATAGATGATTTGCGTTTCAAATACATAAAATTCAATAAAAAACATTTCACATTATAGGGAAATGGATATTTAGTTATTATATTATTGTGATTTTTTAGTTTTAAAGAATATTTATAAGAATGATTATTTGCGTGTTCATAAGGTATCGTTAAAACTCATCTCTCTATATTAAGATATACGTACTACAGATAATTCGGGCAACTGATAATTCATGTAATAAAAGATAGTAGGTTGTACTCACTCTGATAATTGTATTTATTTAAATTACGGTTTTACATTGTAGTTTTTTTTTAATAATTGTAATAGTCAATTTACAATGTTGAGGAGAATTTGCGATACGTCTAGCCATGACAACTGGAGATATTCCGAATGATTAGTGTAGGAGGGTATCGTTGTTTATAAGTTCAGCTTGAGTTGGTAGCAATGATGTGAAGTTAGAGATGGGCGGACATCATAGGGATGTTCCGCTACAAGATCAAACCATTGATTGTTTTACTTAGAATGTGAAAAAGAGAGGAAGCGCAACATTAAATACACCCGCGTAGTATAAGCCACTGTGGCCAAAAAGCTGGTGGCATACAGTCACACTGCAGTAGTCATACCTACGTATCCCCTGTCTTTCATTATCGTTGTTAATGTTTAAACTGTCGACTGGTCCGATAGTTTAAACAAGCTGGTAGTACCAACTGGTCTGGTTTAAATTCAAATTTCAGAGCATGTTAAAGAAAAATACATAATCTACCGAGACACAATAAATATGGTACTTAATTACAATTTGTAATATGTGAAAATATATCTATGTATTCCTTGATGAATACAGACATAGATCAGATCATAGATTACTTCTTGAAGAACACAAGAGGTAAAACATCGGGTAACTATTTGGTGCCAAAAATGAATACTAAATTTGGGCAAAGATTTTTTGTATTTACTGCACCTCGAATTTATAATAAACTGCCATCGGACCTTAAAGGGTTAACTCAATTCAAAGCCCGTGGTACCAAGTGGCTACTCGATGTGGGTAGAACCCAAAATGAAAGTAACGTTGCAACAATAATTTCTTAACTTATTATTTTTTGTTGTCTGTTTAGATTGTGTGTACCTATTTCACTTTTAAATCTGTATTTTTTAATTTAAAATATGTAATTATTCCTAATGTTTATTTTTATAGATTTCTTATTCTTTTGTTTTTTACTGTAATGTAATAATTTCACAAATGTACAGGTGGCTGCTTCAGAACAGATTTATTCTAGTGAGGCGGCTATCTTATATTAAAATAATGTATATGTTTATATGATCATAAATAAATAAAAAAATAAAATAAATAAATAAAAATATACTTTTTATTTTCTTTTCTCCATATATTTAAGGAATACCGGTCGAATTTTTAACTAAAAATAAAGTATGTAGGTAGCTATTTGCCCATTGATGTTTATTTTTCCTTGTCAATAATATTAATTGAAGGTACCTTTGTATAATTAAATTTCAATAGATCTGTTGTACTTATACTTAGAAGCTACTTAGTATCAAGATTCATCATATTATTTCAATAAAATAATACATATCATTATAAAACGAGTGGGTTGTGGCCAACGCTAAACTCCTCACTAACAAGTAACTCCATAAAGTATTCAAATTTTGTATGGAAAATTTTCAGCATTTTCATGAATTGAGTTTGTTCAATTATTTTATACAAGCATTTATTAACTTATTTTAGGGAACGTAGGAAGATGTATATGTACTTGTTTAACAAGGACATATTCATTTAAAATAAAATTATTATGAAACTTGATAATTCTGCAATGCCATTTTATGAAGGGGGTGTGTATTTTTACCAATTTGAAAATAAAAATTTCAAATTTTAAGTTTCCTGAGCTTGGGGTCACTTTGAAATATTTGACAGTGGAAAAAAATTAAGAAGCAATATTCAGATATCCCTCAAAATCTAATGAGGTCAAAGCGAGTATTAGGTATACATAATTGCAAAATTTTAAAAGAATCGAACGAATACTTTAGTCTATAATTGATAAAGTAAAATACCACCTCGGAACAGGCCTGGCCTAGTGAGGTGGTACAAACCAACCCATATATTTGAAATAATTTTAAGTGTTATTTAACTGATGTATTTTTACTTGTTCTTATTTTGTAATTTTTTTTTATTTTTGGTATTAATAATAAAAAAAAAAAAAAAAAAAAACGCCGTACATAGCACACAGCACATAGCACACACACACACACACACACACACACACACACACACACACACACACACACATACACACACACCCTCACACACACCCTCACACACATCCTCACACACACCCTCACACACACTCTCACACACACACACACACACACACACACACACACACACACACACACACACACCCTCACACACACACACACACACACACACACACACACACACACACACACACACACACACACACACACACACACACACACACACACACACACACACGCACACACACAGATACATTGTGATGAAACTATCAGAATACAATCTCAGCATGATACTAGGTGATAATCTGCAATAAAAAATATACCTACCCTTAAAATTTGCAAAATCATATCTCCCCACTATATCCCCTTGGGTTAGTGAGGAGTAAAAAGTAGAACTACTTGAATTTGTAGCATTTTTATGCATAGATTTACTTTTAACTCGATACTTAGTTTATGAAACGAATATTAAATCCCTTTTCCACCTCATACTAAATTGGGTAAGTTGAACATATCTAGCGAGAGCATGAGAAAATTACTCGATATTTTCATCAAATTTTGGCATGGAAAAATATACGGTTATATACGGTAACAAAATATGATCGTTCACGTCAAAATTATATCTTGGATATCCTCGATGGAAGACATCCATGACGTCGCTTCGGGCCCAATCAGCAGTGAGGACTGAGGTAGAGAAGGGAACAGGATCCCCGCTATGTTTAGGTTAGGAGAGCGACGGAGTTGCTACAATTCAATTTTGAACCATACCGAAACGGTGACTAATAATAATAATTATGAGTGACATAAGTCGGTCCGTCTGAAATTGTGCGCTCAATCAAGGGTTGCATAACTAAGGTTTGTATATTTCATCATAATATTATAATACACTAGAGATCGCGCAGACTGTTATTCATTACATTTTTAAGTTTGAACTGTCACTGGACTTCTATGATAAAAAAAAACTCTCTCTTTACATTTTGCATGTTGTGTATTTGAATTAATCATCTTTTAAACTGCGTTCGACATCATGTTTGATATTGGCAGTATGAAAGTTAACAAGATCGACGTGAAATACATTTTTATTTAATTTAATGTATTTGTCAGGGAACAAACGAATAAGGCTGCCGTTGTAGCGGGGTGCTTGCGAACTATTGTATGGAGAAACCAACACATGTTGAAAGAAAGCAAGATGAAGATATACAAGACCTGCGTAAGGCCAATAATGACATACGGCATCGAAACCAGAGCCGACACCACGAGAACAAAGAGTCTCTTGCGAACCACCGAGATGAAAACTCTCCGCCCCATCGCAGGTTTAACCATCCGAGACAGTACGAAACTCCAAAATTCGGAGGATCTGCGATGCTGAGGATGTCGTGCGATGGGGTAGAAACAGAAGACGCTACTGGAGAGATCACGTCGAAAGAGCGGATTCAGTGAGAGTGGTGAAAATAGCGGCAGATGAGATACCGTCAACCAGCAGACCCCCTGGACGACCGCCAAAGAGATGGAAGGACAGCTGGACATCCGCGTCCCAGGAGTGAATCCGAGAATAAACAGTACCCAGTACTAGAACAAGCAGAAGAAGAAGAAGAAGTATTTGTAACACAATTCAATTCATAAATTCAACACAATAAATTAAATTTTTACAAAATTTGTATTAAAAGTTTGAAATGTACTACTATAATGTGCATACTTTTTATATATAAAAAATTAAATTATCTGTTTCGGCATATTTCGATTGAAAAAAATGGGCATCTGGGCAATTAAACATATCAATTTATCCTAAAAAAATGTTTGAGAAACCATAAAATTATGTTTTTTATTTGTCTATATGTATACTAATTTACAGCGTTCTAGCTTTTTTGGTTTTTGAGATATATGGAAAAATAAAGCAAAAATTCAAAAATTGATAATCCCTGAATATCTATATGCTTTGAATTTTTAGGTTTTGTGCGCTGAGCGGATAAAAAAATTTATGGGACACACAGACACACTTGTTCTACTCCGAATTCTGATTAAATCCATACTTATGACATAATATACGTTGCGAAGCCTCTAAGGCTGTGTTTCTCGAACAAAGATTAAAGTAAAAATATAGTTGAAAAACTTTAATTTCATAAAATTGTTCAAAACTTTTGGTGTTTCATTGAAATCTAATGCCGTCAAACGACGCATTTTTGAACAATTTCATGAAATAAAAGTATTTAAACTATATCAGTACCGTTACTTTTACTGAAACAACCCTGCCTAAGTTGGCGTTTTTTTTTCTTCAAAGTAGAAAAAATACATGAATAATATAGACCTGCATAAAAATCTTGCGTATCTTGGCTTGATACTATGTCGATATGTTAAGAGAAATAAATTCACTTGAACAAATTGACAGTTGGATTTGGTGATTCGAGTGCCGTCTCTTTTGCGGAGGTAGGCGGTCATTAGGGCTATATAATACTTGGAATTTAAAAATTCTATACATTTATTAATTGTGGGCCAGTTATTAATTCCACACCCCTAATTCGATCAAAACACCAACGTGCCGAGTTGATTTTCCGTCTCGTTTGTTCGTTTGTTCGTGGGGCGATCGGTTCGTTAAAAGCGCGAGATTCGCCTTGGAGGAAACAAGATAAGTTAATTTGTCGTTTGCTTATAATAACGGTGAATCAACTAACCCCTTGTTCGTATTATTTGTCAGAGGGCTCGTCAATTAATTGCCCTCTGCACTGAGACATTATCATTGGATACGTTATTTGTTTATCACAATCTCAGAGAAAATTCTGATTAATCGTTATTATTTGAATTTAAGGGGGGTGACTGCTGCCAACGTACCTATTTTTTATTTTGATATACCATCATTATTTCTTATCAAATCGTTTTGAAAAATAATTTAAATAGTTTGGGTATTAATAAAGAAAAATTAACCTTAACTTTTTAATAACGTTCTGTATAAATTTTTGTATTACGTTTATCTTATACTTTTAATAATATCTAATATTTTTAATAAACTATAAGGCGTAGAGTAGGTAATATATTTTTGTTTTAAATTAAATAAGATAAAATATCCTGAAAAATATTTCGTGACTTTGCATTAAAATCCTTCAGGTAAAGAAACCTAAAAAACGTCTATTTCCCATTCAGCGCCATTGCAAAATAAAGGTTTTATTAGGTTTATTTACTTAACCCGATGTACTAATGTCAACATATTTTTCCAGATATTTTGTTCTTCTCTAATTTAAAAAAATAAACTTACATCGCTCTATACCTTAGAGTTTTTTTAGAAATATAAGATAAATGTGAATAATCGGGGTATCTAAATTCGATTAAAATGTTGGTATATATTTGCCATAAATATGCCATGCTTTTTATTAAACTAAGCGAATCAATTATTTATTTATTTATTTATTTTGATTAGGAAACAAAACAGGGGTACAGAAATAAAAGTACATGATAAATATAATAGAAGTATACAACAATCTGTACACCCAATAACATTGTTTCACATAATAATAGAATAGTAAGTACTACAAACTAACCACCAGAATACAAAATAAAAAAAATAAAAGAAAATAAAGAATATGCATATTTAAAAAATAACAAACAATTTCAATGAAAAAAAAACAACGTAAGAATATGCATATTTAAAAGAAAACAAACAATTTCAATTTTTTTCAAAAACAGCTCAAAACAAAGTAGGATATGGGGAGAAATAAAAAGTGATATATAATGACGTTATGTATAAAATATAATAAAGGATGAGAGGTGAATGATGAATTATTATGTACTTAATATTCCATAAACTATTCAATAAACTACCTAAACATATACTTTGTAATCGAATATTTTTATTATTGCATATGCGCAAACATTGGATTTTTTCCCTGTTGGGAGTCAAAGATATTTTTTAACAGATTTTTAATTATCTCAATTGAAACGAAGTTGGAATATTTACTGTAGGAGAACCGGGAAATCGAGGCACCTACAGGGCTTACGACCTGTCATCGGCTGGTTTACGTGATCACTTTATGCGCTTGCGCAACGTTCACAATTTTTGCCTTTTTAATGAGATCCCTATCAATTCAATTTTGATTCAAAAATTGAATTGATAGGCATAATTGGTGAACGTTGCACAAGCGCATAAAGTGATCACGTAAACCAGCCGATGACAGGTCGTAAGCCCTGTAGGTGCCTTGATTTCCCGGTTCTCCTACAGTAAATATTCCAACTTCGTCTCTATTGAGATAACTAAAAATCTGTTAAAAAATATACTTTGTAGTTTGATGAAAGACAAGAAAAAGATTCAAATTTATTTAAAACAATTTTACACTTAACATTCCTAATTTTCATTGCTTTCTATATTTTCATTGTTTTTGTTCTGGTTTACCTTGTTTTTCATTGCTATGTTTTGATTTACTTTATTTTGGATTTATTTATTTTATTTGCTTTTATTTCTTTATTAATAATATAAAGAATAAGTTACAATTCAATTACATACTATAGTATATGTGTACATTTAAGTACTTGTGTGTATATATGTGTACATACGAGTATAAGTGTGTAATTGCGAGGGTACAATAAATACCTCACTAGCAAGTCCCATGCCGAGGTGTTCATTTGAACAGTTGTGTGACATAAATGGTACATTATGTGTAAAGATATGTGTTTTAATTGTTTGAATTGATTAAATTCATATTTTTTTTTTCGATTTACATAATTTTAATTTTTCTGTTTATGATTGATCATTTGAAAGAGCTTTGAAATACCAACTATTCGGCAGGGAAGGGGTCGTCCGCCGGCAACTTGGTGGTCTATCATTCAAAAGGAACTTCCAAAAGGACCTATGACAGACTGTCCTAGCGATTACGTAGCAGGAGAGCCGACCCCGACTAAAACGGGAAAAGGGTAAAGAAGAAGAAGTTTATGATCAACTTTATTTACACTGTAAAATGGTTTTATTTTAATGTTTGTATAAATGTACCTATATATTGATGGTTGAGAGGAGCTTGCACAGACAACCTGTTTATACAGTTTAGTGCAAAAACTTAGATTATACATATGTATATGATACAGATACCTAGTCAGCGCAATGAATGTATGCCAACTAAAACTACGAGGAAACAGAAGAATTTCTTGTATACGTACACCTACCGACACGCACACCTACATAAAACGTAGACCAACCGATCTACCGCCTCACACACACACATGTAAAAAAAACTTGGCATACATTTGAATTCGAAATTTGTACTAGACGCGGCTTCTGTACATTATAATTCTATGTGCAAAAATAATAGAACCAAATTTAAATATTATAAATAAATAAATAATTAAAAAAAATAACAAAAGTTATTTTTTTTATTTTAATTGAACAAACACAAAAATAATTGTGGATTATGTAATTAATTTTTAATTGCAAAAAAATGTTTGAACTAGAAATGGTAGTCACAATAACATAAGATTTTGAGAAAATATGTTCAAGATGGCGGATATAATATATTATAATTAACCTAATCCACAGCAAGAACTCTTGGCATAATATTACTGAAATTATATATAATACTATTATTTGCCTCTAAAACGAACGAACAATGACACAATATCTGATATCGCTGCGCTTGGTTTTATAATATAACTATTTCAATAAATAAGAAACAAGTGGTGACTACCTATAGAATAGATATTCTAGGAAGAGAATTTGCTCTTTGTAAAATTTTGGCATCGTTGTATAGTCACGTATTATTATTTTTCTTAGTTTGCAGCGTCAGGCCAAGAAATAGTTTATTCACGATACATTTTAACGTTGATGGTGTAATTTATTGATCCAAATAAACATGCACATTGTTGCACAATGAATATGTCATTGTAACAAGTACCTACCTAGATATACATCTACATACATTACTAAGCATAAATACTTGTGTTATAGGTGAACGAAATCGAACGAACGATGAGCCTCAAGAAGACACGAAGTGTTTGGCATTTTGGTCAACACGTCATTTTTAAATCAATATTTTCATATAAATTTAGCTGGTGATACACATTACATTATGCCATTAAATTTGAGTACCTAGTAGCTTGTATGCCAAAAATGGCATTAGCCATCAACTAGCACACTGATACATTTGCAAGTGAAATTTTATGCAAGCTGATACGTGGCATGCCCGTAGAGTCAAAGCAGAGTACCTATATGCGGTTTGCGATCCCTACCACCCAGATAGTATATGTAATTACTCAAGTGCATAATACCTATACATGTGTAAGAAGCTGGTATGCTCCTTATGATCCTGCCTATAAAATGATCCTGCTTATAAGCCCGAACCTAGGCAGTTTGCTCTCTTGTATTTTTTCTGATACATTTGTCTCGCTATACAAATCTTTAAAACCGGAGATACACAGTATTAATTTACCACGTATTATTTATCAATTACGTTAAGTGCTCGTTTAATCCAGGATTTAACACTTATTTTATATTTCGCATTGCCAATGCAATGCAGTATCATAATTTAATTTTTTGGGGTTGGTATAGGCATTTTGTCAAAATCCTTATGATGTTTACAATTTAATTTCACAAATTGATTTTGATTCATGATGTCATATTGCTATCGAGAATTGATTTATAAAATGGTCGTAATGGTTCGCTTTGTCCAAAGTCACATAATTTATTTTATTGAATATTTATCTGCTTCGGGAAATATAACCTCTATTTTTTTATGCGATGCTATGTTTTATAGATTGCTATAAATAGGTAGGTAGTCATTTAATCTATTATTGCATGCACTCACCTTGATGAATATTAAATTTTTTTTTAATCATTACAAATAGCTGACTAAAAGCTTTTCAACATACATCATACCATCACTACATATCCCGTAACGTGTTTTAACCAGCGACAGTTGTGCGAATTCACATTTTCTTATAAAATAAGCAAGACACATGCGTGTATACCTACACACCAGTCTTGGCATACCTAAAAAGGCAACAATCGGAATGGGTGGTGAACTATGGTGACATTGATGAACTATGTGAGTTGAAAATGAATATACGATTAGGTATATACCAGGTTCTTACGGGACACCCGAAAAAATTGACATAAAGGAGTAGGTGCCTAAATAAAAAAAATTAAGACACCTTTTTAAAGTTTTCTTCGCATATTATATTTGCTATCGATATTTCACTAGCATACATTTCTTTAATTTCAATTTACTTCATAGTGAAATCATGTTTAGAAATATATATTACTAGTAAAACCCGGCAGACGTTGTCCTGTCTGTTTAATTATTTACCTCCAAATATATAAAAATGGTAGATCGGTATGTTTCCTTTTTATTATTTAACATTCATATCTAGATTCGCTAATTATAATTCCTTATTTTTCCCCTTCCATCCCTACAGTACCATCCGTCCCTATTCATTCACTCGTTAATAATTTTATTTAATTATGCAAACAAATATACTTGAACCTTCACCAGTTTTATATAATATACCTTTTTATATAGGGAAATACAGGATTTTTTTAAATATTTTTTTGATTAATGTATTTATTCACTTATTTATTTCTTTATTCATTTATTTACCTATTCGATCATTGATTTATTTATTTATTTATTTAAATCATAATTTTTTTAATATTTCATTATTTATTTATTCGATCCTTGATTTATTTATACGTTATTTTTTTATCAAAAATTTTCTTGCAATACCAAATAGATAATTTTTCAATAACTTTTCGGCTAAAAGTTAAATAATTCAATTTAACTTCAAATACGTTTTCTTATATGCGCTAATGGAATCCTTAATATTAAATGACAATCCCAAATTGATATTCCTTTTAAATTCTTGTGTTAGATATTAAATAAATAAATAAATTTAATTCATAAAACTTCTCGTGTGCGCGCTGTTCAAACTCACTAAGTTTAACTTCTATACATTTTTTTTATATTTTTTTTTGTGAGATATTGAATAAATTAATAAATAAATTATAATGCATAAACCTTCTCCTGAATGAGCTCAACAAATTCCCAAAGTTTCATCGCAATCGGATGGTTGTTTTGGGAGTTCATCGGGAAAATACAAACAAACAAATATACGTACATCCATTTTATATAAGTAGATTATTAGCAGACCCGACAGACGATGTCCTGCCCGAACTATTTGTGAAACAAAAAATATATGTAACATATATTTGAATCATATGGATGTAATTATTCGCTGAGCAAACTTACAGTTCCTTGTTCTATGAGCCGCTAAACACTTTGAGGTTAGATTGATTGTCATTTTGTATATGTATATGTAATTGCAATACAGCATAGGTCTGGCTGGACACGGAAATGAACGAATTGAAATATGAATAATAATAACAAAACAGTGAACAGAAATTAAAATTCCATGCACATGTGTATATCATTGAAATATGAATAATACCGAAACAGAGTGAAAAGAACTTTAAACGTCAAAAAAAGCCAAACTATGACGTAAATGACAGATTCCTTGGTATTGTCAGATGGAAAAAACTAAACATTGCGAATTTAACATTAGCGACACCAATTATAATTTATAGTTATAAAAAATAATATTTTTTTATTTTTCTTTTATTTATGTTTAAAATTCCATTTTGTCAATCTAAACCATTCAGGGACTCATGGAAAATTTTATCAAAATCGGTTATGCCGTTTAGGAAGAGTTCAGTGACATACACACGTACAGAAGAATACATACATACATACCATCACGCCATGTCCTTCACGGGGTAGGCAGAGAGAACCGAACGCCACATTTTTCTATCTTGACACACATTCATCGTCTCATCAACATTCATACATCGTCTTATACACGTTCGTCTGTTGTTCACGCTTCTTACATTTCCATCTTTCAGAATATCGTTTACATGGTCGTGCCATCCTTTTCTTGGGCGCCCCCGACCTCTTATTCCATTCCTGTCAGCTTTGTATATTTTCTTCGTCAGGCGTTCTTCATTCATTCTCCCCAAGTGGCCAAACCATCTCAATGTGTTAACTTTCATTCTGTTAATTACATCTTTCTTCATCTTACATTCTTTCCTTGTATCTTCATTTCGAACTCTGTCGTACATCGTTCTGTTACAAATTCTTCTAAGCGATCTCATTTCAACTGCATTTATTCTGCTTTCGTGCGACTTCTGCCATGTCCAGGTCTCACTTGCATACGTCAGGGTTGGCACTACTATTGCGTTATGAATGGCAACTTTAGCATCTTTTGATATGTTGCGATCGTTCATAACTGGTCTAAGTGCTCCAGTCTTTTACCATTGTCATTCACTTTAATATCGCCGTGAGGTCCAAGAACTGACTCAAAATCTTTCCTACGGACACCCACCCATCCATTTAGATCTCCAGTCAGAATCACTCTTTCATTGCCCTTTTTTCGTTCATTATCTCGGTCACACTGTTCCAGAAATCATCCTTTTCACACTCACTATCGGAGTTTCCGGGCGCATATCATATTATTAGGAATACGCTTGTAATTCCGATCTTCAGCCTTACCCACATCTGTCTAGAGTTTTTTAGCTTGTACTCTTTCATACATTTCCCCATTCGTTTCGCTAGAATCACACCAATTCCTTTGCATTCAAATTCGTCACTCTTCACTCCCGACCATAGTTCTATCATACCTAACGTTAATCCCAATACCTTTCTTTTTTGTCTCACTTACACACAATACATCTATTTCTTTACCTTTGATAACGTCGCACAATTCATTCATCTTTCTATCCATTCCTCTTCTTATATTCCAGACTCCCAATCTACACTCGGCTCTCCTCTTTTCGCCTCCCCCCTGGTGACATACACACGAACAGAAGAATTATATATAAAGATAGTTTTAACTATTTTTACATTGAAATAACATAAAAACAGTTAAATAGTATTGTTGCATCCAACAGAATTTCAAATTTAATTATTTTATTAACGCTCATCAGAAAACGCGTAGCTTTGTTTACTTTGTATGAAATACAAAATTGATCAATTTTATCAAAATATTAATACGAATCAAGCTGAAAACATTGTCATCGGGAAAAAAAATTCTGAGAGTTTCAGAATTTTAACTGATCGGAAAGTTTGTTTAAAATCGATTGCGAAATTTCACTACTGACAGAGAGACTGCAGACAGACTAATGAAGTCACTAAAAGGACACCATTACAGACATGAGTAATGTTGACTAAAGCAACATTGTATGTATATATATTTTTATATTTTATTTGTTGGTAAATTCACAGAACATATTATATAACATTGTTCACTAATATAAATGTATTCAAATTACGAATTTACACGTGAAATATTACAAAGTTAATGCTTTGTACAAAAAGTATTAACAACTAAAATAAACTAAACTATGTTGATAGAGGAAGTAACAATAACAATAAAATTAGCGAGAAGAAATACATACAATAATTATACAGAAAACAAATCATAACAAATTGAATAAGTAAAATAAGTAGAAAAATCAAGACGCACGATCTTTCAAGACTCATGTTGGGAATTTCAATATTTACCACCTATGTACCACCTCGGAACAGGCCTGACCTAGTGAGGTGGTACAAACCAACCCATTTTATTTGGGTTATTGCTTGGTTAAAATAATGTAATTTTTGGTATTTGTAATAAAAAAAATGTATATTATGTAACTTATCAGTAAGAAACAATTTATTGTGATATACTTAATGTTGAGTATATCAACAAAATTAATCTTAAATATACCTTAAATTTAAAGGAACTGATACATTTCTTAGATGTTTCTTATAAATTATCGTTGAATAAACAATTACTGCTATGGTTTCCCCTCTATCAGGAAGAACGTGAACTTGCAAGACTACAAGAAAATTGTATATAATATTAATAACAACATTTGTAATAAACTGGTTAATCGCGAGCTACTTTTACGGTTTATTTAAGTTAATATTTTTGAATATATAGGTACCATCACCTCATGTCTTTGTTATTGGATAATGAAAAGAGAATCGAACGCTTTTATTTAAATTCTTTGTCTGTGTGAATTCATCGCCTAACTCATATTCATACATCTCGTCTATTATTTAAATTTATAACATATGTTCGAATATATCTTAAAAAAATAGTTTTTTGACTGTTGTCATGTGGTTATTTAAAATTGAGTAGGTTCCCGTATCTGATTCTACAAAAATATGTCAATTTGAAATTATCAAGGAATAAGTAGGTACCATACTTATATATTAAATCTTAATGTATTTATTTGTTTTACATACACAGTAGATCTATACAAATCGACTGCATTATAAGATTTACGGTACCACCATTTCTACGAATGGAATTGGCGGGAAATGCGTTTTCCCGCCAAAAAGTGTCTATTTTTACGAAAGATTTTTGGACGTCGTCTTTGTTTTATAAATTTGGCGTTAATGTGTTCAAAGGTATATAAAAAGATCTAAAGGTGTTTTTTCTGTGATTTATATAGAAGCATGAATACCAACATGACGATCGATAATTTCATTATATGTCATTTCGTTGTTGATAATAGATTGATTGAATAGATTGATGATGACAATTTTTTTTTATAAAGTTGGTTTCCATGTTGCATTTTTGTGCATTTATAGCTATTGAAAGTAATGACAAAGGTAACTAATTTTTTAACTTGATTTATCTGCGCCTCTATGGTATTTTTTTTTGCGCGGGAAAAAAAATAAAATACATATTCTATGGTTGATTCGTGTAAATAGCTCTAGCCTAAGAATTATCATGTTTTCAATATAGATAGGTACACTTCCAAATTATTTTCAAATATAGCACCGCTTCGCGTCATTATTAGTTTGAAGTATGAATGTTCAACTCTATGTCTTAAGAATATTGAGTGTGACGACCCCTGTTTTATCATCAGACGGATAACGTTTCGTTCTAATATTAAATGCATTTCACTTAATAAGATCTCGCATTAATCCATTTATATCTGTCCGTAGAAGTGGCAGTACATATTATTTCTGTTTTCGTTGAGAAGATGCAATGGGAATTATTGCCAGAAGTAAGAGGAGAAGGTAAGTAAGAGATAGCAATTAAACTGTAGTTGGCATTTAATTCCCCTCGACGCAGTTTTCATTTAATAATAACAAAGCAGAGGATAAAGAAAATATGTACCTACCCACTACTCCCTTTTGCTATGGACTCAACAGTACATAGGTACGATGTTGCTCTCTATATTTCTCGTCTACTAGCAGTGGATGAATAAATTATGAGCAGAGATATTTTGAAAGCGGTACTTACCGACGGCTGATCCCAACATTATTTCAAAGGAAATAAAGATATTTCTGCAACTGTATTTAGTGCATCATATTAAAAATCCGACAGAGTGGGAATAGTTAATAGTTAATTAACGCTCAAGAATAGTTACCTATGCAGTGGACCAATATTCAACATAAAGCCAATGATATATAAAAATAATACATACATTACTAGTGTTTAAATTTGGTAAGGCGCATACCTCACTTAATTCTTATCGCACTTTAGTAGCACGCAAGATGTTGTAGTGTTCGGACGTATTTTCCTAGACAAAATGCAAACTTGTGTGATGAAAATATGGAAAAATTTCACTAAAATTTCATATTTATTCGACGATGGCTAATATAAAACGAGGGAGTATTCAAGTCATATTCGCTTGTAGATATGCAGAGGGATTCTGCTGTTGTATTCACTTTTTCAATTAGCTACAACTCAATAAAAGTTCGTCTCTTTCAGAGTAGGTTTTCTAATTAATTGGTGTGAGAGATAATTGTAATATGATTGCACTGGAGTAAACGAGAAAATACGTCTGAAGTGTGTGTCTATTATTATATTATCTCTTTCTCACTCAATGTATTCTGTCGTTTGTGCTCTTTCTTAGTGATATTATATGAAATCGTTAAACTGTATTCCATTAAAAAGTATTTTTTGTTGAATTTATTAAAATGGCATTTACAATATAAGGTACACTTACTTTTTTATTGAATCTGGCTTTAACCCATTTGTCAAAGTAACACAGAATCATAATTTATTCGATACAATACCTATACCAAGTTTTCGAAAATATCTGCGTTCTAGTTTATCTCAAGCTCTCGCGATTGTGATACTACTGATATCAATAATAAACATGCGATTTTATTTTCAACAAACATATATAATAATAAAAATAATGCTATGGTACAAATACAACGTAGCTTGTACATTTTCAATGCGATATCACATTCAACATTCTGTACTTTGCGATCTACATTTGTTGCTGGAGTCAGACAATTCTGTGAAATTTGATCGTTGAGATTTGGACAACAACCGGATGTGGAGACTTTGCACTCCCCCGGGGGAGTACTGAAGCTCAAACCGGAAATTGCCAATGCCCTCCACACAGGAAGAACGTAAACACTGACAAGTACCAACCCACCCATACTACGTCTTCTATCTGGATTTATCACTTTAGTGGTTTTGTTTGAAATAAGCAATATTATATTTTGACAAGTTGTGGGGTTTTTCTTTACAAAAATGAAGCAGAATATATCTACTTAAAACTATTTTCCAACAAGACAATCTGTAATATTGAAATGTTATTTTTGATACGTCAATTGTTATCCGGTTGGATGTATCTCATTTATTTAATTTATTTATTTCACGTATTTCTTGCACTGCTCTTCGACAAACTAACAAGCACTATGCCAAATATCATTTAACACAGACCCAATCACAGGTTACCACATGAGACTTGAGATATAATATATCGTTTAACAGATCCAGACGGAAAACACGGTAAATAACTGTGTCACTACCGGGTATCGAACTCATGACCTTTGTTTCAAGAGTCGGATATCGAACCAATTCAGCCAACCAATTAATATTTATTAAATTAGCAATAACAATTAAATGCAACAATTTAACAATATTTGAATTTTATATTATTTCTTAATTATGTCAAATTAAAAAAAGAAAATTACTCGTGTTTTGAAGTGTGTCCTTTTACAAATCATCCAAACTAACTCAAGCTATGTATAAATAAATCTTAATCTAGGTATCATATTTAAGGAACATGTATGACATTTACATAGGTATATAGAAAACAACTTTATGACACAAACGTAAAAAAATTAAAAATACCTTCCTACCTACCCTGTCAAGATTAGGGTAATATACCTTCTTCGAATAAACAAATAGAATACAATAATATAAAAAAAATCGAAAATCAAATAAATCTTTACTAGTAGATCAAAATAAAATCAACATAAAAGTAATATATTGATATATGTATTATCTACATAATGTACTTTACAATTTATATCTACATTGATGAAAACAAATTTTAAATTATATAAATACTTACTATTGAAGTACTTATTAGAGAAGTATGTAGTTATACAATAATAATAGGAAGAAATTACTATTTAATTTACTATTTATTGTGTGTAACGATGAATTGTCTGGAAAAGAGATTTAAAGGTTGTGAGAACTATTTTACTGCATTTTCGTTTAGTATTGTAATTTTTATTTTTTATTTGACAAAAAAATATACGATGCCAATTGTAAATTTTGCTATACGCAATAGTTATTAAATTTGATAGTCAGTTCACGCTTTTTCGCGTACGAGCATAAAAAATCTTTTATGTGTTTTAATTTTTTTGCGTTTTTACACCGCTCAGGACTCGATCGATTGATCGAGTACAGGCTTCCAGAGTTTACATGAAAGTAATCATTCATATAAAAAACGACTCAACAAATCGGTTGACTAAGTAGGTATTACTTTTTCGCTTGTAATATGGGTTATCATTTTGCTGAGCAAGAGTTTGAATTCGATGATTTTCTCCTGAATCTTCGCCAAATCAATATAGAACATCATCTGAGGTATCTATTTTCTAATAAAATAATCGTTGTAAACCGACTAGGTATGTAGTAAAGAATTATTGCTGAACATATAAAAAAATCAAGTAGAAAAAATCATCAGATCAAAAGGTTGCAATTTTCACTTGGTGCATAAAAAATACAACGGTTTGAAATGATTTTTCGTTTTGCGTAGATATTTAAAAATATAAAACGACAATTCAATTTCATTTTGAATCCGTCATATTTTCGCGTATGCACGGGTTGCAAATAATACCAATAAATAAAAATAAATCTCCGTTGCGAATCAGAATTTTCTCCCTGTGAAATAATGGCTTTTTACGATTCGCTGACATAAACAAAACGCAAAACCAATCCGAATCCACCTGCAATGTCACGAAAACGCACACACAAATGAATAAACACTGTGCTATGTGGGATTGGGAAAATAATTAAACCAAAATAACCTCCATTTTCGGGTTTTTAACTACCCAGATCAGATCTATACGTACCTACCAAATGATGTGTATCTTTTTCCACAATTTACAGTTGAAACAAAATATAACTGTTATTTATTTTTTATTTACAAGCAAGAGGTGTGTTTATTGAAATACGGCAATAATTTCAACTAAGCTCGAGTTGTCTCAAGTAAATTTGGTCCTATAATACATTAGGTATAATAAGGACGTCTGTGGGCAGGATATTGCGAGATGTGTGTACCTACTTTGCGTATTTTCATAGTATCATGTCATAATCGTGTGATGTTCTGAGGGAAGGCGACTGTGTTGCAGAAGCTAGCGCTTAGAATTATTCTTGATTTGGCGCCCAAGAGATTTATACCGTGAACACGTTACAGAATTGGGCATACTCACATTGACTGACGCCTAGCTACGTTAAGAAATGCCTTACCTATGATCGATGCCTTATAAAGAAATACTGAACACTATCCTGAACTCGAAATAAATCTCTCCGCTTCAGCCTATATATCGAGCCTTGGCTTCCTGCAACTTTCGCCTCCAACATATGCCGTCCTTTTCCGAGATCTTCCAACTAACCACCTGAAGAAACTGCGCAGCATCCCTTCTTACTTCTCTTCACGTCTTAGCCTGGAGGTTTCAGTTCGTCGCCTTCCATTTATTAGTATTTTTTAGACACATGAATCAGACATATAAGATTTAAAAAAAAAATCAAATGATGTCCGATTCAGATTTTTTTACGGATTTAAACGTATTTTTCCAAAAATAACTGATTTGTTTCTTTCATCTAACTTATTCACATTTAAATTTAATTAACATATTCAATAGAAATGAACTTTGGAAATTTTAATTTCATGTTCCTAATCAATTTCTCCTCATTCTGTTCACTTCTAAAGAAAAATATTCTGCCACGTTTAGAGTACAAGGTTTTTTTTTCCTTTTAAACACAAATTGCCTTTAAGTACGAATTTTTCCTTAAATCCGTCTTCACATAAATAAATTATTTTCTCTTATACCTATTCATCATAATTCCGTTTTCTTTATTATTTTTTAATATCAACTCGAATAAAAAAATAATATTTCCCATTGCCCATGTAAATGACTGTTTTCTAGGTGCCCTTTTAAAATTGTAAAGAAGTTTTTCACTATGGATTATTTTTATAATATGTCTTGAATAAAAATTTCATATTATTTGTTAAATAAATTGGACGGTCATTCAGGACGGAGTTTCATTAAAAGTGGTGATGATAATTTGATATTATGTCAAAAAAATACTTCCAAATAATAAAATGAAATTTCGTTAAAAAAGTAAGTAAAATATTATATCTATGTAACTTTTCAAGGTTTAATTATAACTGAAAGCACCGCTGTGAGATTTTTGAAAAACGTAATAATGTGAAATCGTCTATTTAGGCATAACAAAATGCTCAAAATTATTTGTTCGTAAGTTTTTGAATAAATTAATCGGATTTTTTTAATAATTTACCCACACAATTTTTTTTCATTCTGGGTAGGAAAAAAGGACTGGCCTCCATACTGTCCTATCTTGACATACATACCTACATGTATTGTATAGAAAACAAAATATCTTAAAATATTTAATAATTTGTATTAATGGGTTTATGGTTTATTCTTCAACTATATATACTATCGCTTTCGACAGTTGGATCCCATGTGTTACATGCAAGTAGAATAATATTATTTATCTGTGAACAAAAAATCAATGGAATCGGCGACATAAAATAATTAACCTCTGGTGAACTAACTTACATGTCGAAGAAATCAAATTAATAATATGATGTCACCCCAGAATTGCGCCAGAAACATTTTTACATTTTTGGCTTTTTTACCTAATTTTACCAAGATGTGCTTGTACAAAAAAATAGTTGACGCTTCAAACTACTTATATTAATATAATAATATTGGAGTCGTTGGGAGATGCTTAAATTGGTTTAGGAGTTACATTGAACACAAAAAACAAACTGTGGAAATGAATAGTATACGCAGTGACCCGATGTATATTAATTATGGAGTACCTCAAGGAAGTACACTTGGCTCAATCTTATTCATAATATACATTTTAATATTGTTGTACTAAATAAATGAGTAATAAATAATTATAATTTTAAAAAACTTCAGGATTTTATTTATCATATGATGTACATATTTCAAATTGTTATAATAGAATTTATTGAGACAATAAATATTTCGTTTTGAATTGTATTTTCAATAGAAATCATTTCAGATATTGTAAAAATGTATAATAAATAAACTTTGTGTGATAATGCACCATTGGGATCAATAGGTATGTAAAATACGTGTAATTCTTTAATGATATAAAATGTGAAAATCACAGTGTTGACAAGTATGATAACAATAGCTGAGGTTTTTGCAAAAGGTTATGTCTTGACAGATCCCCTGGTATTTTCTTTTCATTCCATGTCTGACGTTTTTCATTCCATGTGGGGTGTTTATAATTTTCTGAAATAAAATAAAAATATTGATTAATACAAATGAAAAATCATAATATCATACATACACACATTTATATTTATTTGTACCATTAGCCCCTTCCAAGCCGTCACAATGTGCAATGATAAAAATCGCAATTGAGATAAGTCAATATTATGTAAATTTGAGATAGATGGTGATGTCACAGCAGTTAGCATGCTGGGTTCCAGTGGTTGCGGATTCGAATCCTGCTACGACCGATTTCATTCACCTTTAGTAGGTACAAGCATTTATGCTTGGTTTAGGGAATGTATGAGGATGTATATTATGTACTTGTTACAAGGATATATTCATTTTTGAAAAAAATGTATATATTCGAGATAAAATGACGAATATTTATCTCATGAAACGATTGCGTAGAATTTCCACATAATCAAAGTTCAACGGAAAATAAACAAATAAATTAATTAATTATGCGTCACATTGTAGTTTAGTGATTGGCTCGATTCGCAATTTGAAAACAAGATTGTGAAACTACAAGTAGGCACATATTAGTAAATATGTTGTACAAAAACCACTTCCAGTTCTTTTTAAATTTCAATATTTACGAACAACTTTTTTATATTTGCTTTCCCATTTTCTATTTTTTCACGCTCTTAAATAAACTCAAACTCGCGCACAAACCATAGACAAAACACACAAAAACATATACATATACACACACACAATATCCTCCTCCCCTTTTCCCTTCTTTCTCATTTCTGTTTCTTCAATTTTTGTTGCAATTAAAATAAGGATATGAAATTATAAATAATAAGTGGACTGTATTTTCGCTGGGGGTGATTTATTCTAACCAAATATGGTAATATGTGCAACCACTGCAAGGCAAAAGGAAAAGATATAGATGGAACACTCACTTACTTGATTATTCCTATGTCTGCATGGTCATAACTTATGTAACTTATCAGGATGCGGTTTTGAAGGATACTGGCGTATGGGTGCGAGGCGGGCAGTGATTGCAACAATTAACCGTCATTTTCACATAATATATTATAAAAAAATGAAACAATTTCGGAGTTAACACATTATTTTTCCATAATGATATTCAAATGTGAGTCGAGTTAGGTATTCGATTTTGTCAAAAAAAAATTGTTTCTTTATTAGTTCGTAGGTACGTGTAGTGTAGTGTAGTCACCTTTTAAAAAATAAATTTAAAAAAAATCACATTCCGACTATTATGAATAATTTTGCTCATGTATCAAATAATGACGTATTATCTCATTTTCCACCGTGTATAAATAAAGAAATGTCACCCCCTTGTCTCTGAACCCATTTCAGTTGGAGTTCGCGTCTATATTATCTATGTCTACCACTTCTTAGCTCAGAGGCACCAATCATAGAAACACTGGAAGGAAAAGATAAGATTGTCTTATATCTGGATTGTTTTGTCTCAGAGGTCATATAAGGGTAATTTATCTGTGATTATGAAGAGATCTGATATGAAAATGTATAATGTCAAGGATTTTGTATCGTTTTTCACAATAACTGTGTTAATTTGATATTTTTTCATCTTGTTTATATGCTTTTTGGTTATACTAGATGTAAGAAAATGCCGACCGCCGTGGCACAGTTAGTAAGCCGTTCCGTTTCTATGCGGGCGTCCTGGGTTCGATTCCCAGCAAAGGAGAATTTTTTTTAAATTCATTTCTCACACAAATATTGCTTCTCTGGGCTGAAAACAATGGTTAGTTGGAAGAAATTGCAAAACGGCAATAAACTCGCCACTTGCACAGGGTGCAAGGAAGTGTTCATTATTATGTAAGAAAATGCATTTATTTTTACATCTAAATAAAATATACATACAAATATATACAAATCCAGAAGATATGTAAATATTCGCACATCTTTCTACATCTGTCAAATGACAATATTTCTATTAATTTGGTATAACAGAACCCTACTTACCATCCAAAGAAATTTTTCAAAAATATTTTTATTTTTAGCAAAATTTTTGTTGCTTATTGATTAATTTGATTGTTTACCTATGTTTTGTTAATTAATTACTTCATTTTGTTTTTTTATTTGGTTCCTATTTATTTATTTGATTATATACTTATAATAATTTAACTTCCTTTTTCATTGCTATTATGTGTTTACTTATTAATTTGTTTCTTAATTGATTTCTAATTGGATTACTTTTTATTCATTTCTTACTATATGTATTGTATACTTCTTATTTATTGTTTTTCTTTTAATTATTTCCAATATTGAAGTGAATGTGTTACTTAATTTGTGATAAAACTGAAAAAAATTGTGATCTGTCTTAAAACAGGAATTATTCCTAGTTATATAGACAGTGATTAATTGGAGGAACTCAAAACATAGAACTTCCCTACAACTATTTTATTTCATTTTGTACACTTTATAAATTATATGTTCAACAATTATTATAAGTTCTTGTATGTACATTATAGTGGAGAAATAAATCAATTATAATTATTTTTTAAATGTTACTGCAAAAAAAAAACATTTAAAAGGAATATAAACAATACCATTGATTAAAAAAACTACCAAAATTACTTCTTTAAAGGTTGTGTCGACATTTGAAAGATTCTTAATTTGACGCAAAAAGACGTATTTCGACGTAGATTAAGCAACGACAGTTATCACCTCAAGTTTGTTAGATTTCAGTGTCTCAACTATTGACGATCACTCTCATGTTGGTAATCAAAATAAATTTAGAAGGGAAAATATATCAACCGCTCAAAACTTGAAATGCAGAACAAGAACAAGCGTTATCCACTTTAAGAACTTTGTTTTGATGGAAGGAAAGATAACACTCTAATGATCATTAAACATATAGTAATTCGTAATTCCAAACGGTTTCTAAAAATCATAAAAAAGGAACTTTACTCAATTTTACAACAACATCATTTCTAATAGTAGTGTTTCAAAGATTTTTTTTAATTATGGAATTATTCTTTTATAAAACTTTAATAGTATAAAAAGTAACAAGATTGCTTATCACATCCTAAGATTTTTTGTAATACCAGCCGTATACTTTTTTTGGCATTTGAAAATTTCCATCTGATTGCCGACAAAAGCGCAATGTAGCGTTGCCGTATGAAAATAAAAAGAAAGGTTTTGGCGGGAAAAATAAACAAAAACCAACAATGTCTCCCTTGTTTGTAAGAACACAATGCTACTGCAACATGTGTTACAGTAACCAAACATCCCAGTCTTTATCCAACTACTATAGGTATATTTTTTGCTTTACATTATGTACCAATGTTTTATCTATACATTTTTCGTACGCGTTGAAGTAAAAACTAAACCTTTTTTAAATTTGTATAAACTACAAGTGGCCATATTACTCGCGTATTTTTTTTTTTTGATAAAGGTGTGTTATTTTTGAAGAAAAGTTATTTTATTATTCTCGTTATTTTTTTTGGAAAAGTGGTGTTATTTTTAAGAAAGTGGTGTTATTTTTCATTAAAATTGTGACATTTTTATATAATCGACGTTATTTTCTACAAAGATATAAAATAAAGGACGTGAAAGACCTTGGGGTCTACATTGATAATAACTTATCTTGGCATGAACAGATATCACATGTCAGCAAATCCACTTACTTTGCCATACACTCACTTAATAAACTCAAGAATTTCCTTCCACTTCACTGTAAAATAACCTTAGCTCAATCACTTCTTTTACCGTTGCTTGACTATGCTGATGTTAGCTACTTGGATGCAAACGAGAAACATCTCAACAAACTTGAACGCCTTCAAAATGTTTGCATCCGTTTTATATTTGGACTAAAAAAATTTGATCATATTTCTCATTACCGTAATCTTCTTCATTGGCCAAAGATACGACAACAACGTAATATACATATCTTGTCATTACTATACAATGTCCTTTTTAATCCAAATTTACCTCAGTATCTCAAAGATAAATTCACTTATCTTTCAAGCCACGGGCGTCCACTTCGATCTGCTGAACGTGCTTTACTATCTATCCCTATTCATAGTTCTGAATTTTTTAGCTCTTCATTTGAAGTATGTACATTCAGCTAGACTATGGAATAGTCAAGTCCTGATATTACGTCGTCTATCTCACTAAACATCTTCAAGAAAAGGCTAAAGCAAAAATATTTATCTGACAACACCTGATTACATCTTCCTCTCTTCTTCCTTTCCTTATCCTTTAGTCTTCCTATCATTGCTATGAATTGTTCTTATATACTATCTTCATTGTTTTATTTTTTACTTTTCTTCTGCTATTTTTTATTTATTTTGTAATATAATTAACTGATTGCCATAGTAGGTACACATTATTTTTTTTATATTTATATTGTTATTCATTTTTTATTTTCATTTTATATATTTGTTTGTTTTTTTTTTTAATTCTGTTGTTTTTAATATATTTTGTAAAAGGTTATCAAACCGTAAATTGAAATAAAATAAAACAAATAAATAAAATATTTAACATTTACTCTGGTTGGTTGGAAAAAATTGGCATCAGGCAATAAGCCCGCCAGTGTACTAATTATATGTGCAAGAAGACTAAAATAAATAAATAAACATAAGTTTCCACCATTATTTAAAATGTAAAACAAATGGGTTTAATAAAATACACTATTTATTCGGTATTGTTTTCTATTCAAAACAATTTTTTTTATATTTATAGATATGTAAAAAAAACATCATTTATTTCCATAAAAATATTAGTAAATGATGGATATCACGGTTTTGTATAAATAAATATCACCTTTAAATAACAGACCCCGTTTCCTATTGGTTTTACAACTTACGCTATCTATTGAGGATATTTTTTAGTAGGTACCTACTTACCTAATAATTATAAAGATATTGATTAAGTGTCTTATTCTCTTTCCTTCACACCATCAAAGCATTATATCCCATAGTGTGAGAAAATCAGCGACAGGTCTGCGGGTGTGCATCTCACCTAAAAAGGCAACCTTCAGAATGAGTGGTGAACCTCGTTGCTGAACTATGTGAAGTGCTATTTCGCCTCTTGTATTTTCGATTACCCGGCTCTTACGGAAAAGATGTAGGTAACGAAAACTTTGACATTAAATATATTTTAAAAAAATCGTCCTTTAGCAATTAAATGTTTTCAAACAAATAATAATGGAGTTTAAAATATACAAAAGTTATATAATATAATTTAACAATTTCCAAAATAAGTTTTGTTGTGTCGATCATCCTCTTCAGAAAATGAACAATGGTAATATAAAACGAGGAGGCTAAATAAAGCTAGGGTTGTCATACGTCCCGTTTATATGGGACTGTCCCCGTATTTTAACATCGAATCCCATATTACAACATGTCCCGTATTTGTTCCGTTTTTCGACCATTTCGACAAATTCTAAAAAATCTTCTCTCGCTAAGAACCTTCCTATTAAATGAAGAATATTATAAGGCGGTAGGTTGGTACACATTTTCTAATCGTAATGTACGCTTATACTTACTTTACTTTACTTTTCGTATGGCATATGGGCAGGCTTCTTTACCAGTTGTGGTTGCGTCCCAGTTATTCTTTAAAGTCTTAGGTCCAGTTGCTGTAGCCAGTCCATGAAATCCCGTTCCGCTCCATGCAGGCTGGTTGGGTCCCCTGGGAATCTGCGCAGTGGGCACTCCTCAACGATGTGGCGAACTGTTTGGTTGTCTGCACCGCAATCGCATTGCGGAGATTCTCTTTTTCCCCATTTCCACAGGAAATAATTACAGCAGCCTAGATCGGTTCGAATCCTGTTGAGTTGCACCCAGGACTTGCGTGGAAGATTGAAACCAGGGACACGTCTGGTAGGATCCTGTATCAGTTGTTTGTTGCGAATATCTGTATTCTTCCAGAGATCTCTCCACTCGGTTTCCATTCTGGGGTTCGCTTTATCGACACTCCATATCGGCTTTCGAGACCTGTGCCTACCCTCCGGGTGGTGGTTCATGTATGCATATACAGGGAGAGCCGGGTTATCGTTGATCTTTTTTATTACCTTCGCAGTTACTTGCCTTCTTCTAATTTCAGGGGGTGCAATGTTAGCAAGAACATGGAGCCACGGTGTCGGTGTTGTCTTTTGTGTTCCAGAAATTGTCCTCATCGTTTGGTTCAGTTCGACATCATGTACGCTTATAATTGAGAATAACGCGGCAGATAGGTAAGTTCTAAGCGTAGATTGAAATTGTATTTGGAATCTAATTTTGAAAGTACATAGTGCTGAATATTGTATTTAAAATATAATTTAGATTATTTATATATTTTTAATACAACTTATTTAAAAACTTTGATGGCTGCAATTGAATTGATTCTCAAAAACGTAAGCCGTTAACAAAGTGCGTGATTTTTCTTTCACGATGATGTCGTTATACATGCATCCAGCAGGTGTAGTTGAAAAGATGCGTTTCAGCGTTGAACGTGTTGCGTTTTGAGTATCGAAAGGGTCAAACTGTGAGGCACTGCCATATATCTATTACATATCATTGTAATTTTTATGACAAATTATTAACAACTCAACTGAGACATTATTGGAATATTATAGGAGAAGCTGCTTTACGTGATCACTTTATGCGCTTGCGCAACGTTCATCAATTATGCCTTTTTATTGCGTTCCCTGTTGAGTTTGTTAAAAAATTGTCATAAAAAAATCATTGCCTGACATGGAAAATAATCCAATATTTTTCATGTCGGGATCCAACAATAAGGTTTACCGCCCATCGTTTTTATGCGTGATTAATCTGGTGTGTGGGGATTCACGCATGTGACGTGTTTTCTTGTATGAGGCAGTGCCCATTCGCATACCTATCGCTGGTTGCCCCTCATTTTGTGTATATACCGAGATAATAATAGGGGATTTTATATAGCTCCGTTTAATGATTCTAGAGATTTGTCGGCCTTCCTGGCTCAGTTGGTTGGGTAGCTGACTGCTGATCCAAAGATTCCGGGTTTGATTCCCGGTGGAGACACAGTTTTCAGTCTGGATCTGTCATCAGCAATGGCGCTACAGCCCGATGTGGGCCTTGGCCTCCTCAAGAAACTGCAGCCGCCCTGTCGGCAGCAAGTCTCCTCCAATTTGTCTGTCCGATCGCTCTTATATCTCCCTCGATGTCGTCCAGCCATCTCATCCTAGGTCTCCCTCTGCTTCTTCTTCCTTCAGGACAGGTGTCCAATACTTTCTTTGGGACCCGGCTATCCTCCATTCTGCAAACGTGTCCGAGCCAACGTAAATAAAATCATCATGGATGATTTGATGAAGACTTGAATCTGCCCTGCTGCCACTATATTTTAGTCTGGATCTGTGAGACGATTAATATCGTAAGTCTCCATAATGGCAACTTGTTGTTGGGTGCGAGTTAAATTAATATTTAACATAGTGCCTGTTAGTTGCCCGAGAAGCAATATTAAATAAATAGATCATTCCAAGTGCGCTGATAGTTCAGTTATGTACTGCTCTACGAAATAAAGCTGTTTTCATTCCTTAAGTGATAGTGCTGTTGCTTTCAGCACTGTGGACATCTGTAGGCAGTTTATTCTACATAATTGGAATAAACTGCTGCTTTGTTGACTGTGTCCAACTCCTTTGGGGAGTTGTGAAATGCCTCCCAGAGAGCTTTTTTCTCTGACACAGTTCTTGAATGTATTGTGGTGCTAGATGGTTCAAAGCATTTAATACGGTCAAACAAATTTTGTAATCATCTCGCTCTGGACACTTCAACCAGTGTAATTTATTTGTAGTGGGATTTATGTGACATCGATTTTCCGCATGATATGAATGTCAATATGAATTATCGATTTTGATCACTAAATCAAAATATTATGATGTATTTTATGAGTGTCAATGTTTGAAATCTTTTGTAAAATTTTTTTTTTGTTATTTACTTCTTTAGCTTTTTTTGTTTGTCCTTTTAATAAATTTCTTTTTTGTGAATTGTACTGTTTTTTTCAAGGAGGTGTAATCTATGGCGGTGTAAGTTGTTACGTAGATTCTCGTAGAGAAATGGTGCATTTTGACGCCAAGCATATACCTTGTGCGTACTCTGAATTTTATCATTTGGGCCTAGGTTGCGGCTCTAAGGGCCTAGGCAGTAAAGGGGGGGGGTGGGCGGCCGACGCTGTTGTGCCCCCTTCAATTCTGTACTTAGAGAACAGCAGGACGAACGCCTTTAGTCTCGCTCGGCAGTGACTCATCAACTGTGGCGAATGTTGTATGGTTCGGGCACACCGCCGGCGCAGACGTTGGGTCAGATGATTGCGTCGGATGCCCCCGGTGTTAGCCCGCCAAGCCTTCGGACGCCAACACGAGGACCGAGGGGTGCGGGGACAAGCCCTTCCGTTCGATCGGTGTGCCTAGGGGCTTGCCCCTGCTGCCGATCTTGAGCGGTTGCCCCGCCGTTTGAGGTTGGATTCTCGAGGGCTGTGGTTGAACCCGATAGATAGTGGATATTTTGTGTTGTCCGACGTTGCGGCTGAGTCCGGGGGTGAACAGGACCAATGGGTTCTATAACGCCACCGGCGTGGAAGTGGTATCGCGATCTCTATAGATTTGAATTAGCTCAGGGAGTGCAATATGACCCAGATATAAAATTGTATTAATTTTTATAATAATGATCCTGGAAGTTTTGGTGACCCTGCATTATTACGAATAATTTTGATCATTTGCACAAGGAGAAGTAAGATATATGTATATCAAGGAGTTTGTTGTAAAATATAACTAATAAAATTCAATAATTTGATGCCTTTGGACAATTATTATTATTATAAGTAGGTACTGATCGAGAGAGGGTGTATCAGTTATCAAAGAAGTAGGGTAGGTACTTAATAATATCCTATATTAACTTTTATGTATCTACGTCAATTTTCACGGAAAATATTTGCATTAGTAATGAACAGTTAGCTTTTTGACGTGTTTTAATCAAGTTATACATAACCCTTAGAGTTTTCTGAGGGGATCTTAACCTCTGGGATATAAACTTTGTTTATTTTAAAACGACTGGGTTATGGCTAACACTAACCTCTTCGGCACATAATATTATAAATATATATTAGGTACTTGGATGTACAGAAGCGCTAATTTATTTTATTTTATTTATTTACCTTTTACAGAGTAACAACTCTCTAAAGGACAGAGCCAACAAAGCGGCTACTATGATCGATGCTTTAGTGTAATTGGTCCTATAAAGTGGAATAGATTGCCTCCAGATGTCCGCAGTTCACAAAGCATGAGCACTTTCTCAGAAAGACTGAAAACAACTTTGTTTCGCAGAGCAACATAATATAGAATATAAGCGCCCTTGGAATGATCCTGAATCATTAAACGGCGCTGTATAAATTATTTACTGTGATTTATTATTATTCATTAATTTTGTAATGGAATACCTCTATGTTAACACAAACACTTGAGTATTTTTATTACATAGTAAGTATTTAATTATTATTAGCATTATGTACTCAAAGTAGATAATTATCATTTCGAATTCATTATAAACGAATTAATAGCCCAAAATCTTTCTACGTCATAATTAGTGCAATAACAAAAGTTAATTAACAGTGCGTAAATAATGTGAAAACATATAGGTATGTAAACAGTGAATAATAGGCCAGTCTGTCAACATAATTATGAAAGTCAAAAGCTTGTTGAAACCAAGTGAATATTTTATGAAAATCTTTTGGTAGGCTCACGACTAACTACATATTTGGATTGTGGTATAAATTAATAAGTGTGTTTACACTATGACCATTGACCATAGTATACAATAACTTGTGTGCTTCAAAGGGATCTTTGTTAGTTTATTAGTTAGTTGGTTTATTTATTATTTTTTACTAGATATTTAAATATTAATTAAATCGTAGAGACGTCACTAACTAAATACTACGCCAAACTTAAGGTTGATGGCGTAGCTTTTCACATTATTGCGTATGAAGAAAAGAGATAGATAGTTTTCAATGGATTTAGACTGACATTTAAAATGTTTTTTTGTCATAACAACACAAATCTCTCATTTTTATTAAATATGTATTCCTTGTGTAAGAATGCTGAATGTATGACTGAGTGAAAATTATGTACGTGCGTTCATGTATGGGGTGTGGATGATAATTCAATCGTCCAATCATTCCATACATTATATATGTATATGTTGATAAATGCATGAAACCAGTGGGCTTCTAGCCTGTTTTACATGCTTATATAAATAAATAAATAAACATATTATGTAACCAAGCTCACACTGACAGCTCGATGTCGCGATTTTTCTGAAATTCCAGCGAATTTTCGGCATCTTGTATAGATCGCTGAATACTCTGTGTAGTATTTAATTTGACAAAATTACCAAATACATATTTTAATAAGTCGCTTAAATCATTATCCCACGAAAACATGTCGTATTTTATTCTTTAACCACTCGTAAGGTTCCTCGCGATCAACCTTATTTTTTGACAGTTCGCAAATGTTAGTTTATACCAACGCGCTTGGGATAAGTATTTAGATATGTCTCTGCAATGAAATTCTCATACAAAAACTTCGTAGTATCCTCCAGTTAGGAAGCTACGTGATAACATGGTTAGTATTTATGTAGTATTTAGGTCGGACTCTGCATATGGACCTTAGTTAACCGAGAAGCTATACAAAATAAATAAAATAGCATATTCAAAAATTGGGTCTCTGCTATTTATTTGATGGAATATTGATTCCAGCAGTAAGTTTCAAACTTTTTTTTATCATATAACCGAAAAGTTGGGTCTACCGGGAGAAGAGAAGGAAATGGTATACTATTCATTGGAGCTATCATAATAAATGAGTAGTCCCAAGTGAATCTCTCATTTGGATAACGTTTCAATCACTCACGGTTCATCCAGCGGAAGCACTCTGTATTGATTAACCCTTCCACGCATCTAATCGATCCCGAGGGGTTAATATGGACATTCGGATGCTCATGTTCAACTAAAACAAACAATACGTCATCAACCTTGCAAGTTTTAACTGGACAGGACCTCTCCAATTAATTAAACACTAGCCGGACACAGTCAGTAAATTAATTATTGCCATTTGGTTAAATTGGGAATTACCTACTTAAAAAACCCCCCCTTAGGATTATTACAAATAATCATGACAGTTTTGTATAGCAATATTTCTATATATCGCTTCACTGAAAAAAATGCTGTTTGTAACAAATATTACCTACTTGCAAAAATGTTGTTTTCTTTTTCTAATAATATTTCTGATAATGTTGCATTAAGATCCATCTCAAGAAAGTAAAACATACATAGAATAAGCATGGTATATTTGTACAAAAATTACGACTGCCTTTTATATTTTCACCGGCGAAAATCAAATAAAACCCAGATAAACTTTTCTTTAATTAGCTTTGCAGATTCTTTGACTTTTTGAATTAACTCGGTTAAAAAATCCAAGGCGAAACTTTGTGTATGTTCTCGAAAAAATCGTCTCGAGAAGCGGAAATAAAACGCTTAAAACGCTTAAAATATTAAAACGCTTGATGCCTGAATACACAGTATCTCGGAATAAAATCTTCCTGAACAATTTCATACTAGTTTTAAAAATAACAGTTTTATAAAAAGAGTCACGGAGAAGGTTTCTTTAAGACAAGTTACGATTACGATTATTAATATGTTACGATTTGGCACCTATTGATAATCTTTCATCAATGTCGATGCTCTTGAACAAAAATTGTAAAAAAATAAAGGAAAAAAAATATCGAGGTTGCTCTTATTTTTAAAATAGTTTCAATCACTTGATGAAATCATAAATAAAATTGATGAAATCTACTTTGGGTCTTGTATGCCTTCTATTGCAACCATATTATGTTCTAAAGGAAATCGTTTATGCGAAAAATGCACATTTTATCAGAATGAAAGAAAATGCAGCAGATATTAATGAAATATGTACATTTTTTTGTTTTTCATATAAACACTTAAAAGAAAATTATTCCTTTATTTTATTACCTAGAGTTAGCCAAAATAATCATCGATAAACTGAAGAAAAAGGTTATAAGAATAAGAGAAGTTAAAGTTATAAAATTAGATCGTATTATTGGATTTGATTAAATATTAAATTATATCGGCCTCTGTAGGTAATATTTGTTACAAACAGCATTTTTTTCAGTGAAGCGATATATAGAAATATTGCTATACAAAACTGTCATGATTATTTGTAATAATCCTAAGGGGGGGTTTTTTAAGTAGGTAATTCCCAATTTAACCAAATGGCAATAATTAATTTACTGACTGTGTCCGGCTAGTGTTTAATTAATTGGAGAGGTCCTGTCCAGTTAAAACTTGCAAGGTTGATGACGTATTGTTTGTTTTAGTTGAACATGAGCATCCGAATGTCCATATTAACCCCTCGGGATCGATTAGATGCGTGGAAGGGTTAATCAATACAGAGTGCTTCCGCTGGATGAACCGTGAGTGATTGAAACGTTATCCAAATGAGAGATTCACTTGGGACTACTCATTTATTATGATAGCTCCAATGAATAGTATACCATTTCCTTCTCTTCTCCCGGTAGACCCAACTTTTCGGTTATATGATAAAAAAAAGTTTGAAACTTACTGCTGGAATCAATATTCCATCAAATAAATAGCAGAGACCCAATTTTTGAATATGCTATTTTATTTATTTTGTATAGCTTCTCGGTTAACTAAGGTCCATATGCAGAGTCCGACCTAAATACTACATAAATACTAACCATGTTATCACGTAGCTTCCTAACTGGAGGATACTACGAAGTTTTTGTATGAGAATTTCATTGCAGAGACATATCTAAATACTTATCCCAAGCGCGTTGGTATAAACTAACATTTGCGAACTGTCAAAAAATAAGGTTGATCGCGAGGAACCTTACGAGTGGTTAAAGAATAAAATACGACATGTTTTCGTGGGATAATGATTTAAGCGACTTATTAAAATATGTATTTGGTAATTTTGTCAAATTAAATACTACACAGAGTATTCAGCGATCTATACAAGATGCCGAAAATTCGCTGGAATTTCAGAAAAATCGCGACATCGAGCTGTCAGTGTGAGCTTGGTTACATAATATGTTTATTTATTTATTTATATAAGCATGTAAAACAGGCTAGAAGCCCACTGGTTTCATGCATTTATCAACATATACATATATAATGTATGGAATGATTGGACGATTGAATTATCATCCACACCCCATACATGAACGCACGTACATAATTTTCACTCAGTCATACATTCAGCATTCTTACACAAGGAATACATATTTAATAAAAATGAGAGATTTGTGTTGTTATGACAAAAAAACATTTTAAATGTCAGTCTAAATCCATTGAAAACTATCTATCTCTTTTCTTCATACGCAATAATGTGAAAAGCTACGCCATCAACCTTAAGTTTGGCGTAGTATTTAGTTAGTGACGTCTCTACGATTTAATTAATATTTAAATATCTAGTAAAAAATAATAAATAAACCAACTAACTAATAAACTAACAAAGATCCCTTTGAAGCACACAAGTTATTGTATACTATGGTCAATGGTCATAGTGTAAACACACTTATTAATTTATACCACAATCCAAATATGTAGTTAGTCGTGAGCCTACCAAAAGATTTTCATAAAATATTCACTTGGTTTCAACAAGCTTTTGACTTTCATAATTATGTTGACAGACTGGCCTATTATTCACTGTTTACATACCTATATGTTTTCACATTATTTACGCACTGTTAATTAACTTTTGTTATTGCACTAATTATGACGTAGAAAGATTTTGGGCTATTAATTCGTTTATAATGAATTCGAAATGATAATTATCTACTTTGAGTACATAATGCTAATAATAATTAAATACTTACTATGTAATAAAAATACTCAAGTGTTTGTGTTAACATAGAGGTATTCCATTACAAAATTAATGAATAATAATAAATCACAGTAAATAATTTATACAGCGCCGTTTAATGATTCAGGATCATTCCAAGGGCGCTTATATTCTATATTATGTTGCTCTGCGAAACAAAGTTGTTTTCAGTCTTTCTGAGAAAGTGCTCATGCTTTGTGAACTGCGGACATCTGGAGGCAATCTATTCCACTTTATAGGACCAATTACACTAAAGCATCGATCATAGTAGCCGCTTTGTTGGCTCTGTCCTTTAGAGAGTTGTTACTCTGTAAAAGGTAAATAAATAAAATAAAATAAATTAGCGCTTCTGTACATCCAAGTACCTAATATATATTTATAATATTATGTGCCGAAGAGGTTAGTGTTAGCCATAACCCAGTCGTTTTAAAATAAACAAAGTTTATATCCCAGAGGTTAAGATCCCCTCAGAAAACTCTAAGGGTTATGTATAACTTGATTAAAACACGTCAAAAAGCTAACTGTTCATTACTAATGCAAATATTTTCCGTGAAAATTGACGTAGATACATAAAAGTTAATATAGGATATTATTAAGTACCTACCCTACTTCTTTGATAACTGATACACCCTCTCTCGATCAGTACCTACTTATAATAATAATAATTGTCCAAAGGCATCAAATTATTGAATTTTATTAGTTATATTTTACAACAAACTCCTTGATATACATATATCTTACTTCTCCTTGTGCAAATGATCAAAATTATTCGTAATAATGCAGGGTCACCAAAACTTCCAGGATCATTATTATAAAAATTAATACAATTTTATATCTGGGTCATATTGCACTCCCTGAGCTAATTCAAATCTATAGAGATCGCGATACCACTTCCACGCCGGTGGCGTTATAGAACCCATTGGTCCTGTTCACCCCCGGACTCAGCCGCAACGTCGGACAACACAAAATATCCACTATCTATCGGGTTCAACCACAGCCCTCGAGAATCCAACCTCAAACGGCGGGGCAACCGCTCAAGATCGGCAGCAGGGGCAAGCCCCTAGGCACACCGATCGAACGGAAGGGCTTGTCCCCGCACCCCTCGGTCCTCGTGTTGGCGTCCGAAGGCTTGGCGGGCTAACACCGGGGGCATCCGACGCAATCATCTGACCCAACGTCTGCGCCGGCGGTGTGCCCGAACCGATAAGACGAGTGGAGAATCTATTCTGGGCTGATAATCTAGGGATATCTTCCGGGGAACAACAGGGACATGAAGAAAAGAAAAAGTCTGAGATCTACTCGTCAAATATGTTCAACGACATATTTTTTTTTTATGTAAGTACCTACATATTATGTTTGTGTCAAAATATTGAACATTGGCATTATTGCCATTTAATAATTCCTTCCAATCAGCCCCCCTAGACAACATGCCATTAAAGCTAAGCGTTATATCGCTAAGCGATAGAAATGTATGAAATTTGTGGCTGTCACGTGTTGTCATAGCGACCAATTTCATACATTTACTATCGCTTAGCGATATAACGCTTAGCTTAAATGACACGTTGTCTAGGCCCCCAGATACAAAGACAACATATTATGTTTTGTAAATTGTTCATATACAATTGTATAAATTAAAATGGTAAAAGAAAATCATCACAAACTAAACGAGTGGGTTGTGACCAACGCTAAACTCCTCACTAACAAGTCATTCTATAAAGTATTCAAATTTTATATGGAAAATATTTAGCATTTTCAGAAAATAAGTTTGTTTTACTATTTTTTATTTAAATATTTTATTATGAAAACTTGATATTTCTTCAATGCCATTTTATGAAGGTGATGTGCCTTTTTACCAATTTGAAAATAAAAATTTCAAATTTAAAGTTTCCTGAGCTTGGGGTCATGTTGAAATATTTGATAGTAATAAAAATTGAGAAGCACTATTCAGATATCCTTCAAAATCTAATGGGGTTTAATGAGATATACAAATTTGCAAAATTTGAAAAAAATCGAATGAGTACTTTAGTTTATAATCGATATAGTAAAATAAACATGTCGTACATAGCACACACACAGATACATTGTGATGAAACTTTCAGAATCCAATCTCAGCATGATACGAGTTGATAATCTGCAATAAAAAAAAATAGCCTTAAAAATTGTGAAATCATAACTCCCCACTATATCCTCTTGGGTTAGTGAGGAGTAAAAATACATACAAAAAAATATAAATAATGTTTATAATGAAAAAAGCATTTCATTAATAAAAACAAAATTCGCTATACTTCAAAGAGTACCTACCTATGTGTTAACAGATATTTTTTTTTTAGAAAATAAAGAGAAAGGCAATTGTGGTTTCACTTCGTCCACGAATCCAGGGCCACGAGCACAGGCGACCAGAATACCAGCCAGAATAGATGAGCCAAATGGGCTTGCGACCATGTTTGAGGGCTTAAAGGGATCCTTTATGACTTGAGTCACGCTCACCACTCAGCAACCAACCTACGATTGATACTCCACTCCCCTGCGGAACCAAATCAAATCGGACGCGGATAATGCTGCTTTTACCACTCTATCCAAATTTTCTTTTATTTTACCTCTACGGAGACTTAGGTCCTTAAAATAGGAATTTAAAACTTTGCAGGCAGGCCTCTCGCCCCCACCTCTATAGCATATATATTTGTGTTAAAGCCATTTTGAACTGTTTTATGTACCAGTTCCTTGTACTTGATTAGCTTGTATTGGTGGTCTTTGGAATATTTGTGTCCCATGGAACAGTCAGCTCCACATAAATAGCTCTTTTCAATGAAAGAGAGTATATTGTCAAGTCAGGCCTAAGAGATGATTTGCAGATCTCCTTTGGAAGCCTCTCTCACAATTTCAAGCACCTTATAAATTGCAATTGAAGATGTTATATCCAAACTAAGACTATACCAGATATTCATAGATAATTCATATAAGTTATAATGAATTCAAATATTCATATGCTATAATGAATACAATTTAATATTTAACAAAAAAAATATTTACACTGTTTACAGGTTCAGATGATATGGCCACATTTTAAGATGACCAACAGTCACTGATCTAGCCCAGGATAGGCGAGATTGGCGTAGTTGAATTTAAAGGAGAGGCAATCCCAGCTAAATTGGACCACAGACAAAGCGAAGAAGACAATGCTTAATTGATTTTTTTTTATATTTTTAAATCATTGATAATACTTTCAATATACAATTCTGCTATATAACTAGCATCGTCAGAATTGATTTATCCAACTGTCGATTCGTTCATGAGAATTCAATTCTCTGAATGAATCGACATTATTAAGCCAAAATGCGTGTACGAAGGAACATTTTGTATGGCGTAGTGGACTTTTTGCATGCTAATAACACCAACTAGAGGCCTCGCAGCATATATGTTCCCATACATGGGTTTACTCAGAATTCGGAGTAGAACATTTTATGTGAGTTTTGTGTGTCTGTGTGTGTGTCTGTCCCCCCCCCCTATTACTTTTGATCCGCTCAATTTACAGAGCCCAAAATTTCAAAATATATAAACACTTATAAGCATACAAAACTTTTGTAGTCAGAATGGTGAATTATTGCTTCAGTCAGGGGTTATCAACTTTTGAATTTTTATTTTATTTTTCCATATATCTCAGAAACCATAAACGCTAGAACGCTGAAAATTAGTACAAACATAGACAAATACAAAAACTCAAATTGGTTTTTTCAAAAAAATTCTAGGGTTTGTCAAACAATTTTTTTTAAGAAAAATATTTTTTTTATGAAAAATTTATGAGTTTAACTTCTTATATTTCCAAATAATTTAAAAATATCGAAAAAATCTGAAACACCCCAACTAGATAATTTAATTTTCTATAAAAAATATTAATGTTGTATTAGCACATCTCAATTTTTTTTTAACAATTTTTGTAAACATTGAATTTAATGACGACATTGCTTCATACAATTTATATGGCAGTCGCTTACACACAATATCTAAGAAGACTTAATTGTTTAATACTAATCTCCAGACATACATACATACCATCATGCTGTTTTCATATTCTGGGTAGGATCAAAGGAATGCCCTCTATACTATCGCTATCTTGACATACATACCTACATGTGTTGTATAGAAAACCAAATATCTTAAAATATTAAATAATTTGTATTTATGTTTTTATAGTTTGGTACTTATTCTTCAACTATACATACTATCGCTATCGACAGTTGGATCATCTCATGTGTTAAATGCTACTAGTATTTGATTTAACATATCAGTCTTTTTTGTATACTGTATTAAAGTATATGTTTCTTAAACAATTAATTATATATTAAAAATGAACCACAAATATAAAAACACGATATTTGATAATATAAATTTATTATATTATTTAAATGAAATTAAAAAAAAGTACTAACATAAGAATCTAATCTCTCAGTTCTTCATTAACATAAGTTCAGTATAATACAGTGTGAGTTTTATAGAGATGAGATAACAAAGTATCATAATATTATGAACTTGCAGATTTATATTTTTCTATTTATTTTTGTTCCCAAAAAACAAATATTGTATTAATACTAAATAATTATAATACAAATAACTGATTGTCTAAAAGTATCTATTAGTCAATTTTTAGATTAAAATGTTTCTGTATGAATTCATAAAAAAATCTGTATGGATGTGCATTTATATAAATTGAAATGACTAATAGAAACAGAAACTTTACAAATTTGTGGCATGTTTCAGAACACTTTAATCTGGTGAAGCAAATATCTCTTAATTATAGAATTGGTGTAAATAATAAAATAAAGTGTAGGTATTTTACAATTTTGAATTCTGCATATATTAAATTGTTTTTTGAAGAGTTTCATTTTTTTTCCTGATATATAATGATACCTACATTATTTACTTGTGTATTTCATGTTCATAAAATATATAAATCTCTACCAATCTATTAATTGAGTTTTTATTTTACGTTTGGTATGTCATAAAGAATTTCTTGAAAAGCTGTTCTTGAAATGTCAATCAGCCAATTATAATTCTTTCAATGCTCATCATCAGCAATGGTGCTACAGCCCGGTGAGGGCCTTGGCCTCCTCAAGAAACTGCCTCCATCCCGCCCTGTCGACAGCAAGTACTTTCAATGGTAGGTATGTATAAATTAATGAAGGGTGTCAAATTTGAAATTTTATAAATAGATATAGGCACCTAAGTGCTATGTCATATCACCCCGTGCAAAGTTTCACATGTTTGTACGTTCCAACTTAAGGGAAAGCATTCAAATGGTTATACCATATTTTTATTGAATGACTTTTACCTCTTAACTTCCATTCCTTTTGTTTGACCATATTTATTTGTTAATGACATTTTTATTAGATTCTCATTTGTGAACCTGTCATAGGTTAGAGAACCGAGCATCACATCCTTTATTTTTGCATACATTATTCGCTTCATACATGTATGTCTATAAATTAAACTTCTTTCAGAATATAAAACACAGTCGTGTCAATGTTTTCTTGGAATCCTCTCATGCCTTTATCGGCTCTATTTTATGTCAATTTTTCTTTCATATTACTTAGCGTTTATGTAGTTTCTACTATATCTTTCAAGTTAATAATGGACTTGCAACTTCCAGAGCTCTAAATCACAGGAAAACTGCCTCCAGCTACTCGTCTTATGTTAACGGCTCATCTCATAATATTATATTATCAAACAGTTCAACAACAGATTTTACTATAGCGTCTCAGATGATTATTTTATGTGTCTTCGTTCCTATAACATTATGAGCTTCGATAAGAGACGACGAAACTTAACAGATATCATATTCCTCTACAAAATACTTATTGAACTCTCCAGAGCTAACAGAATCAATCAATTATAGAGACCCACTCGACAGTTGAACTTTTCAACTTAAGCAAATGTAAAATTAACACATATAAACTCCTTTATTAATCGCAGTTGCAACTCATACAATCAGAAATACTTAACGATTGATCCATCTTACGTTAATCTTGACTGCTTCAAAAAAAAGTAACTGCTATCCACGTTACAACAGTAAATTTATTATCATACATACACCCTCCCACAAAACCCACATACATACTTCCATATTTTACTTCATCATCCCCATACCGGTCACCGTCCTATTAGGCATAAAAAAATGCAAACTTATTTTCTGTGTTATCTGTTAACCATATTATACCGTTTAACTTTTTTTCCTTGTAATGTTTTCATAAGGTGTGGAGATAGATCACCCGTGCGTTAAAAGTACAGTGACCAAAGGACAAATAATACCTCATCATACTAAATATCAATGTATTGTGGCGATTGTATTGGGACAATTATACTTTATTTATACCTATGTATACTGAATATCTACCTACCAAATTTACTTAACTATTCTCAGCTTTTAAAATAATATAAGACATCTCTATAATTGGCTTTGATATGTGTAATGCTTTTAAGCAATTTGTGAAATAGCTGTTGAGATGAAATAAAATAAAATATTGTCTTATTGCAGTGGTTCTTAACCTGGGTTCGATCGGACCCCAGGGGTTCGGTGGAGGTCAAGAACCCCGACTTATGATTCGTGGTGACACCTTTCTTTATTATAATATAGGTATTATATTCTTGTCTCAACTGTATATTATGTCTATTTATTTATTCATCTTTCTGTACATAATATAAACAAATATATTGTACACTGGCGGGCTTATTGCTATTAGGCAATTTCTTCCAACCAACCAGATAACAAAGTATGACAAAATTGTGTAACAAAAAAAGAATAAGAGTAAAAGTAAACCTTCCTTGTCGGCCTTCGTGGCTCAGATGGTTGGGTATCAGACTACTGATCCAAAGGTCCCGGGTTCGATTCCCGGTGGAACCACAGTTTTGAATTGTGTTTTCAGTCTGAATCTGTGAGACGATTAATATCGTTAGTCTCCAGAATGTGGCAACTTGTTATTGGGTGCGTGTTAAATTAATATTTGACATAGTACCTGTTACTTGCCCGAGAAGCAATATTAAATAAATAAATAAAAACAAAGAAAATATATATAACACTAAGATACTATTAAACAAAAAATAATAATAATTCATAACAAAAAAAGGATAGGGTAGGGACAAGGAGAGGAAATTGGGATCAGGTGTTCAGGGATAAATATTCCTTCTTTAGTTTTTTCTTGAAAATATAAAGTGAGTTAGACAACACAATTTCCGGACTAAGGCTATTCCATAATCTTTCTGGTTGTACTTCGAACAAAGAGCTGAGAAATTATGGATAGGGATGGATAGAGTTGTACGTTCAGCAGATCAGAGTGGAAGTCCATGATTGGATAAATAAGTGAATTTGCTTTTGAGGTACTGTGGCAGGTTTTGATTCGAGAGAATAATGACAAAATGTGTATATTGCGCCCCTGGCGTATCCTGGACCAACAAAGAAGAAGGTAAGATGATATAATATGATCAAATTTTTTGAACCCAAAGATGAATCTGATACATATATTCTTGTGACGTTCAAGTTTATTGAGATGCACTTCATTAGCATACATCGGCATAATCAAACAATGGAAGAAGAAATGATTGAGCTAGAGTTATTTTACAACGGAATGGAAGAAATATTTAGTACTACTTAAATGCATTGTGTTATTTAGTACTACTAAATGCATTGTGTATGGCAAATTAAGCTTCATTACTGGCATAAGTTCTTTATTAATTTTATTTCCTACTAACATTCTGTTTTTATATTCTCATTGAATAACTATGTAGGTAGATAAACATATTTTTTTAACATATTTATGTAGGTACTTATATTTATTTATTTCATTTCAGTAAACTACAGCTTTGTAAATTTGTGGTTACATATATATGGTGCTATTAAAATTAGTACAGGCCAATGATGTTTTCTTCTAATTAAAATAATAAAGTAGAAATAATATTTTGAATAACAATAATAAGAGAAAAATATGATTGATATAAAAAAAACAATACAAAATAAGAATAAAATGAGGAAATAGAGGGATTATTGGTGTAAAGGAAAGAGCTTGTTTGAAGGAGTTAGGGAACTGGTTTTAAAATATCTTTATTTGTTTACGGTAAGTTTCTAAGGAGTCATGGAAAATGTCTGTGTGATTAAATTTTAGATTGTTGTCATGTTGAATTCTGTAAATATTCGAGTTATATCTGTAATTAGTATGGCAAGTAGGTAAGTAGATGAAATAAATTTTTCAAACGGGTGTGCCTGTTATAATAATATTATAGAACTAAACAATATTGCTTCACCACCATTTTTAACTCATGTTAGTTCGTCATGAGAGTAAATTTAAATCTAACGCTGTACAAATAGTTTTTTCTTTAAATTAAACATCAGACAATTTTAAAAATCGCTTATTTTGCGGCATTATATTTATATTTGTAAAGATTTTAGTTATTTTCGTTTTCCTCGTAAGTAAATTAATATGAAATACGCCACATTAACCTTGACGAAACGTCAAACAACTGTGATTTGTAGATTCGACCAGCCCTCTACCAGACGAAATTATTCCGTTGACATTGCCTTAAAATCACCTGCGGAATTCGCTCATACTACCACTTTAAAGATTTTAGTGATATTTGTGTGATATGGTATGGAAATTATATACCCGAAACGCTCGTACTACGACATTGTGATTAGTCAAACCGTTTCCGTTGGGGATATGGGAGAAATCTCACTGTATCTCGTACTACGCGCCTTATTCTGCTTTCGTGCGACTTCTGTAATACAACATTAGGTACCTATTTTATGAAATCGTTGGGTATAGAGATTTTCAATGTTAGGAAAACGCATATAAAAATGATTTATTGACTAGTTTTTTTCCGGTGTTGGAGTGAATATTTGTAATATTTCTGTTATACAGCTTTGCATTTTCTATATTTTATCGTTTCTATTCCATACGATTTCTTACATTTTTGACCATTTTTGTTTGATTTTTTTACCTCACGAATGGTTTTGCTATAAATACCATGCCGAGAATTTAATCCAGATTGTTTATACCCTTATCCTTCTCACCTTTCTAGAAACAGTCCAAGTACCTTCATATTTATACTGGGCCATTTTTTTTCACAAAGGCGTGGATCTGTACCTACAAAAAACACAAAGCATGTCAAAAACAGAAAGTTCCTGTTTCGGTACCGGATAGTTCAAAATGAATTGAAAAACAATCAAAAGAGGGGGAATTAACCCTGTAGATACCTACACTGTTTATTGTATTAAACTGAACCTATGGGTCCATATTGTTTGTGAGTTAAGGTATTGTATGAATATAGTGTTTATATGGAACTACACGGCGCAAAAGATATGCCAAAAATTGTCATAAATATGCACTCTCTGAAAAGGACAACAATTTTTATTTACAAATTTATATATTGTTGAAGTTGTGTCTCCTAATTGAAATTAGGCGATATTTTTATAATCCAATCAAAATTTAGTGCGCGTTTAGTATTTTTTAAATACCCTTGGATATTTTCTTCGTCCAAGTTTGCACTGACAAAGGTACCTCGGGGTTCTTCAACTATAATGATTATCTCATTAATCTGACCTTCGATTATATGATTTTTTTATCGATTTGATCCATTTCTGGATCACATCGATAATTTAATGCGATCTATTGATAATTGAGAAAAAAAATTGATTCGTAAAGTGAGCCAATTAAATTTGAATGAGTGAAAAAGTTGATTCTCTTGTTTCGCTATCTGGACTAATATTATGTAGTAATATTAGGGAATTGTGATCAAGATGACGTATCTAATTTTTATTCCAAGGCATACATTTTGAGATTTAAAGGTATTAAAAAATAAAAATAGTATTTCACATTCGAAGTTTGCGCTTTGTTTTTTGTGCACATTAACAACTCTTTCTAGATCTCTCAAAAGAGCATAATAATATGTAGGTACGTATCGAATTAAGAACTTTGGTGAAAGAGCATTTGCTGTGGTGGATCGAATTCGGTGGATAAGCTTCCATATATTGTTTAAGATCAATACACAGTAACCGACTTCCTTTTATAGGTAAACATCTATAGTACCTGGTCATAAATCGCGATTATCGAAAAAGTTTACTTACAAACCATGACTATATTTATTACACCTTTATTTAGTAGAAGTCAAGTTGGGACGGTTCGAGAGGTTGTTTATCACTAACCTATCGCGTTATACCAAATATTTCCAAATGGCAGATCTTTCAAATATGATCCGACGCATATTTGAGATTGAAAGAAAAATTTAATCCTTATAACGTTTTTCCTTGTTATTCTTCATCGCAATTGTGTTTGAATTGACTCAACACGGCACAACGCGGTGTTTGTTTTCATTTTTCGATGTCAGTTATCCAAATATTACATGAATTTATCTATTTTTTGACATCTGTGAAGCCAATGCGGCCATATGTAAAAAAATAAATGAGGGTGTTCGTAAACAATTCAGTGAACTAGTTAGTCACGTCTTAGTAGGTATACTTTACAAGTAAGATTTTTTAATACCGATAGTAACTATTTTAGTCGCGATTATCTAGTTGCACGTTTAGAAAGCTTTTAACGAAATTTAATAAGTAAGACCATTAGAGTGTATGATAAACAGTTTTCAACTCATTTTTTCAATTTATCAAAAAATAAATGGTATATTCTACCTAGTTATCATTTTTTAATTCTATTTTCCATGGATTTTGATAAGCGCCTTTGAGATGAATACAAAAAAATGGCCATACTATACTGCCACGCCATTTCCCTATTTAGGGTATGCAATTTTCGCTTTATTTACGTCCATGCATCGCCTTATACATGATCTTCTATTATTCTTAATTCTAACGTCTCCATCTAACGAAAATCCATTCATGTGATCGTGCCAACTTTTTCTTGGCAGACCTTAACTTTTCGTTCCTCTTTTATCAGCCTTATATACAATACTTTATTGTCCACCATATTAGGACATTTATTTTAATCTTACTTACGATATCTCTTCCAATCATGAATTCTCTTTTAAGATCATCATTTATTTTCTATCATACAGCGTTTTACCACACATTCACCTTTGTGACCTTATTTCAACCGCATCAATCTGCATCGTCGTATCGTCTCTAATGTATGCTAGTAAGACATGGACATGGCGGAAGACGCTTGAAAGTATAATTAATGCGGTTAAAAATAGGTCACAAAAATTGTCCATTAATTAATAATTAATATTCATAATCCTTCAAAACACAGTATTGCGCTATCCATGTACTGTTAGTTCATGGTATAAGTCTTTATATTTATAACATGTATGTGAGACAAAATATCTAATGTAGATCGTATTATGTGTCGTATGTTTACCAACAACGTTGATTTTTTCAAAAGGATCAAACAACAAAAGCCATATTAAAAGTTGCTTCGTATGTTGCCTACAGAAAATCAAACAAAATTTTACCGAAACGGAGCAGAGGAACGAAAGGATAACATTACAAAATACAACAATCGATTTCGAAATAACGATAAACGACAGCAAAAAGCACATCACAAAGGCGCTACCAAAGTTCGTTCATAAATAAAATATACACACCTAATTTGAATTTTCACATATGAAGAGAGGAAAACCTGTACGAGGTTATATTGCAAAGTATTTTCAAATTTTAATAGATCCATACATAGCATATCCCGCAATGTGGGGTAATCAGAGACTGTTGTACGAGTGTGCATTATCTTAATTAAACACGACACATGCGTGTATCCTCACTCATTCACACATACACCAATCTCGTCTCACCTAAAAAGGCAATATTCAGAATGGGTGGTAAACCTCATTGCTGAATTATGTGAGATTTTATTTTGCCTCTTGTATTTTGAATTTCCCAGCTCTCACGGGACACTCGAAAACGATAATAGAAAAGAGTGGAAGCACTATTCTAAGCCGGTGCTATACACCATAAAATTTCTTTTTTATTAATTCTTGAAGGACGTACAAGAACGTCAGGCTATTTTTAAGATAATTACATATTTCTTTCGTGGGAGACAACATATGATTATTTAAATTGACAATAAAAATCAGACAAGAATTTGCTAGAAGGATCGAGTCCCCACGCAGTGACATAAATGAATATTAGTGATACGTGGAGTATTTTTAAAAACAGTGTACTCAATGTAGCTAAAAGTGTGTGTGGTGAAGCAAAAAGAGGTAGAATAAAAGTGGATGCTTGGTGGAAGGAAAGAGTAAAGAAAGTAGTGGAAGAAAAACGTAAAGCGTAGAATGAATGGTTGGCATGTAAAGGATCTGGAAGCAAGAAGGAAGAAAGTGCTAAAATAAAGCGTGAAAATTGTGAATAATTTTTCTGGAAACACAAAAATGTTCTGGAAAAGAGTAAATCGAGGAAAACAAAGAGTAGTGCGAGGTTTGAAATATATAAATGATAAAGATGGACGTTTGGTTATAGACGAAGAAAACGTCAAGGAAAGATGAATGGAATACTTTGAAGAGTTGTATGAAAGCACACAGTGCGAAAGTATGACGAACAATAGAATACCATTAAATGAATGTGACAATGACAACGACTAAATTTCAATAGACATCAGAGAAGCAATGAAGCATGCACGTATTGGAAAGGCTACGGGATTTGATTGCATACCAACCGAGTTTATAAAATATGGTGACGAAAAGACGATGGAATGTTGTCATTGCCTCTTCAACAAATGTTGAGAGACAGGGCGTAACCCGTCAGATTGAAGAAACGCAGTGATTGGGCCCCAATTTAAGAAAGGGTCAAAATTAGACTGTAAGAACTACCGAGCTATCAGTCTACTGAGTTCGGTTGGAAAATCGTATGCTGGAATCCGGATCACATATTCTTATTACTAGTTGCATGTAACACATGAGATCCAACTTTCGATAGCGATAGTATGTATAGTTCAAGAATACGTACCAAACTATACACCTATAAATCCAAATTATTAAATAGAGGGAGTTCGCGATCTACTTCCACGCCGGAAGACGCCATAGGACCCATTGGTCCTGTTCATCCCCGTCAGACAACACAATATCCTCCTATCAAATTATTTCAAAATAGTTTCTTTTCTATACAAAACATATAGGTGTGTATGCTAGGGTCAATGACATACGCTCCTTTGATGCGCTGGAGCGCTGAACCGGTGAAATAAAATTAAATCAAAAATCAAATTATGTATCAAAAACGTGATTAAAAATACCAAATTACTTGCAACATAAGTACAAAGAAGACAAAAATATCGAGTATCGTGTTATTTTAAATAAACGCCTGAAATTATGCAACTGTTGACTCGTGGTACGTTATTATAGGCGCACCACAAATGTTATTAAAAATGTATGGAATATATAGATAACAGTATTGTCCCGTTAGATGGAAGATATCTCATACGAATGCTAATGGGCCGTTTACATGTTTGTGTAGGTTTGGCAAACCATCCCAAATTCACACGTGTATGTAAATAGGGCGTTTGGATAGGTTTGCGTAGGTTTGCCAGGGTTTGCGCCCGATCCGATCGAGTGTCGGTTTTTTTGGCACAAATCAATGGGGATTTGCGGCAAACGTTTGCGAGGCCTTTGCATGTTTTTCTCTATTTATTGCGAGGCCGAATCATGAGTAAATCCGTATATAGAACATATTTATTCAAGCTCAAGGTTGATTACAGAAATCCAACACCGGAAGATGACGAAAGATTTACCACACCATGGAAACCAATAACGAACAGAGATTTTTCTCTTCTTCAAATTGACGATCAACTCAAAATGATGCAGTTCCCTTGGGAGTATAGAATGAACGTATGGGATCAACTAGATAATGAATGTATGGGATCAACTAGAGATGGGATCAACTAGACTAGATATAGATGGGTCGATGGCAGAGCGGTTAGCGCGCTGGGCTAGTAATCCAGTGGTCGCGAGTTCGAATCCTCCCTCGACCGATTTCGTTCACCTATAGCACAAGCATTTATTTGCTTATTTAAGAGAACGTATGAAGATGTATATGTACTTGTTTAACAAGGAAATATTCATTTTTATTTAAAAAAAAAACTATTAGTTTAAATTAACCACATTTACGTAGGTATTCATAATGAAATACTTCATAGTTTTATTTTATTTAAAATATGATTTTGTATTTATTCATTGTAAGGTATTAATAAATCCAAATATCACATCAATAAATATTAGTAGATCAACTAAAAATTAGCATATTTTTTTAAATTATTTTCTTTCAATACGCAGGTCCATCGCAAATTGTTGATTTTCACGATTTCTCGTGATTCCCATCATCAAATATCTTGGCTTAGTTCATGATTTTTCGTGATTTCCATCATCAAATATCTTGGCTTAGTTCATGAATTCTCGTGATTCCCACCATCAAATATCTTGGCTTTGTTCATGATTTCTCGTGATTCCCATCATCTTGGCTTAGTTCGTGATATCTCGTGATTCCCATCATCTTGGCTTAGTTCATGATTTCTCGTGATTCCCATCATCTTGGCTTATTTCATGATTTCTCGTGATTCCCATCATCAAATATCTTGGCTTAGTTCATGATTTTTCGTGATTCCCATCATCAAATATCTTGACTTAGTTCATGATTTCTCGTGATTCCCATCATCAAATATCTTGCCTAAGTTCATGATTTCTCGTGATTCCCATCATCAAATATCTTGCCTAAGTTCATGATTTCTCGTAATTCCCATCATCAAATATCTTGGCTTAGTTCATGATTTCTCGTGATTCCCATCATCAAATATCTTGGCTTAGTTCAGATGGAACCACTCCAGAAGTAATTCCTTTAGTGGTAAAGAATTATTATTATTTGCAGACTACTTTGATGATTGAATAGCTTGATATTTTTTGTCGTGAGTTCCATCATCAGAACTCAATACACCTTTTTTGTGTGATTACATATGAAGCACTCCCTTTCTATTAAAAAAGATTTTTTTAAATCGGATATGATAAAAATTTACTATCGCTGAGTGAATATTGAAGAATTTGATGATTTTCTCATGGATGTCAGGATAAGATCTTGACTACATTTAAATGGGATCAGTCGGAAGGTATCCCCTTTCTAATGTAAATAAAAATAATTGCTGAAAATACATAAAAAAAAACAATATCAAACATGAATGAGAGATTTATTTAAATTCATTTTTCACGCAAATATGGGTTCTCTGGGGGCGAAACACTGGTTAGTTAGGAGAAATTACCATATGAAAATAAACTCGCCACTTCTGTCGAGAATTCTGTCGATAATCTTTAGTTTACTTTTTTAAAGTAGAATTCTCTTTTGAAAATCAATATATTTTCATGTAAATCCCAGTATAAAGATACAATCAATGAATTAAATTGAAATTGAGTATTCATGTAGGTATATATATTTGTACCCTACAGGATGGGTATATAATATTCTGCATATCAGTTGTAAATTCAATAAAACTTTATCCTTGCTTCGTACACGTAAAAGCAATTGTCTTTGTGCTTATACAATACAAGTCCCGACTCCAACTTACTCCGTTTGAATGAGATTTTTCCGCTTCACTGTTTCATATTAACTACTACTGCCAATAAAAATGGATAAGCAAAATGTTCTCATTCAACAGCCAGTGAGAATATTCCCCAACTGCTGAGGTTCGTACGGTAAAATCAACTATTTTAATTGGACGCTTAAACTTTACTAGTTAACACGTAAAATAATGAGTTATTTCGCTCAGAGAATTCATTCACCACGTAATGTTTTCTCTTGATCTCTACATGAAATATTCTTATTATAAACCTACATAACGAGTTCAAATTTCGTTCTAGGAAATTGATAAAACACATCCAATACAAACTATGGAGGGATGTGTTATAGGTATTAAATTAATTCATAATATTGAAACATATAATTTTTAGGATTCGAAAATGAACGTTGCTAGTGAACGGTTGTGCAGTTGTGCTTCGTACGAATATTTGATCTACCTACGTTAACTACACAGCGAACAGATAAGATTTTATTGCTGTTATTTTTGTTCTATTTCAAGTTTATTCTTTCATATTTTATTTTGATTTTATTATTATTTTGACCGCAATATGATGAATTGCTATTGATTTTTAGGTTATTTCTGTTTTGCATTTGATTTGTTTGACAGCTGCAGTTTTTGTTTTATTTTTTTTTTTATTTTTTCAATTACATAGTACCTACATAGGTACCTTTATTATTTTATTTAAGTGCTGAATCGCGAAAATGGAGGTGGACGAGACTAAGCCTCCTGATCCGAGGGCCTTGAAACGTAAGGCTGATGATGCTTTACTTGTGCAGGGTTCCTCGGATCCGGTAATAGGTCGTTCCTCTCCTCAGCCTTCCCCACCCAAAAAAGATTATATTAAGAAATTTTACCCAGCTTACTCTACAGGGCCTTTTATAGTGTACGTCCAAAATATAGAAAATAAAAATATTAATACTATGTCTTTTGGAAGGAAATTATTTAATAACAAAATTAAAGATATTGCTATCGGTGGAGTTAAGGGAGAAGGGAGGAACAAAATTGTACTAACATTTACCTCTGCACTCAGTGCAAACAACTTCATTACAAGCGATTTTGTTGCTAAAAATGATATAAAAGCGTACATACCTACTTTTAAAATAACTAAAATGGGTTTAGTGAGGTCCGTAGATTTAGACTTAAGTGAAGAAGAAATTATAGAATTTACAAGTGTACCAGATTCTTGTGGTAACATAATAAAAGCCAGGAGACTGAACAGGAGGGATACGTCATCAGGTTCCACGAAGTGGGTTCCATCCCAAACGGTGGTACTTACATTCGAGGGACAGTCCCTTCCCAGGAACGTATTCCTGTTCCACAACTCGCTACCCGTTGAACTGTATACCTACCCCACTTCTCAATGCTATATTTGCTGTAAGTTTGGCCATATTATGAAAGATTGCAAATCTAAGAACAACCCGAGATGTCTAAAATGTGCCGACCACCACTTAGCATCGGAATGCCCTGTCCCAGCAGGCTCAGAAAAATGTGTTAATTGCAATGGTCAGCACCCGGCAAATAGTTTTACATGTTCCTTTGTGACTAGAGAAAGAGAAGTCAAGTACATAATGGCCAAAGACAGTGTTTCATACAAAGAAGCAAGTAGTAAAATTCCCGCTCCTCGGAAGAGTTATACTGAGGCAATTAAAACTGTAAATACTATACCATCTCTTCACCGCTCAAACAGTATATCTAAGTCTTCTCGAAATCCACAAAACACCCAAATATTCGATCAAAAAGGCCATGATGCCTGTTTACTTTATAATAATGGCCAATTAAATGACCCTCAAAACGGGTGCGCATTAAATAACCCGCACAAAACGATAATAAATAATAAATCAGTTGATGTGAGTTATGGTGAAACCTTACAAGTCATTGCAAAAATATTAATATCGTTGATATCTGATACTCCTAACCTACCGTCCCACGTTGCCTCTGCCATGCCATTTTTACTTGACTTACTGAGCCAAAAAAAAGTAAATAATCATGGCTTTGAATAATTGTAATGCTCTCTCCATTTTACAATTTAATTGTCGAAGCGCAATTGCTAATAGATGCGATATAATTCATTTATTACAAAAATATGAAATTAAAATTTGTGCATTAAATGAATCCTGGCTGCAAAGTGGCCAGTATTATAACATTCCGGGCTATGATTGTGTTCGGGATGATCGTTTATATTCTAGAGGTGGAGGCACTGCCTTTTTAATACATAGATCGCTTTCTTGGAAACGAATCTCCTTACCACCAAATCAAGAAGTTCAAGTAGTTACTATCTCGGTTTCAAATATTACATATATCTCTACATACATTCCTCCCCATAAATCTTTCGATGAACATTATTGGAACTCAATAATGGATCTCGTTCCTCCACCTTATGTAATTCTTGGAGATTTCAATAGCCATTCAGTGAGTTGGGGATCCGCATGGACAGATAGTTCGGGAAGATGTATACTATCATTTGTAGACTTGCATAATTTATGCATACTGAACGATGGTTCTCCAACCAGATTTTCCCCTCCTTCTCAAAACCCTAGCGCAGTGGATTTATCAATAGTATCTTCTTCATTAGCCTGCCAGTCCTTATGGCAGGTAATGAGAGATCCATTGTCTAGTGATCACTATCCCATTATATTGAATTTGCACATTAGATTTTCCCTCACATCGAGATCTCCTAGGCAAGGAAAAAATTTCAACAAGGCCAATTGGCAGGAATATAATAATTCCATCCAAGTTAAACTTGATAGTGAATGTGGCAGTATATTTCTTTCTCCAGATGTAGAGGAATGCTATAAAACTCTGAAGGGTATCATACTCGACTCAATTGACTGTTCTGTACCCAAATATTCTGAACACCAAAATAAAACCCGTCCTTCTCCACCTTGGTGGGACAGAGAATGTACTGAAATGGTTAAAAAGCGTAAATTTGCAGTAAAATATTTTCAAAATAATATGACAATGGAAAATTTTCTGTATGCCAAACAAATCCAAGCGCAAACAAAAAAAATGTTACGCCAAAAAAAAAGAAGAGGATAGTATAATTTCTGCAGTTCTTTGTCGCCTAGAACCCCCACTTCAGTGGTTTGGAACTCTATAAGACGTTTCAGAGGCTCAGTCGTCTCCCCAAAAAACTCAACAAGAATTGATTCATGTCTTGAAGAGTTTTGCGACAAATTGGCACCTCCTTTTGTTCCCAATTATAGTGAACTGAAGATGCAGACTATTATTCCTCAACCTCGGCTGTCAATGCTAGACTCTCCTTTCTCGCTGAGTGAGTTGATCATCCCTTTGAAAGCTGTCAGGAATACATCTCCAGGGTTAGACGACATCCCTTACCCTGCTTTAAAATTCCTTCCAGATAACTTCAAAACTCATCTCCTTTCATTTTTTAACTTATGTCTATCTACAGGTTACATACCTGAGGAATGGCATTCCCAAAAAATAATCCCCATCTTGAAACCTGGAAAGGATCCTACTTACAGTAATTCATATCGGCCAATTGCCCTATCTTCTTGCGTTTTAAAGATACTTGAACACATGATTAAGAATAGTTTGGATTGGTACATGGAACATAACAAACTCATACCTGCTCATCAGTTTGGATTTCGAAAAACTAAGTCGTGTTTGGATAATTTAAGCATACTTGTTACAGATATTCGTATTGCATTTAATAAAAAAGGAGCGGTTATTGCCAGTTTTTTGGATATCGTTTCTGCATTCGACAACGTCTTATTAGAGAGATTGAGTGAGATTCTATTGGGCTTGGGAGTACCGCGTCTTTTGACGAACTTGATCCATAATATTCTCTCTGAGCGCAGTATAGTTATTGAGACTACCGATTCCCGATTAGTTAGAAAAATATATAAAGGATTGCCTCAGGGATCTGTCTTGAGCCCCATACTTTTTAATCTTTATTGTGCACAAATACATTCCGTTGTTACGAAAGATTGTAAAATCCTACAATATGCCGACGATATCGTAATATACTCGTTTAGTAGAGATATAGAGACTGCAAAAGAAAACCTGATAACGAATCTTCAGAACTTAAATGGCAAGCTTAATTCACTGAATCTGCATCTGGCCCCTTCCAAGTGTCAGACTGTTATATTTACAAAAAAACGTAAGCTCCCAAATATCGTTGTAACTATTGACAACATGACAGTCTCCTGTGTTAAATCGGTCAGATTCCTGGGTATGATCCTTGACTCAAAGCTTTCATGGAAACGACACATTGATACTGTGGTTTCCTCATGTGAGAAAAATTTTAATATTTTACGTGCTGTGAGTAGAGTATGGTGGGGAAGTCACCCGACCACAATGAAACTCATGTACAATGCTTTAATCCGCAGCCATCTGGATTATGGAAGTTTCATTCTCGACCCTCTCCCCAAATATCTCCAAAAGAGACTCGATGTAGTCCAATCAAAATCCCTTAGACTGGTGCTCGGAGCTATGGGATCATCACCTGTAAATGTCCTTCAAGTGGAGAGTGTAGACCCTCCTTTGATTCTCCGAAGACAATTTCTATCAGACAGTTTCCTTCTTAGAAGATTTTCAACCCCAAACAAATTGCTTACAGACCCATTAAAAATCCTTGTGTCTCTGCTGGAGGAACATATAAGGAGGGGCAAACAAATTCCATGTCTTTGCAAGAGTTATATATATTTCTCTCAATCTCACTACCTTCCCCCAGAATCTACTGTTCCTCCTTACTACAATATCCCTTACGAGGCAATTATCCACATACCAGAGATACATAAAGACATTGGTATTCTCAAATCTTCTTTTAACCCTTCTGAGAACCGTTCAATTTTCCAGGATTTTATTTCATCCTATCCCTCCCATATTCACATATTTACTGATGGTTCTAAAATGTCAAATAATTCTGTTCTGGGAGTCGGGGTATTCATTCCTAGTCTCAAAATTGAGAGCAAATATAAACTTTCATTCCAAACTTCTATATTCTCTGCGGAATGTGTGGCAATCAAAATAGCACTCGACTCCATACACAGTCTAAATCTTCAAAGGGCAATCATTTTTACCGATTCACTCAGCTGTGTCTCTGCAATCGCTTCTAATTTAAATACAAGACCTAATGACATAAATCTCTGTGAAATACGTAAAAATTTCTACAATCTGAGTTCCGTAGGTAAGGATATAAAGATTGCTTGGATTCCCTCACACCGAGGAATCGAGGGCAACGAAATTGCGGACAGGTTGGCCAAATCCGCCATTGAGTCGGGCGAAAATTTAAATAATTTCTTTCCTTCATTCGACGACGTGATCCTATCGCTCAAGTCTCGAACTTGGAACGAGTGGGAGAAGGAATGGAACTCTCCGACTTCTAACAAAGGCAGATTTTATAAAGATATTCAACCTACGATTCCAAGAAAGCCTTGGTATACAGCTTATCAGTTGAACAAATGTGTCGTCTCAACTATATGTAGAATGCGGATCGGACATTGCTCAATAGCCCCTCATCTATTCAGAATAGGAGTTGTTAACAGCCCATACTGCGAGTGCGGTCAGGATCTCGAGACACTGAACCATGTGTTCTTTGCCTGCCCGTTGGTCTCGGATAGAGGTATGTACGGAGAAGTGGTGAAAATAGAAAGACCCTTTAATATGGAGCATCTGTTGGCGATTGGCTCACGACATGTAATATTAGAAATCGCTAAATTCATCTCCACCACCGGTTTAAAGATATAGCTGATTGTAGGAAGCCTTTCACTCGACCATTAGAAGGTGACTGACGCATTTAATGTTTTATTGTAAATTCTTTAATTGCTTGTACATATGCTTCCCTTTTGCAATCATTTAATGTAAACCCCTATTTCTCTGAGATCTAATGGAATTCTGTTTTTACTCTTCTTTTCAACAGTAAATATATTATGATCTAAATTGTACAGCACAAATCCGCCTCTATTGGTGGCTGTGCCTTAATAATAATAAAAAAAATATATAATTTTATATCATTTAATGATTCGGCGGATATTTTGTGGTAGTTAATATAAACCATTTTTGAATTATTAATTAGCTATAAACCACTTGTTTTTTTAGTCACTTCGCGACATGTTTCGGAAGCGCTGTCCTTCCATCGACCGGCGTGTCGAGACTAACATGTTGAATTTGTGTGTATCTGTCTGTGAAGCGAGGGAGGTGGCGGTTGAGGGTTGGTTGGGTTAGTAGGGGGAGGGGAGAATTGTGGAGTGTTTTTGTTTTTGATGGGAAATATATTAAGTATTGGAGAGGTGTTATGAAAGGTATGGTTATTTATAAGTTTTATTCCGGAATTTATGTGTTTATGTATTTCGAGCGTTTCGTAGTTGTTAAGTCGGTATCCTTTATTCTGTGTTTCATGTAATAGTTTTAGTTTGTGGTTATTGAAAGAGTGATTAGTTTGGATAATGTGGTTAGCAAATTCTGAGAAATTATTGTTGTTTAAGCATCTTCTGTGTTCGTTAATTCTTATATTTAGGTTACGTGATGTCTGTCCTATGTAGTGTTCATTACAAAAAACAACTGACCAATACATATATCCATTCAACACCAACAACCTAAATACAGAACAAAAATGGAGAAAAATTCTATACACAGGACCTATTTCTATAAAAATAAAAAATACACTGCCAACTAGTATCAAAGCTGCATTTTACACCAACAACAACATCAGTAGATCATTATTAAATTCTAAAACTAAAAGAAATTACAAAGAAAAAAGTGGAGTTTATAGAATAACATGTGGTGACTGTCAAAACAAAAACACTCCACAATTCCACAAAAGAATTACATGGGCTTCCCATCAAAAACAAAAACACTCCACAATTCTCCCCTCCCCCCACTAACCCAACCAACCCTCAACCGCCACCCCCCTCGCTTCACAGACAGATACACACAAATTCAACATGTTAGTCTCGACACGCCGGTCGATGGAAGGACAGCGCTTCCGAAACATGTCGCGAAGTGACTCAAAAAACAAGTGGTTTATAGCTAATTAATAATTCAAAAATGGCATATAATTTTTGATAACCGTGCACGCTAAAATTCCACAAGGCATAAGTGTACGAGGGTACTACAATAATATTATAAATATTTGTTTGTTTATTTATTTATTTATTTATTTGGAAATCTATAAATAAGAAATTATAAACTATAAAAAGAAAGAAAAAACAACATACATACATTCGTACCATCACGCCATGTCCCTCACGGGGTAGGCAGAGAGAACCGAACACCACTTACTTCTATCTTGACATACATTCGTCGCCTCGTCAACATTCATACATCTTCTTATACGTGTTCGTCTGTTGTTAACGTTTCTAACATTTCCGTCTTTCAAAATACCGTTCACATGGACGTGCCATCCCTTCTTTGGGCGGCCTCGACCTCTCATTCCATTCCTGTCCGCAATGTATATTTTCTTCGTCAAGAGTTCCTCATTCATAGAAAAAACAACATTTTTTATAAGCATTTTCATGAAACGAGTTTGTTAAATCATTTTTTATTTAAATATTTAACAAGGAGACTTGATAACTCTTTAATGCCATTTCATGAAAGTGGTGTGTCTATTTACCAATTTTATAACAAAATTTGGGTTCACTTTGAAATAATTGACAGTTAAAAAAATTGAAAAGTACAGTTCAAATATCCTTCAAAACTTATGGTCTTAGATATACAAATTTCCAAAATTTGTTAATAATTAAATGTGTACTTTAGTCTATAATCGATGAAGTAGAATAAACACGCCGTACATAGCACATAGCACATATTACATACCCACACACACAGAAAAATTGCGATGAAACTTTCAGAATGCAATCTCAGCAAGATACTAGTTGACTATCTCCAATAAAAAAATCATTACTCTCCACTATATCCCCTTGGGTTAGTGAGGAGTAAAAACTCGAAATATTTATTTGTTACTAGTATATTCCTGGAAAATTAACTCTAATATCGTCCGGTTTCTGAAAACTGATGAAATAAACATATTCCTAATATTAATATAAGATATGGAAAATGATGAAATGATAATAAAATTAAATGATAATTTAACACAAACAAAGCAAATTTCACAGCAATAATTTTAATATATTACCTTCAGTCAGTATAGCCAAAGTTGTTTCGTATTCAAATTTTGTATTGAAAATTTTTAGCGTTTTCATGAAATGAGTTTGTTCAACTATTTTTACTCCTCACTAACACAAGGTGATATAGTGGGGAGTTATGATTTCGCAATTTTTAAGGGTATTTTTTTTTTTGCAGATTATCAACTAGTATCATGCTGAGATTGTATTCTGAAAGTTTCATCACAATGTATCTGTGTGTGTGTGCTATGTGCTATGTACGGCGTGTTCATTTTACTTTATCGATTATAGACTAAAGTACTCATTCGATTCTATTCAAATTTTGCAAATTTGTATATCTTATGCTCACTTAGATCCCATTAGATTTTGAACGATATATGAATAGTGCTTCTCAATTTTTTTAACTGTCAAATATTTCAAAGTGACCCCAAGCTCGGGAAACTTAAAATTTGAAATTTTTATTTTCAAATAGGTAAAAAGGCTCATCACTTTCATAAAATGGCATTCAAGAAATATCAACTTTTCATAATAAAATAAAAAAATAATTAAACAAACTCATTTCATAAAATCGCTGAAAATTTTCCATACAAAATTTGAGTACGGAACATCTTTGACTAGGTATATACCAAAGACCTTATAATAATATATACTGACTAAAGGTAATATATTAACATTATTATTGTGAAATTTGCTCTGTTTATGTTAAATTATTATTTAATTTTACTCTTTTACATCATTTTTCATAATATCTTATATGAATATTAGGAAAATGTTTATTTTATCAGTTTTTTTTAGAAACCGAACGTCATGATAGTTTATTTTCTAGGAATATACTAGTTACAAATAAATATTTTGTGTTTTTTTACATACATACTATCATGCCTTGTTCATATTGAGGTAGGCAGAGAGAACTGAGCGCCATACTTTCCTTTCCTGATATACTTTTCTCGCTTCACTTAATCCAAACATTGCCTCATGCACACTCTCCTACTATCTACACATCAGATTCCATTCATGTGATTTAAATGAGTCTTTCTCGACCGACCTCTATCTCTTATTCCGCATCTTTTAGCCATGTATAATTTTTTTGTCAACTGTTCTTCATCTGTTCTTTCTATGTGGCCGAACCACTTAAGGGCATATATTATATTTTTATTTTGTATGTGGTGTCCTTTTCCAACATACATTCTGTTCTTGTGCTTACTTTTTTTATTCAATCACACAATGTCTTATTACACATTTGTCTGAGAGACCTCATTTCAACGGCAGTTATTCTACTTGGGAAACTTGATGTTTTACTATGTTGTTTTGAAAAATATATAAAAAGAACATTATTTACATTGAATTACATTCATGTATTCTCAATGTAACATAAAGAAATTAAGTTTATAAAAAATAACAAAACAAATAATATTCATCAACTACTAATTTCCCATGTAAAGTTTGAATTTAGAACAACTTGTATAGACTTAATATTGATTTTTGAAATCATAATATTGTGTATGTTCATCATGAGTAACAAACAACTATATTTTTCCAGACCAGCCATAACATGTCATGCATAGAAAGCTTTCATATTACTATATATAATTTATATTTCACAAAGTATGCTTTTGAAAAATTTCTTTTAGAATTTTTGGTTTATTGTCTTAAAATTATGCACAAAAGCTAAATAAATATTTCATGGTATTAGTTAAAGCAGCACTTCAGAGATCAAGTGATTTTTTTTTCCTATATTATGTTTAGTATTATATATTAAAAGTGTTCTTTGATTGACCAGACTCTATTGAGCAGTCTCTCTCGCACCCACACATTATTTCGATTTGTGTGATAGATTTTGTATTTTAATGAATTATTGTGTTGTTTTTCTTTTTAATTGTTGTGTTGTTTAATACGAGTTTTATGTTTTATTTTTACCATATTTTTATAATGGCTAAGAGGCCGTGTATGTGAATATAAATAAATAAATTTCAGACCCTTGCTATCCTCCATAAAAGTTCTGATGCAACATTCAACGTATAGATTGAAGAGCCATGGAGATAGCATGCACCCCATTATTTATAGAGAACTATGTTGTTACTGTGTCGGTGACACAAACACGTGATATTCAGTAGTGGCCAAAAGAATGGAAACTTTTTATTTTGACTACATTTTTCAACTTACTAGGTGATTCATTTTACTTATTCATTGAAATTTTATTGCAATCTTATTGTTTTTAATGACAAATATTTTCTTTTGTTTATTTCGCAAGAAACAATAAATATTTTCTTAATTATTTCAACTTTTTTTTACAAAATTAGTTAATCCTTTCTAATTTGTCTCATAATGAGTTGTAAGGAACATATACCTTACTATTTGATGATATGAATCATCATTATTACTCACATTTTTTTCTGGAAATTTGTTTTTTTGATGTCTGTGATCATTAGAAAGTAATTATTGAGGATATTTGAAATCCTATCTAAGCAAGAGCTATTAGTCTGTCGTTCGTCCTGTACTGTGTCATTTGTAAGTGGTTGGAGTGTTTTTTCAAGTTCTGAGATTATTTTATTCTGAAACTTCTTCTGAAACATGCTTGGAGGCTACTGGTCACCTACAAAATGTAGTAGAGCAGTTACCCTGCGAGAAGAGGGATATACATATAAACAAATTGCTGAAAAGTTGGGACACAGAGCGTCCAAGTCTGGAGTTCAAAGGTCTGCGAGAGGTTCAAAGTCTCCAAAAGTTTACACAATGCTGTAAAATCTGGCAGAAACCAGAAGACGTTATTGATAGACGACAGAAGGATAACGAAATTAGCTCTTCAAGACCGTAGATCCACTTCGAGTGATATCCAACACATCCTTGCTGAGAGTGGTATAATTGTAAGCGATAGGACGATTCGACGACGGCTAGTCAACAATGGATTAAGGGCCAGAAGGCCAAGAAAAAAGCTTACTTGAATAGTAAACAAAGGGAAAAAAGACTCATAGTTTTTTCAAGTCAAGTTTGTTCAAAATGCAGAAAAATATTAATAAACATTAGGTTTCCGTTGATTTAATTCACGTATAAAACTTTTTTAACGCACGTGATATTTATCTTAACTAACATGTAACTTCATCATGTATTAGGATGTTTTAATAAATCATATTATATTCAATTACTAGATTCAGCGTTTTATGTTCTCTTAATTTCTCCCAAATGTAAAACAAAATGTTTAATTTTGTTTTATAAAAGTCTGTACTTAACATCTATAAAACATATTGTCATATAAAAGGAATATAACAGGTTCATCGACAACTACATATTATGTTTTATAAAAGTTTTTGTTTTTCATTTATAAAACCAACTGTTGAATAATAGGTATATAAACGTCACACTAATAATTTTATGTCCTATTGAAGTCATCCATAATACCACTATACAATCGTCTATTAAAGTTTTTTCTAAAACGTTTATAGGCCAATAAGTTGTTTAGATGTTATAATAATACCCTTTTTATGACGATATTGTCTTTTTAAAAATCTTTATACAACTGAAATCTTTTTATGACATACAGCTTTGTTAAGTTAACATTTCGATTAAGACCATTATGTGATCCTTGTATAATTACGTTGCAAAAACGTTTATGGGACGTTGCAATTAGACTATTTAGTTAGACGACTTAACCGTCAGATGTACAACGTCTATACGACTAACAGAGTTAGTTAATAACCACTATAAAACTCCTATACGACTAAAAGTCATAGGTATAACTCTTATTTATACGACTTGTTTGCTAGTTGGATTGTCTCTGGGGGAAACATAAAATTAAAATAGTCGCATCATTTCTATCTTCGGCCTTCGTGGCTCAGTTGGTTAGGTATCTGACTACTGATCCAAGGGTCCCAGATTCGATTCCCGGTGGAGACACAGTTTTTAATTGTGTTTTAAGTCTGGCTCTGTGAGACGATTAATACCATAAGCAGATCGTAAGTCTCCAGAATGTGGCAGCTTGTTATTGGTGCATGTTAAATAATTATTTGACATTGTACCTGTTAGTTGCCCGTGAAGCTACATAAAACAAAAAGTTATAATATAATATTATGCTGATTAATTATTTAAATGTTTTATCAAATGACAGAACGAACGCGTATAATATCTGTCAAATGACAAATGTCAACCACGGTGGACGGTGCTGCCAGGACTTAAATTTTTAGATATTATTGGAGAGTTGCACGAAAAAAATATGAATCCTTATGAAGAAGGGGTTGAACTTAACATTGTTTTTACTCCTCACTACCCCAAGGGGATTTATGAATTCGTAATTTTTAAGGTAATTTTTTATTGCAGATTATCAACTAGTATCATGCTGGGATTGCATTCTGAAAGTTTTATCACAATGTATCTGTGTGTGTGTGTGTGCTGTGTACTATAATATGCTACGTACGGCGTGTTTATTCTAGATTATCGATTATAGACTAAAGTGCTCATTCGATTATTTTCAAATTTTGCAAATTTGTATATCAAAAACTCGCATAGACCTCATTAGATTTTGAAGGATATCTGAATAGTGCTTCTCATTTTTTTTAACTGTCAAATATTTCAAAGTGACTCCCATGCTCAGGAAACTCGAAATTTGTTATTTTTATTTTCAAATTGCTAAAAGGGCACATCACTTACATAAAATGTCATTAATAAATATCAATTTTTCATAATAATATATTTAAATAATAAAAGAATTAAACTCACTCATTTCATAAAATTGCCGAAAACTTTCTATAGAAACTTTGAATACTCTATAGTGACTTGTTAGTGAGGAGTTTAGCGTTGGCCACAACCCACTCGTTTTATTCAAACATTCTATTGTGAAACCTTGATAATTGTTAAATGCCATTTTATTGTTGTAAGTGATGTGCCTTTTTACCATTTTGAAAATAAATATTTCAAATTTTAAATTTCCTGAGCTTGGGGTCACTTCCCTTCAACAGAGTTGTTCATAAACTATCGGCCACAGATTCAATTGCTGTTTTTTTTATTTTATTTTATTTTTGGTGACAGTTGAGAAATATGTAGACGAATTCTTAATTTGTTTCTTTCATCTGAGACAATTGAAAAGTAACCGCCCGAGCTTACCCAAAAACTAAGTTAAAATAAATGCGATTTGTTGTGTCAAGACTGGATTACTGTAATTCTTTTAATGCGGATTTGCCCAAGTATCAGCTTGATAGATTACAGAGTTTTCAACGCAGCAGCGAGGTTGATATATGGAGCCGACAAAAGATGTCACATAACACCTCTTCTTAACGAACTACACTGATTGAAATGTCCAGAACGAGTGGACTATAAGGTATGCCTGGTGGTGTTTAAGGCTCTGATCGACTTGTCTTCACACTACATTAATATATCCTGAATATTCCATCATGAAGACAGCTTATATTGAGATCATCTGGATCATAGAGTACCAACACGAATTGGGCAGAGTCAATAAGGCGGCTTAGTATGATCGCGGTTTCACTGTGAATGGTCTTTTAAAATGGAATAAATTTCCCCTCTACATACGTGGAGCTCAGAGCATTGACACCTTCAGTAGACTTCTTAATACTGCCTTGTTTCGTAGAGCCAAAAACTGTGTAAGCTACGCGCCCTTGGAGTGATCTCGTATCACTAAACGGCGCTGTATAAATTCTATTTATTATTATTATTATTAATTGAGCTTAATTCACAACTGCGCGATATATTTTCACAGCAGACAGACTAAACAAATTTATAATTAATACTTTAAACATCAGCAAAGAAACTGAGTTTAAATTTTATTTCTAGATGGCAAGTCGTAATTTATTCTTTAGCAATTATATTTACCTCCTTCTGGAGTCTCTTCTAACAACAATCTTACATTTCATCAAGATGAAAGATTGAAAACTATTCTTCAATTCGATACGTATTCAAGAAACTGCAGTTTTTAAGGGGGGACTGCTGCCAACATACCTATTTTTCAATTTATTTATTTATTTATTTATTTATTTATTTATTTAATATTGCTTCTCGGGCAACTAACAGGTACTATGTCAAATATTACCATTATTATTTCTTATCAAATAATTTGATATACCATTATTATTTCTTATCAAATCGTTTTGAAAAAAATAATTTAGATAGTTTGGATATTATTAAACAAAAATATACTTTAACTTTTTGATAATGTTCTGTATAAATTCTTGTAGAAAAATAATGGCATACCCCGATTTTCAACGTTTATCATATATTTTTAATAAACTATAAGGCGTAGTATATTTTTTTTTAAATTAAAGAAGACAAAAATATCTAGAAAAATATGATGTGACATTGCATTAATGCTTCAGGTTTAGTAAATGAACCTAAAAAACATTTATTTTCCATTCAGCGCCATTGCGTAATAAAAGTTTTTTTGGTTTATTTACTTAACCTGATGCGTTAATGCAACGTCATATCATATTTTTCCAGGTATTTTGTTCTTCTTTAATTTATAAAAAAAAATTGCTCTATACCTTATATTTTTTTAGATATTTAAGATAAATGTCTTAAATCGGTGTATGCTTATTATTTTCCTACAAGAATATATACAGAACATAATCAAAAAGTTAAGGTATATTTCTCTTTATTAATAACTAAACTAACTAGGTTATTTTTTTCAAAATGATTTGTTTAGTAATAATGATGGTATATCAAATTGAAAAAATAGGTACGTTGGCAGCAATCACCCTCTTAAATCGATTTGATAAATTCAAAGATTTGTTTATACCCATATTCAAATGACATAATCCAATCCGTGAAAAAATCAATTTCAAAATAAACGCATATTCGTCATTTTCCTCATGACTGAGGATAGCGGCTGTAGTCCGTCGCCACACGTATGGCCCTCCTCCATGCCAATTTTTTTTTGGGCTGAACGCAGAGCACCACAGTCACCGAAGACCCCATTGTGGACTTAACCAAATCGCTCCATCTGGTCGGTGAGCGACCACGAGATCTCCATCCCTCTACGCTGCTCATCACAACAAGCTTCTCGAGGCAGTCTGGTTCCCTTCTGGCAATGTGACCAAAGAATTGAAGGATACGTCTGTAAAATATCGTCGACAGACGATCCTCAATCAGCTCGTCCAGAATTGACACATTCGTTCTTCTGGCTGTCCATGGGATGCGCAACATACGCCTCCAGCACCACATTTCGAAAGCATCAAACATGTCTCATGTGTTCATTTCAAGTGTCCATGTTTCCACACTATACAGGAACATCGAGAATATCAGACCCCTGATGAGTCTAGCCTTCGTGTTTTTCGTGATGGTTCTGTCCTTCCACACTCTTGTGAGCTTTCCCAGTGCTCCCTTTGCCATGGCGAAAATATAGGTAGGTACCTAAATAAAATGGTTTGCATGCATGAAAATAAATACACTTAGGTGGTTTGGCCATAAAATAAATGCCCTAAGGTGGTTTGGCCACAAAGAAAGAATGAGTGATGACCGTCTGACAAAAAAGTATAATATAAGGCTGATAAAAGAGGAACGAAAAGTAGAGGTCAGCCAAGGAAATTTTGGCACGATCACATAAATGGAATTTCGAAAGATGGAGATGTCAGAAGTAAGAATAACAGAAAAGCGTGTATGAGACGATACATGGACGTAAATGCAGTGAGAAATCTATGTCAATAGAGAGGTATCTGGCGTTCGGTTCTCTCTGCCTACCCCAAATAGGGAAATAGCGTGATAGTATGGTAAGGTATGATATGGCTTGCATACTGTTCGTTTAGGATTATCTACTTAAATAATATTATTTAGTAAATTCTCATTCGTAAGTCGATATAAAATCGAAACCAGACAATATACCGTATCCATACATTAGTATCGTATTACTCATCTTAAGTAATTTGTTTGAAGAGCTTCGGTAATTAAAAGACACTGATGCGTAATTTATACAAGGGCATTCCATCGGCTCGATGAAGCTCGATGAATCTTCCCGTGGTCAACCGGCGGAATCAAAACCATCCATATTTATTTCTATAACATCTAATTTTTTTTCTGGAGTCCTTCTGACATTTTGTCCTTGATATTGAATGATGCACTGTTAGCAGATACAAGACAAATGATCCATTATATTATATAGTGTAGTTCATATAACAATGACACATTGGTTGTAGCAATTGCAATCCAGCAGCGTTTTCTATCCAGCAATACTTTTGTAGATTTACCTAAAAATTTGCTGGATCCGCGCTCAATAATGACGCAATATTTCCAGAAATTTAAGACAACTTTGTTTTATTTGTATTCATATGTATATAGTCATATCTCTCCTTAATCGTCTTAATTTTTTTGTGTAAAGTTTTTATATTGATTAATATTATTGTACATTAAGCAAAAAATTCTTTTTCAATATTGGTAATTCTCCAAATATCTTACTTGCATAATAACTTTAAAATGATTCTGTGTAAGAGCAGTTATCTATTTTTATGGACGCATAAGTAAATGGTGAGATAAAGAATACAATAAAAAAGTAATGTTTTATTTATTTTATTATTTTATTTATTTTATTTATTTTATTTATTTTATTTATTTTATTTATTTTATTTATTTTATTTATTTTATTTATTTTATTTATTTTATTTATTTTATATATTTTATTTATTTTATTTATTTCATTTATTTTATTTATTTTATTTATTTTTTTTATTTTGTTTATTTCATTTATTTTATTTATTTCATTTATTTCATTTATTTTATTTATTTTATTTATTTTATTTATTTTATTTATTTTATTTGTTTATTTTATTTATTTTGTTTATTTTATTTTTTTTTATTTATTTATTTTATGTATTTTATTTATTTTATTCATTTTATTTATTTTATTTATTTTATTTATTTTTTTTATTTTTTTTATTTACTTATTTTATTTTATTTATTTTATTTATTTTATTTATTTTATTTATTTTATTTATTTTATTTATTTTATTTATTTTATTTATTAATAACATTTTATTTATTTTATTTATTTCATTAAAAATGTACATCGACAGACATCCAGCTTACAATTTTCATTAAAAGAAATATGGGTTATTATTATGATTGCTGGACGTCCAATTATGGAAGCACACAAAATTACATGAACTCATATTCAATCACACAAGTAGGTAAGAGTTACATAAATAAGAGAAAATTCGTTTAAAAAAGTTAAGTAAAAAAAGAAGAAGAAAAAAATAGTTTCATAAGATAAGCTAAAAAAACAGTTGCAAAAGTAAAAAAATAGGTAAGTACACAAGAAGTTAAAAAAAGTTATAGAAAGTTAGAGAAAGAAAATTTCAAACAGATTACAATCAAATCATTTGTCGGCCTTCATGGCTCAGTTGGTTAGATATCTGACTGCTGAGCCAAAGGTCCCGGGTTCGATTCCCGGTGGAGTTGGATTTCAGTCTGGATCTGTGAGACGATAAATATCCCGGTGCGTGTTAAATTAATATTTGACATAGTAGGTACCTGTTGGTTGCCCGAGAAGCAATGTAAAATAAAATAAAAATAAAAAAAAACAACCTAGACTTTTACGCCATTATTTCGAAATTTAATTTATTGCGCATCCGCAGCGCTGGATCCAGCGCCTTTTGCTGGATCCTGCAAGCCGAAAATGTGCTGGATCCAATTGGATTACTGGATGCGGGATTCAACATTTGCAATCCTTTCATAATAGGTTTTAGCAGTCCATAATATTTGTAACATTCTCCGCCAATATCGCATCTCGAAGACATCAATTTATTTTATTTCATTCTGACTCTCCTAGAGTCTGTACACCATAAAGGAAGATCGAGAATATTAAGTCCTGTTAAGTGTTCCCTTCAATATCTTGTAAAAAAACGTCCTATTACATTCATAGCGATTTCGTAAAATTTCGACAGAATTTTTCGTTAGTCAATTGTTGTAATATCATATTACTCTCCCGCCATCAATTCAGCTTTACGAATGCATTGATATCAATTGAAGAAGAGCTTTGAATTAACGAAAATTGAAAATGTCCCGCATAAATTCAGTTATGAATGACATCATAATACGTAAAAATCATCTCACTGGCCATACATAACTGTGTTGATTGTGTTCGTTTCTAACAATGTTGAAATATTTTTTTATTATCTAGAAATAAATTGAATTGACCGTGAAACTAATCTACGAAACTTCACCACTCAGATCATCATGTACTTACTACTTCAGTTCGCCTGCGTTGTTGATCAAGTTAACTGTTGAGTTAAATTCAACGAATCATCTTGACATAATATTTCGGGAACATTCGTGGTACATATTAACTAATGTTTACTTATATTATTAATCTTCATTTTGTCACCACAAATGATGCTAGTCATAACATTATAAAAAAAACATCGTCTTAATAATCGAAATAAAAATATGTTAATAATATATACAACGATTTATACATTTCTGTATCGATTATATGAATAGTGAAATTTTTTGTGTTCTAATAATGTTGTGTGTTACAGTGAATTAATATTATTTTGTTTCCAAAAATAATTTGAGTAAATACACTACGGGCAAATAATTGAACGCTTTTGATTTGTTTTCTTTACTATAGTTTAAATACTCGGCTGATATTTTGTGGTTGTTCATATTAACCGTTTTGGCATGTGAATTTTGCCCTAAACCACTATATTTTGAGTCACTATGTTTTCTTTACATTTTTTTTATTTGAATACTTTATCTGTTTATAAACTGAGTACTGTTTTAATTTATATACATACCTACTGTTTTAATTATGCTTTTCGATATTCATAAAATTGGAGTGGAAAATAAATTATTTAAGACTTTGACGGGATATTTTTTTTGCAAACATCATATATTTGACACCCAAAATTTGTTATCATTATAATCTAGTGTGTTTTTCACACTAAAGTCATAAATAATGTTGTAAAGATAAATAATGGCAAATTCATGCCGTGTTAATATTTTTTATGAATTCATATCAACATATTATGTAAATCATATCCAATACAAGCAGAGATAAGGCTAAAAATAAAAATATTCAACTCATTTAGATATTTTAAATTTTAAAACAGTACTTAGATATTTTTAAACAGAGGTTATCAATTCGATGTGAATTTTTTTTTTCTTATGTAACTATGTTCAGCGATAGCTTTTTACCACGAAGTCCGATTTCGATGATTATTTTTTTCCATTAGAAAGGGAGTATCTTCCAATTGGTTCCATTTCAATTTGGTTTAGATCTGATGATAGAATCTATGAGAAAATCAACAAATTCTTCAATACTCACTTTGGCTTATAGTTAAATTATATACCACAATATCCGATTTTGACGATTTCTTTTTTATATAGTAAGGGAGTGCTTAATAGGTGATAACACATAAAATTTCATCGAGTTCTGATGATGGAACTCATGATAAGAAATATCAAATTTTCAATATGCAAAGTTGTCTGCAATTAATAATAATTCTTCACCACGCCGTCCGAATCAGATGATTTCTTTTTCATTAGAAAAGGATTACTTTTGGAGGGGTTCCAAGAGATATGATGATGGGAATCATGAAAAATCATGAAACTCAACAATTTGTATGGATTTGCTTATTATTATAATATTACTACATTCATACATACCATCATGACATATCCTTCATGGGGTAGTCAGAGAGAAACCTGTTGACGCACATTAATTATGAAGTCGGTTTTACATTGCTAACCAAAACATGTATCTACTATCAACATAAAAATGATTAATATATTATAAGCCTTTACAAGAAGATGTTTACTTATCACTGATAAATATATATTTAATACCTTCACGTTATTTGTGATTTTTTGAAATTACAGTATCTAATAGATCACAATCATGGCTAACCCTATAATACGAGTGATGCAAGGTGAACTCCAAGGTGTAGAAGCTACAAACGAAAGTGGCAGAAAATACTTTGCATTCAAAGGAATTCCTTTTGCTGAACCACCAGTAGGAGATTTACGATTCAAGGTAGGTTATCTCCAATGACAAAATGACAATACCGAGCTCAATGATCTATACCAGGACATCAGCGTAGTCAAGGTCATTAAGATTAACAGACTACGCTGGTTGGGTATGGATGATCTGGAGCTCCCAAAAAGGGTGTTGTCTAATGACCCAACCGGTAGAATAAGCGTAGGGAGACCTAAGCTACGATGGATAGACGGCGTTGTCGCGGATTGTCGGGCAATAGGGCAGCAGAACTGAAAGGCGGCAGCCAACGATAGAACAGCATGGAGAAGATTCTTGGAGGCAGCTAGGGCCCATCAAGGGTTGTGACGTTAAGGATTATGATATCTCCAATGACATTTATTTATTACAAGCACTGCCTTACATCCTGTGCAAGTGGCCCCTTCTTATTTCTAACGAATCAGTGGTTCCAGCCCAGAGAAACAAGTATTGCATGTGGCTTATTTGTGAGTCAAATGACTCACAAATAAGCCACGGTTTTGAAATAGTATAAAAATAAATATATTGATTATCTTTTCAAGTTTAATAAGTGCTTAATTATAATAAATAATATACACTTCCTTACACCCTGCGCAAGTGGTGAGATTATTGCCAAATGGCTATTTCATCCAACTAACCAAACACTAATTTATCATTTAACCTTTTTTAGTTTTGATGTACCTTATAAATGTGAACTTGTAATGATTACTTTGTACTACGTGACAAAGCAGAACTTATTGATTATTTTAATTAATTTATTTAGTAAATAAATTAAAATAGTAATTATTTGAATTTATTAGTTAAAATGAACCTCAAAGTAAAAAAAATTAATGTATCAATATAATTTATTTAGTATTAATATTATAAAATTGTTTGAAGGACATCCATATAACCATTTGTATCTTGATAAAAACTCTTTGCATATGAATCATCGTGTATGCGAATTATCTTTTGAAATTAAATTAAATAGGTAACTTAAGAAATGAAAAATTCTTACAATAGAAAATAAATTAAATAATAAATCATTGTAATATTTTCTTATTTTTCTCTGATTCATATTATGATTGATCAATGATTACTTATATTACAGAGAACAAACCTGATTTAAAAATTATTTCTGATGCTGTTTTTTTCGTAAATGTATATGAATCAAATCGTATATGAAGATAATCGTAAACTATAAATAACTTTGAAAAACAAAATCGTATTTTAGGATCCAGTTCCAATTAAACCATGGACAGGAGTAAAAGATGCAACTAAAGATGGAAATTGTTGTTTTCAATTCAACATGTTGACGGATGGAGCTATTAGAGGCACGGAAGATTGTCTGTTCTTGAACGTGTATACACCCAAACTACCAAATTCAGACCAGGACAAAGCACTTCCTGTAATTTTCTTCATTCATGGAGGCGGATTTAAATTTGGAAGCGGGGGTGAAGATGAATTTGGACCTGATTTTTATATGGACACTGATATTGTACTTGTATCTATCAATTATCGCGTTGGGATTTTAGGATTTCTTTGCCTCGATACTCCAGAAGTACCCGGAAACGCTGGATTAAAAGATCAAAATTTGGCTTTAAAGTGGGTAAAGGAAAATATTAAGAACTTCGGAGGCGACAGTAACAATATTACCATCGATGGAATCAGCGCGGGATCAGCTTCTGTCGAATTCCAACTTCTTTCACCAATGTCTAAAGGTCTGTTTCATAAAGCCATTTTAGAATCAGGATCAGCGTTGAACCCGTGGGCACTTAATCACAAGCCAAAAGTAATGGTTGAAAAAGTGAAAACTGCACTTGGAATAACGACAGATAATCCTGATGAACTATTAAAGCTACTACGAGATATGGATGTTAGTTCTTTGGTCTCCTTGGAGTTGACAGACGAAGAAGCAGTTAAGTACTGTGGATTTTTTGGTTTCGCACCAGTTATCGAAAAATGTTTTGAAAATGTTGATGGATTCTTGACATCAAATCCGTTGGAAATACTGAAATCTGGAGATTTCTTCCAAGGTCCAACCATTGATGGATTTTGTAGAGACGAAGGATCTATGTTTAGATTTTTCTACGGAAATCATGTATCTCAAATGGTGAACGAAGACTATGCGGAATATCTGGCGGCCTATAATGTAAAAGATCCGATGGAAATCAACAAGAAATTATCGGAGGTATACAAAATGGAAAATTTAACCGATACGGAACGAGTAAATGAATTTCTATCGGATTTAGCGTTCATTTCTGGAATCTACAAATCTCTTAAATACCGCGTGGCGTCGGCAGTGAATAATAAATATTTATACATGTTTTCATATCATGGTGATATAAAAATCAATCTTCCTCTTATGGGAATACAATTCGAAGGAGCAATGCACGGAGCCGAAATTCCATATTTGTGCAAAAATATATTATTCGATAACAGTAATATGTCTTCCAGGGATCAATTAATGAAATCGCGATTGATTGGAATGTGGACGAACTTTGCAAAATTCAGGTAAAACAATTAATATTTTATAAAATAAGTTTCTCACATAGATTAAAGAATACACTCTGACACATTTCGGTGTCTCCAAATACATGTTAATTATAATACACCTATGAATAAAAAAATTGTACCCAGACGTATAATTTAGACCTACGTATATGTACCCGGAGACATTTAATTGTACTTAGACTCATCAAAAGTATAATGATGTACTCAGACAGATTTTAATGTGGGTAGATACCTACCTAGTCATATTTTGACACAGCCAGACACGTTTGAATATATCCAGACTATAATAAACAGTTTCTGGAAATAACACAATGTTATTCATTTGTGAACCGACCACTAATTTTAGAAAGCATACATAATCGATGTCCAATTTATGCATTCAGAGATATGAATACAAAAAATAATTATTAATTACAGTATGTAATATTCTCCATCGAGTAAATAATTGTGTGTGTGTGTGTGTGCAAAAAATATTAACATTGTATTAACACATCTCAATTTTTTACATACCATCATGCTGTTTTCATATTCTGGGTAGGATCAAAGGACTGACCTCCATACTATCATATCTTTACATACATACCTAGGTACATGTGTTGCATAGAAAACCAAATATCTTAAAATAATAAATAATTTGTATTTATGGGTTTATAGTTTGGTACTTATTCTTCAACTATACGTACTATCGCTATCGACAATTGGATCTCATGTGTTACATGCAACTAGTTTTAAAATAAAATGATACAGTATGTGAGAATCAAATGAATGCTTTGGTTATATAGTTAACATATTTTAATCGTTGTATAATTCTTTTATGTTGCAGTAATCCGACACCAGAAGATGACGATAACTTTGACACAAAATGGAAACCAATAACAAATGAAGATTTTTCTCTTCTGCAAATCGACGATGAACTCAAAATGATCGAATTCCCCTGGGTAAATAGAATGAAAATATGGGAGGAATTATTTAATTAAATAAATGATTATATTCCATATCATTAGTTCTTAAATATGCACTAAAATTTTGAAAAATAATTCCTTAACTCACGAGAAAGTTTTATTTACCATTTTTTATGCAAAAAGTGTTTAAAATCATACTCTAAAATATATAAAAAATACTATTCATTTGAATGTTTTATTTTAAAATTTCAGAAAACAAAATGATGAGAGTAAATTTAAAGTATTTACTATCTATAATAACTATAAATATATGCACTGAATTTGTATAATTGTAAAAGTCTTCTTTCGTAAAGTTTCAAAAAATAACTTGTAACGAAAAGAATGATGTTCTAATAATAAAATTAATTGTAAAAGTACAAACACAAAATTTCTCAGTCAAGACAGACTTGACAATTACAAAACAAGAAATAAGAAAAAACCTAATTTAGAGGTGAGATGAAGATGGCATGTGTAAGAAAAGCTTTGGATCGTAATATTCGTAGGTACATAATAAAACATTGCAAAAGTTTGTCAAGTTTTAAAATTAAGAGACGCAATAAACACAAAACCTGACACATCCAAACAGTCTGTATTTATCAAAGGTATGTATTATGCTCCCACTCAAAGTGAATCTTAGTTTGGCGTTAGTTTCTTGTTATATAAATTACACTACACCTCATAGTTTTACCGTTTAATAAGTGTGGAAGTTTCCTCCAATAAACGCCAGCGAAATCACACGGCGTATATAAACTTGGGGTTTTTCAGGAGATAACTTTCAAGTTTCAGACTCAGAACTGGAGCCTTAGACTCTACCTACTGCTTCAACATCTACTTCTCTCCAGGTGTAATCTCTCTCGATAAAATCAGGGACGATCCATTCATCTCAATACCTACATATATTAGAAAATTTCTATACACTTAAATTAATATAAGTAAAAACACTATGTATAGGTAATATATTCATATTATGTTTGTTTTCAAGTAGGTACTTAAAAAACACATAAAATAGATAGTTTAGCAAGTACTTATCTATAAACACTAATTACATGTAATACGTGAGATCCAACTGTTGATGGCGATATTATGTATAGTTGAAGACTACATACCAAAATATAAAACCTTAAATCCAAATTATTATACTATTTTGACATGTAGGTATGTCAGAAGAAAGATGTAATTAAAAGAATAAAAATTCACATATTGAGATAGTTTGGGCACTTGGGAAGATTGAATGAAAAACGTCTGACGAAGAAAATATACAAAAGAATTGCTCGACAGTGTGAACGATATTCTGGAAGACAAGAAGCGTGAACAACAGACGAACGAACATGTATGAGACGATTCATGAATGTTAACGAGGCGATGAATGTGTGTCAAGATAAAAAAACATGTGGTGTTCAGTTTTCTCTGACTACCCCGCGTAGGACATGTAGTAACTGGTACTCGATCGCTATCTTAATCTACATTGATAGTAAACTGTTAACCACTTGGTTAACCAACCTAATTAATTGGGATATAGCAAACTATATTTATTGGTAACCCCTCTGGTTACCACCTATATTTATTAGTAACCCCTCTTGTTACTAAACACGCTTGATTGGTAACCCCTCTGGTTACTAATCAGCTAAATATTCAATTATACGCATTTAGTTTCGGGCATATTATTCAACTATACATATCATCACCATCGACTGGTCAAATCTCAATAACTTTATGAGTAGACCAGATGGCTAAAAAAATTTGACACATGGCGCGGAAAATTTAATATGGAGAGATGCTCTTAATTTCGGCTGTTCGTTGTGGCTAATGTCTAATATAATGTTGGATATTCAACAACCTTCATACAAAGAATTTTTATCCAAACATTTTCTCCGTTACTGGGTACAAAGCGATTTCATTAAGATATTCGGGGCAAAGGTGTAGTATGGTAACCCTGGATCAAGAGAGTGTAGAAGAGGTTGTGTAAATCAAAGATTAGAGGGCGCCCAACCGAGAAATGGCTGGAGTTAGTCTAGAGTACATAGAGAGCTATGCCGCTACCGCATGGGTGCAAGGATTACTATAGCCACCCAAAGCTAACCTAATGATTTTATTGATTACAATTAGCTTACAGATTACCAACTTACCTACCTGTGCATTCGATAGCATTATAATATTCACTTACATATAATCCCATCTTCTAATAATGCTTTTTGACTTAGGTAGTAAGACTAAACACGCAAAACTATAAGAACAGTACCTATATTTGCAAAAATTCTTCATAAGTGACGAGTTTATGAAGTTCAATTGACCGAGTTCCTAGTGACAGTTATGTTCTACGGGAAAGCAACGTGTATGACTAGACCTCAAAAAATTCCTTGAGAAAAACATGGTTATAGGCGTTGTTTGTCTTTTTTTAAACTGTTTTTTGTTTGTCTTCTTCCTCTTTTTGTAGATCTATGATCTGTTTTTACAGGTACTGGGACGAGAATGTTCAGCTCTCTCTCCATCTCTTTGATGGTCTTCCCGGTGGTCGGCGTCCCTCTGGTATCTCGCGCAGATAAGATAGGTCTTAGTGTTTTTATTTTTTTTTTGTTTGAATTTAAATAAAATTCTCACGTCGTAAAATGGAAAAAATCGTCCTGAAATGGTCTATTGCCTATATTGTATTGAAGAAATAATAATTAATTTCAAGAATAGAATTAAACCCTACCATACGACATTTCATTCGACATTTTTTAGGCGAAATAGTCGCATACGACATTTACTGTACGAGATTGGAGAATGGATACCCTGTACCTATCGCCTACTCTGTATTCTGGTTAATATCTACATACTATGTTTAGGTACTTAGGTTCAGGCCAAAGGGATAATGCATATACATGAGATTGGGCCCCGGTCGTTCCGTATTGCAAATAATAATAATAATAAAGGTAGGTATTTGGTATCCCAGGCCCAACATATTGTGAAGAGACCATTCAGTTGAATGTGTGCAAGTCTCCGGCGCTAGTTAATTAAGAACACTATCTACCGCCATTGATCCAAAGGGCCGTTAACACCCAATTTAGGGTTGACATAACTATCAAATCGTAAACATACGTACCTATACAACAAATTATTATATCATATCATAGAAAACGTCACCAGTTTTCACATAAATTTTAATTGACTATCATACAATGTCACCAATTGGATCGGAGAGATGATTTTAAATGTTTACGTATGTATCAGTTAAATTTCAGCGGCATTGATTTAAAAATGACATAATATTGCGAATTCACATCATCAATCAAGAAAGTGGATTTGAATTCATTTGAATTCAGTGTTTTTTTTTTTTTTGCAGTGAAGTTTTTTCAAACAAAATATTCTATTATTTATTCTATTTAATATTGCTTCTCGGCTACTATCCCTTATTCAGTAACTATTGTAACTAAAATAGGAACATACTAAAATTGTAGATTTTAGATTTACGTTCTTATTTCAGCGTTATAAAATATCAACTTGGACTAAATGGAATAGAAACGTACCTATATTGGCCGGAACGTTCTTTAAAAGTTAATGAATCAGACGTATTTCGAATAATTATGAAAATGATAAAAATTTCATAATTTTATCGGAAGCAAGTGTGTATAAAAAAATCAGAAAGATTGGACTATGCAAAAATATTTGAAATGTATATAATATAAGTGTTGGAAATAGTTTAGTGTTGGCCACATCCAATTAAATTATACGAAATTAAAGTAATATTGTACTGTGGTAAATGGTTTATTTATTTATTCATTTGTTTTTATTTAAAGGACCACTTACAGCTTACAAGTTAGTATACATCGTTGTTCCATCAAATTAGGGCAAGCTATTACAAAACTATGTTATTGTATGTATGTATGCATATTTTATTTAGATGTAAATAATAAATACACTTATTGAATATAAACGTTCAAAAGCGTGGTAAAAATATATATTTTTTAGTTTGTACAAAGACAGTCTTTGTGGGAATTTTGGTGTTTATATGTATAATTTTGCTTTTTTTTGAAAAGTTTATTTGTATGTGTTGAAAACCGTCACTTGTCACTTGTTTTGAATAAAGCAGTGTGCATTGAATTTTTCGTTTAAACCGATTTTGTTTCTTATTAATGCTCGGTCAAAGAAAATACCAAACATGTCTTTATTAAACAGGTACATTATATATCTTCCTACGTTCCCTAAAATAAGCATAAATGTTGTTGTTGTGCTGTAGGTGAATGAAACCGGCCGAGGCAGGGTTCGAACTCGCGACCACTGGATTACTAAGCCAATGCCCTAAACGGTCGGCCATCGACCCATCTAAACATACATATTACGCATGAGTCGGAATATTGCACAAGGAATTACAACATTAGTTTATTTGTTACTAACTCATTAGTTCAGACTTCATATAAAATTAATTTTAATAGTATTTAAAGAGCCGAATTTCCTGTATTTTTGTCAAATAAAGAATCAGAAAGTTCGAGGCAACCCTCATACTTCCATTAAAGGCAAAAACCCAATCACAAGGTATGTCAAACCAAATCAGATCCACTGTCGAACAAATATCCCGAATGTTCCTTCTAATTACAAGTGAAAAAATTGAAAAAAAGCGGGACCAAATAACCAACACACTTCGTTGTACTTGTTGATACTAAAAATATAATAGATGTACCTACATTTTGAACACTAATGACAAATTTTGACTGCATTCTATCAACTATATATATATATTTTCTTCATCAGACGTTCTATCTCATTTTTACTCTCCACACTATGGAAAAGTGGAGAGTCATGATTTCACAATTTTTAAGCGTATTTTTTGCATCAATTTCTCAACGGGTATCATGTAGAGTGAACACTGTGAGTTTCGTCGTGATGTGTTTGTATGTATGGCGGATTATCCTTTTTGTGTCCTCTCTACAGCCCAAACTGTAAGTCCGATCGACTTCATATTTACATCATATGTGTAAAGTGCATAGACCAAGGGCTGATTAGCATAGACAATTATTAATTTATTCTCTATGATTTCATCATTTACGTTGTTTTTTTTGTGTCCTCTCTACAGCCCAAACTATAAGTCCGATTGACTTCATATTGATATCATATCATATATGTATGTAAAGTCCATAAACTTGCTGATTAGTTTTCCACATTATCCGTTAATTTCACCTGTCCAAATTTTCAAAATGCTCTCACGATCTGGAAAATCAAGGTATTTTTATACTGTTTGTATCTCATTTCTCGCTTCATAGAACTGGAAACACTGGTTTGTTGAAAGAAATTGCAATTTTGCAGTCAACTCAGCTGGACCCTGGATTATTTCATTTAGTTTACCAGTACAAGGAATTATTATGAATTATTATGAAGATGCATGAAAAAATTATTTAAATTAAAAAAATCGCAGAATGGATACAAGACTGAGGAAAAAATAAGTTAAATATCAACATTGTTTTAACATTTATATTGAAAATTGTCTGGGAGATACCTAATGGACAACTCTTCAAAACTGCTCTTGAAAAGAAGTCGTCAAGATGTTGACCTGTTGAAAGGATATTTTATTTTTACTACTCTTCGAGGACTATTCCAGGAGTGTTTCTCTTAGACAGCACTTTCAACAGTTTTTCAGACTCACGTAGGTACTAGATTTTGAACAGTTTTCTCAGTTGATTTTTTTTTTGTAAATTCAATTCAAATCATTACATATATTTTTTTTATACATAGGGTTATGAGGGTTGTAAGACTTTCCTGATATTTTTGAAATAAGCAAGGCATACATAAACTGTCATTTTCATCATTGATATATGCGTGATCACTTTAACACACTGAAACAACGCTCACCATACATTAATTTGTTGAATTGAATTATTTTTGATATGCATATGAGGAGGGGGCAAGTCCTGTCAAAAAAGTAAAATCAAAACCCTCATGATCACCAATATCATGGATATAATAATCATATGGGGTTCTAAAATATCTTAAGATATTGTTGAACTCCATATAATAGTTATATCCATGATATGGGTAATCAAGACGGTTTTGATTTCACCGTCTGACCAGACACACCCCCCACTCACATTCATTAATAAACGAGTGGGTTGTGGCCATCGCTAAACTCCTCACTAACAAGTTATTCTATAAAGAATTCAAATTTTGTATGGAAAATATTCAGCATTTTCATGAGTTTGTTAAAATATTTTTTATTTAAATAAATAATATTATTACAAAAAATATTAAAAAATATTTTATTACAAAAACTTGATAACTCTTCAATACCATTTTATGAAAGTGATATGCCTTTTTACCAATTTGAAAATATAAATTTCAAAGTTTGAGTTTCCTGAGCTTGGGGTCACTTAGAAATATTTGACAGTTAAAAAAATTGATAAGCACTATTCAGATATCATCCAAAATCTAATGGGGTCTAAGCGAGTATTAGATATACATATGAATTTGCAAAGAATCGAATGAGTACTTTAGTCTATAATCGATAAAGTAAAATAAACACGCCGTACATAGCACACAGTATATAGCACACACAGATACATTGTGATGAAACTTTCAGAATACAATCTCAGCATGATACTAGGTGATAATCTGCAATAAAAAAATAGCCATAAAAATTGCAAAATCATAACTCCCCACTATATCCCCTTGGGTTAGTGAGGAGTAAAATATTTATAATGCATATTATACAAAAGAAAAAGAATACTTATACTTATTAAAATAAAGAAATATTGTGACAATTTAGCAAAATATAGGGACATAAAAAAGTAGTGGATTGGGGTCAATATAAAACTCTTCACTACGGTATTCTGCTTATTTAGTTCTTCTATGGTTTCAATTTTGGAGATTGGTTGGCAGCAAAGCATCTATTCCTCCACTCAACTTGATCTACACTTCATGTCGTGGCACATCTGCTTTAGACACTCCCGGCGCGGGGAGGCCTTCTGCCAGTTGTTCCCTCAACCATTCTCTCCAAGATGATGACCTTCGTTTCGCAACACATGGCCAATACAATTTGCACGCCTTTTTTAAAAGGCTTTTGACATGTGCTTGGTTGTCTTAACTTTGCTGAGAACCTTGTCTGATAGGTCCCTCAAAGATATGCCAAGTATTCGTCGGAAGGTCCACATCCATCTCGAACACCTCTAATCTTTAAAGGCATATTTCACCTATGCACAACCACACCACATATAGCAAAATACACCTCATATACTTATTTACATGATCTTTTCGGAGTTTCTATAAAGGTAAGCTGAGTGTTTCTACTTCAGCGTTCCCAATTTTCGTTTGCATTTTTATGGAGTCCATTTCCATTGTATTAATAAATTTCAATTAACCGAAATGTGCGAGCATTACGAGACTGGACAGACTAAATTACAAATTCCTAGAATAAAATTCACCTATGGACAAAGACATTTTCAATTCCACAGAACAAGGATAATTTTTTGTTTATTTATATGTAGATTGTATTTAAAGATTTGTTTATTTATAGATTTGTTTATTTGTTTATTTCATAGATTTTACGATTCCATTGGAATCGTAAAATCTATAAAATAATAAAAAATTTAAATTTGAACCAAAAATGTCTTTATATACCTACGTGATTCTAAATTACGCTGACGTACACAAAAAAAAAACAATTAATATAGTAGGTATGTAAATATATACCTAAAATATGTTTCAGAACAGGTTCGAAACCTAAAGAAGCGGCTTACAATACACACCCGTCTAGTATTAACTTGTCATTAATTATTTATAATATTTTAATCCTTTATAATAATGATATTTGTGGGTTTATGTTTATTTATTTATTTAAGTCGGAAGGGATTATATTGCATATGTACGTGTTCAAAAAGATTTTATTCTATTTAAAACATATACCTCCAAATGTGATATTGCTTATGTCTGTTCATTAAATAATTGATAATACATAATTTATAGTGATGGAGGGTTTTAATCAAAGAACTACTTACATGATCAATAGGTACTGGTTTATTCGAAACAAATGAAATTGACCAGGTGCAACTACAGATATAATATGACAACATTTGAGAATCATGCAGCTATACACAGCTGACCAGGTGCAGCTACAGATATAATATGACAACATTTGAGAATCATGCAGCTATACACAGCTGACCAGGTGCAGCTACAGATATAATATGACAACATTTGAGAATCATGCAGCTATACACAGCTGACCAGGTGCAGCTACAGATATAATATGACAACATTTGAGAATCATGCAGCTATACACAGCTGACCAGCTGCAGCTACAGATATAATATGACAACATTTGAGAATCATGCAGCTATACACAGCTGACCAGGTGCAGCTACAGATATAATATGACAACATTTGAGAATCATGCAGCTATACACAGCTGACCAGCTGCAGCTACAGATATAATATGACAACATTTGAGAATCATGCAGCTATACACAGCTGACCAGGTGCAGCTACAGATATAATATGACAACATTTGAGAATCATGCAGCTATACACAGCTGACCAGGTGCAGCTACAGATATAATATGACAACATTTGAGAATCATGCAGCTATACACAGCTGACCAGGTGCAGCTACAGATATAATATGACAACATTTGAGAATCATGCAGCTATACACAGCTGACCAGGTGCAGCTACAGATATAATATGACAACATTTGAGAATCATGCAGCTATACACAGCTGACCAGCTGCAGCTACAGATATAATATGACAACATTTGAGAATCATGCAGCTATACACAGCTGACCAGGTGCAGCTACAGATATAATATGACAACATTTGAGAATCATGCAGCTATACACAGCTGACCAGCTGCAGCTACAGATATAATATGACAACATTTGAGAATCATGCAGCTATACACAGCTGACCAGGTGCAGCTACAGATATAATATGACAACATTTGAGAATCATGCAGCTATACACAGCTGACCAGGTGCAGCTACAGATATAATATGACAACATTTGAGAATCATGCAGCTATACACAGCTGACCAGGTGCAGCTACAGATATAATATGACAACATTTGAGAATCATGCAGCTATACACAGCTGACCAGGTGCAGCTACAGATATAATATGACAACATTTGAGAATCATGCAGCTATACACAGCTGACCAGGTGCAGTTACAGATATAATATGACAACATTTGAGAATCATGCAGCTATACACAGCTGACAAGGTGCAGCTACAGATATAATATGACAACATTTGAGAATCATGCAGCTATACACAGCTGACCAGGTGCAGCTACAGATATAATATGACAACATTTGAGAATCATGCAGCTATACACAGCTGACCAGGTGCAGCTACAGATATAATATGACAACATTTGAGAATCATGCAGCTATACACAGCTGACCAGGTGCAGCTACAGATATAATATGACAACATTTGAGAATCATGCAGCTATACACAGCTGACCAGGTGCAGCTACAGATATAATATGACAACATTTGAGAATCATGCAGCTATACACAGCTGACCAGGTGCAGCTACAGATATAATATGACAACATTTGAGAATCATGCAGCTATACACAGCTGACCAGGTGCAGCTACAGATATAATATGACAACATTTGAGAATCATGCAGCTATACACAGCTGACCAGGTGCAGCTACAGATATAATATAACAACAATAACTTGAAAACAGATAAATATGGAATTAAAATGTGGGTGAACTGTTTATAACTTTGTTTATTAAATTTTCTTGTTGGAATTCTATTTAAATTATTTTTATACCTATATAAAAAATTGAAAAAATGTTTTTTAATTGTTTCAATTTTTTTTTTAATTAGAAAAATTAACACCCGGTTTCGTATTAAGTACGTTTTCAAGTCGCAATAAATAGTGGAATAATTAAAAAATATATATATTTTTAATAATTAAAAAAAAATCGTTAAATTTTTGTAGGTCGATCTTAAGACATTCATATACTACTTCAGAACCTTCTGATCATACAAGTACCTGCCTAGTTTCCATAATGAATAGAAATAATGTTATATACTTAAATAATTAAAGAGTCACTAATTTTAAGCAAATTGTGTATTGGGATACACTCATGTGTCATGCTTCTTTTTATAATGTAATGCACACCCGAATACGTGTCACTGGTTAACCTACATTGTGGGTTATGACGTGATGGTATGAATGAATTAATGAAAAATAAAAAAGGAGAAAGTTGAGGTTCGTTTTCTCTACCTTAATGAATTACTCACGGAAGGAAGAAAACGATTTAGTACTTAGTACACGAAACACTGGAGTACACATTCATTGGATAAGGTAATTTTTCATTCATCGTAAGTCCATATTATGTTTTTTAAAGAAAATAATTCAAATATAATAACACTTCAAACAAGAAAAACACTGATTTTTTTTCGTCTTATAAAATAAAATGTATGAGAAATATTATATTATAAGGTACATAGGGTAGAGGTCCCAGTAATTGTCAATGTCCCAGTAATTGACATTTTCAAAATTTAACCCAAAAAATAAGAATACCATTCTACATTTTAGACAAGAATAGACATATATGAATGATCAAACATATTATTGTTCCAAATAGTATAAAGACTCATCACTAGATTGCTCTGCTAAAAGTAAAAAAAATATTTTGTGTGTGGTATACCGTGCTACAAGCGAAATAGGAGATTCTTCTTAACAAATTCGTTAAGGTCAGTATATTCAATAATCTTTTAATATTTTCAAAATCTTTTAATTTTTTCGAACGATCTTATGTAATTATTTGATTAATGCTTAGTGCTCAACAAATGGTGTAATAATTTTGGAACAATTTCTTTTATTATTGAGTTTATGTTGGGGTGACAATTACTACAACCGAAATCCAAGATGTTTATATAATTGACATGCCATGTCCACTACTGGGACAAAATGAAATTGGGTTGAATTCGACATTTTTAATGTTTATTTCATTCAAGATATCATAACTACGTTGAATATATATAAAAAAAACTCATAATAATACCACGGACCCAGTAATTGACATACCATAATCCATATGACAATTATTGGGACTTCATACTGTCAATTACTGGGTCACAAACATGCCATACATTTTTTTGTTGTAATTAAACAGATAAATAGTAAATCATACTTAATATGATGCATACACATTTAATTTGTAACTTGTAGTGAATGCTCGAAAAATGTCAGCTCTCCTTTTAAGCAGCTTTATTCAGGCCCAGTGAAAAATGTTCGAAGAAAAAGCCCAAGTTTTATGTCGAAAAAGTGCCAGTTGGAACAACATTACAAGAGTGGAAATTGAATTTCAGGAAGAAATAACAAAAAAGGAAGATAGGGCGAAATAAGAACAATAATAACAAAAATAAGAACAACTTAAATACTACAGGAAAACACAAAACAACAATTTTTAAACATGATATCACAAAAAAAGAAAAAAAAGATCAGTGCAAAAGTGACTACAGGAAAATGTGATTCCAACACAACAGCCTATGAGACTGAAAAGCATACAGATCAGAAAAACCAACTTGATTCGTAACAACCATCGACATTATCCATGATAACAAAGAGACATATAAATGATAGTGAAACTGAAACAGATTCTTCTGCAATCATTTATGACGACATTTCCGAAGGTTATGAACCTATATTTTTATTAAATTGAACTTTATTTTTATATTGCTTCTCGGGCAACTAACAGGTACTATGTCAAATATTAATTTAACACGCACCCAATAACAAGCAAGTTGCCACATTCTGGAGACTAACGATATTAATCGTCTCACAGATCCAGACTAAAAACACAATTAAAAACTGTGTCTCCACAGGGAATCGAACCCGGGACTTTTGGATCAGCAGTCAGATACGTAACCAACTGAGCCACGAAGGCCAACAATTTCTATTTCAGAAAAGGAAGATTACAACAGTGAAGTGAAGATCCAAGAAAACGATTTATTAAGCAATGCATTTATTTGTCTTGTTATTTTGCAGTAACAGTAAAAATATTTGAAAATATTTTCAGAAATACATTTGTATGGCCTCTTAATGAAAACGTGGGCGAATTTTTAGTTAATAGAATAGGACCAGTAAGTTTCCAATGAAACAACCCATTTGAAATGAAACCTACAACGTCAAGACAAATTAAGTCCAAATTGCAAAAATCACAGAAAAAATCTGAATTTTTGATTTTTTTTTTAGTAATAAATAACAAAATATTTTTTGTTGGGTTTTGTTATTGCATCGTGCATTCTTGGTGTTTGTACCAGCATTACTCGAGTAATCGTAATATACATAATTAATTTATTCAATAAAATAAAGTTATTAAGCTATCGAGTGCTAAAACTCTTAATTTAAGAATATTTTACTTAGGTCACAATCTTTATGATATTAAATTTTAATTAACCCTTTGTGTTTTGTTGTTCTGTATGTTTTCATTCACTAAATAATCATTCCTAATTTTTTTTAGATTTATTTCATTGCACACATACATGTATTATCCTAAATATTTCATTTTGAAGTTCATGTCAATTACTGGGACAGATGATGTCAACTACTGTTCCTTAGAGATTTTACTGTGCCAATTACTGGGACAAAATCACTCATCAGTATTTAAAAAAAACAAAAATAGATATACATATTTTTTGAGAATCAAAATGAATATTCTATGTGACAAAAACATATACCTTTCAAATTACAGCAACAAAAAAATTATATTCTAATACATGAAAATATTATGAGACATTATCTTGTTTTTTCCCTTAAGCATGACAATTACTGGGACATCTACCCTACCTACTCTTCATAATTTCCATCAAAATAACATGAAAATATTGAAAATAATATAAGTAGGTATACATCATGAATTCTCTGCCATCTAATGTACTTTGTAAAGCAATAATTTGCAGAATTTAACACTTGGACGAACAGTATCACAACATCAAAGAGATTTACATAAGAACATAAACGAAATTTATTATATCACATACATATCTATACAATGTCATTTGTTAAGAGCATTTTCTAGAATATTTAAAAGAAAAAAACATGTTTTTACTATCGTTTTTCATTCAAAAATAAATTATCTCCTTAAATATTCCTTTAGAATTTTTATTTATTTATTTTTTGTCAACAATTATAATGGAACATAAAAAACATTACAGTCAATCATCTCACTAGGGTTGAACCTGTATCGAGATGAGCGACTTTACAACAACGAGTGAAATAAGAACAATATTATAATTTTTGAATATTGAATAACAAAACAAACAAAAACATTAACAAACACTAAGTCAAAAAAAATATTTTTTTAACAAATACTATGTTACAATGTTGTCTGCAGTTGGGCACAAGGAAGATAACTGTGACAATAATATCTATGCACCCAACACACAGACAACTAACACAAAAGAACATGACATGTATAGGGTAACCATATACTTCAAAGGCTACCAAAAAAATAAAAATATTAAAATAAAAATGAATTGATGGGAGAGGTTTTAATTAAAATGTGCTGCTTGACATTGCTCTTGAACAAAGCAAGCGTTTTCAATGCTTTTATATTATTTGGAAGGAAGTTAAACAGTAATGGTGCATGATAAAAATAATTTCTCTGTCCAAATGTTGATTTAACAATTATCGGCTGATAATTTAGAGAAGCTCCCAGTCTAGTGAAACGCACCTGCTGAGTTCTCTGTGCCAAATCAATGCAGCTGTACAATTTACACAGTGCTTTCAAAATGTAAAGCTCCCTAGCATTCATAACTTTACACTCATTATACACTCAATAGTTCAGATGGATATACAAATTTTTTTCTAAACATGACCTTCAGGATCAATTTTTGTGCTATATTTAATGGTTCTAAATTTGTTCTGTAACAACCCCCCCAGCATACTATGCCATATGACAGCAAAGACTGAACAAAAGAGAAATATACAGTTTTCAGTTTATCTTTATCCAAAATATATCGAAGATCTTTGAGTATATATGTTAATCTTCTAATTTTATTAGATATAAGAAGTATGTGTTCATTCCATTTCAAAAATTTGTCAACTTTTACACCAAGATACCTGATACTGTCCACTCTTTCTAAGGATTCACAAGTGCAAGTATGAGAACAATTATGTATTATTACAGGTTTTTGAATTGAAGGTTGGCTTTTGGAAGAAATACTAAAAGTAATATATTTAGTTTTGCTTGAATTTAAGGTCAAAATATTGTGATCAAGCCAATTTTTTACAACATTTAATCCAAGATTACATTTTGAATATGTTGCCTCCCAAGAATTGCCAGTAAATATTAACACGGTATCATCCGCAAAAGTAACAATAGTGCCAGAAATATTTAAGTTACACAGATCATTTATGTATATTAAGAATAAAATTGGGCCAATAACACTGCCTTGTGGAACACCATATGAAATTTGATTATTCGAACTTTTATAGTCATCAATTTCCACGTATTGTGTTCTACCACAAAGGTATGTTTTAAACCAATTCAAAGTCTTATCGTTAATGCCGAGTGCTTTAAGTTTTTTGAGAAGGATACCATGAGAAACAGTATCGAATGCTTTCGATAAATCCAAAAACAAAGCTATAGCCTTGTCACCCGCATCTAGCGCATTTACTATCATAGAAATCAACTTTAGAAGAGCATCACTTGTCCCCATGTTCTCTCTAAAACCAAATTGGTTAGCTGAAAGAATTTTATTAGATTCAACGTAATATATTAACCTGACTTTAGCTAGTTTCTCAATTATTTTAGATAAGGTATTAAGAAGAGATATAGGCCTGTAATTATTTATATTTAAACTGTCACCTCCCTTGAAAAGGGGAATCACTTTGGCACTCTTGCAATGATCAGGGAATATACCAGTCTTAAAGCTAAGGTTTACAAGGTGTGATATAGGTTTAGATAAATTTGAGCAATGCTGTTTATAAATCATAGAACTGATGCCGTCACTACCACTAGAGAAGCCTGATTTAAGATCACCTATTACTTTTGATACTTCAGCATCATTTGTCGGTTTAAAATAAAAGTTTGAACATTGATTACTGTAAGCTGGTTGGAAGTTGTTCACCAGGACTTCTTCAGTAGTTTTGTTTAATTTACACAAATTATTGGCAAATTTTTGACCTACTTCACTAAAAAAGTTATTGGCATTATTAGTTAATAAGTTAGGGTTATCTTTCATTAGCACAATATTATCATTTATTTTAAGTTTCTTTAGGGAAGGAGTATCTTGTTGCAAATTTACAGCTTCTTTTATAATTTTCCATTGTTGTTTTGTATCACCAGCCTTATTAAGCCTCTCTTTATAGTATGATTGCTTTATTATTTTAATTAATTTGGTGCACCAATTTCTATATCGCTTGTAGTAGGCTAGTAGTTCTCTATTATTTGGATCCCTTCGTTGTTTAATATGTAGTTTATCACGATTTTTGAGACATTTGATGATTCCAGAAGTAATCCATGGTTTTAAGTGTTTGGTATTAATATGTGTTATTCTCGTTGATGAGCAATTATCAATATGAGTTTTTAAGCACTTTATGAAGTTTACAGTAGCTTCATTCACATTATTTGAATTTAAAACGGAGTGCCAAGATTCTCTATTTAACTTTATTTTCAACTCTTCATTATCGACAATTATTTTGTATATATCTTCCTTCTTGTGAATTCTTTTTAGAGTGAGATTGGTATATTTTAACACTGTGGCAAAGTGATCTGTAATATTAGTCCTGTAAACAGCTCCTTGATGATTGAGTTTGGATTTAATCATTATATGATCGATGCAGCTTGTATTTGTTTGTGAAATTCTAGTAGGTGAATTAATTACAGATTTTAATCCATAGAATGTCAAAAGCGACAAATATTGTTGTGTTCTTGTACTATCTGTATCTAGGATATTTATATTAATATCCCCACACAAAACTAAATTCTGATGCATTGATTCCGAAGAAAGCAAATTATCCAGAGCCTGCAGAAAAGTATCTATATTTGCCTGAGATGGAGATCTGTAAATAGCTATCAAGCTGATTGCATTATTTAGTAGAAGTTTCAAGCAGTTCGCATAAGGAATGGATACTTCCTCCACAGTCACTGATATATCTTTTTTGATATAAATGACAATTCCATCATTTTGAAAAGTGCTTTTATTTGTATTATAAGTGGAGAAACCATTAACATTAGGTATAGTCATTGTCTCTTTTAACCAAGCTTCGCTCAATACTATAATATCAAAACAATGTCTCACAGAGTTCAAGATGACAAGTGTTTCATCAAGATTTTTGTTGATACTTCTAATATTCATACAAAATATAGACAGTTTTGAGTCATTCAAAAATGCTTCACATGTTAAAGGACTATCAATATCATGACTTACCCCTGAATCATCATTCAAATCCAAAAGATAATCCAAATCCATTTCTTATATAAAAATAACATAAAAAAAACTGAAATAAGTTAACTTCAGCAATTACTCAATTATTCTATCCAAATCGTCAATATGCTTGATGGTAAATACTTTTGAAGAGATATCTGAATTTTTTCTAGTGAGGACCCTATTATTCTTAAACCAGACATATTGATAATGAAGTTCTTTGGCCTTTTGCTTTGTTTTCCACAAAAGTTCCTTGAAGTAAGGTGACAACACCTCACCAATATAAAAATTACGATTTGAATCCCTTGCCCTTTTTCTAGCCTCGAGTAGCGCCTGTTGGGACAGCGCATCATTAAATTCAACTTTGAATCTATGAAGGGCTTCCTTTCCATGGGATCTGTCAGCATAACGGGTAACTTTATTTATTTTTCCTGGTTGGATCTGCACATTCAGCTCATTTATAATCCTTTTAACAGTTTCTATTGGAGGTTCTCCCAACAAAATATCTACACCAGCAAGCTCCACACAATTTTGACTAATGTTAATCTGCTCTAATTCAGCGAGACGATTTTCTAGATTTTTTATTTTGACATTTTTACGTAAATTTTCTTCAGACAGGTGGTTTACTTCTTTTTTCAGGACAAGTAAATTTTCCAAGTTAGAAGAAATATCATCATATTTATCACTTAAAAATTCGATACTTTTTTTCATTTCACAAATATCCGATTCCAAATTTTTCCTTAGATTTGATGATTCAATTTCAATTTTATCAAAAACTTGTCGTTTTAGTTCTTCCATCTTTCTATCCATATATTTGGTTAACCTTTCATACTGGTCATCAACATTTTCATTTAGCTTGGATCTTATTTAAACATTATTTTTGCCAGTGGACATTGTAATATTATTAATCGTAAAAAAAAAAAAAAAAATGTAAACACAAATATGAAAACAAAAAAAAAATATGAATGATGGTCACCCCACTTCACAAACTATTTTTGACAAATTAATTTCAGTACACACGACAGTATTGTTACAACTGATGAAATTAAAATTTTATCTTTAGTTACCTAGTAAGTTTTTTTTATTGCAGGTTATCAACTAGTATCATGCTGAGATTGTATTCTGAAAGTTTCATCAAAATTTATCTGTGTGTTATGTACTTTGAGCTACATATTATGTACGACGCGACGTGTTTATTATACTTTACTAAAGTACCTACTCATTCGATTCTTTTCAAATTTTGCAATTTGAGATATCTAATCATTTTCAAATTGGTAAAAAGGCACATCACTTTCATAAATTGGCATTGAATTTTTATCAAGTTTTCATAATAAAATATTAAATTACCTATAAAATAAATTCATAAACTCATTTCATGAGAATACGGAATAATTTCCCTACAATTTTTTTAAATGGAATACAACAGCAGCAAAAACAATATAATGATTTTTTTTACAGTGCCAATTATAGTACTGTAACATGTATGTATATCAAGATATTTTATTACATGAGAAAGATAGGAGGGGGGGGGGATGGAGGGGATTGGTCGACCACTGGAATCTCATGTTACAATAATTTATACCCCACGTATCTCAGTGTACAAATAATACTGAATTAAATTAAAGGGGCTAAATCAAAAAGGTGTGCAACAAAAGAGAGCACAGATTAATTATCCGACATATTCACATTTTTTTAGATAGATATAAACATATCCAACCCAAAGCAAACATATCCAACTCCGGAACACTCAAACAATTGCTGTTATATCCAGTACAAGCTCTATTGATGTACGAATTTTGCATGTAGTTTATTCTAGAAGATTCAATGTAAAAGAGAGACTGGTTTCTAGTTCTCCTGGGTGGACAGTGAAAACGGAGCGAGCTTAGAAGGGATCGAATTCGAATACTTTGTGGAGTGACTTGGTAGTGAGGAGTATAGCGTTGGCTACAACCCACTCGATTAATTCTACATCCTATGCCGTAGCTTGAAAATAGACTGTCACTGATAGAGCAGTCATAGATGGCGAAGTTTCTTGTTGACAAGGGTTATGACGCTGAAATTAATGATGAATACCTTGGATATAAATAACATATTTGCCAATGTGCCCAATTTTTCAAAATCAATAAATTTCATGTGTGATTATGGTTTATAAAATATATCTTCTTCTTCGTGCCATACCAGGTCCCCCCGATGTTGGCGATCACTGAGAAGGCATCTCTATCCGCCGCCGTCCGGAATTTTTCGCCGACGTCTCTGATGCCGGTCCACTCACGAATGTTGCGGAGCCATGAAATCTGACTTCTTGCTATTCCTCGGCATCCCTCCATTTTGCCCTTCATAACCAGTTGGAGCAACCTGAAACTTTTACCTCGCAGAGCGTGATCCAAATATGATACCTTTCATCGCTTAATTGTGTCAAATAGCTCGCGCTCGACATTGCTCCCCTGAGTACCTCCACATTTGATTTTTTATCGACCCAGGAAATTTCCAGCATGCGGCGATGCAGTCACATTTAAAAAGCCTCCAGAGGGTTAATTAAGCATATTGATCTTTATGGTCCAGGTTACACTTCATTAGGCGCTGCCTTATTTTAAGGTATGAGCTATTGTCGCGAAACAGTGCCTTCATTCTTAACACCTTGTGTCGCCAGCTCCCTCTCGATACTCGTCCACCATGTTGCCGGTGGTCTGCCTCTTCCTCGTGCTTCTGAGGGGATACCTAGCACAGTTTTGACGGAGTACGTGTCCTGCCTTCGCATGACATGACCATACCGTCGCTGCCTGCCCTCTTTCAATTTCTCCTCTATTGAGGCTACCTTAAAGGATCCTCTAACGTACTCGTTGCGAACTCTATCAAGGCGTGGCACACCACCTGCCCAGCGCAACATCTTCATTTCAGTCGTGTGCAGTTGTTGTGCGTGCTATTTTAATATTGTCCACCACTCAGATCCGTATAACATTACAGGTCTTACGATAGTTTTGTATATTTTGCCCTTAGTTTGGATAGGCATTCTTTTGTCGCATAGTATGCCAGAGAAAGATCTCCACTTCAGCCACGCCACATTGACGCGGTGGTTGACATCCGCGTCCACCTGGGCATCTGTCGTCAGCATGGATCAAGATATTTGAAGTGCGACACTTTGGGTAGCTTTATCTCATTATATATATTCGTCCTTTTCCTCATGACTGAGGATAGCGGCTGTAGTCCGTCGCCACACGTATGGCCCGCCTCCATGCCAATCTGTTTTGGGCTGAACGCAGAGCACCAGTCACCGAAGACTCCATTGTGGACTTAACCAAATCGCTCAATCTGGTCGGTGAGCGACCACGAGATCTCCGTCCTTCCACGCTGCCCATCACAACAAGCTTCTCGAGGCAGTTTGGTTCCCTTCTGGCAATGTGTCCAAAGAATTGAAGGATACGTCTGTAACATACCGTCAACAGACGATCCTCGATCTTCAGGTCGTCTAAAATTGACAAATTGACACGCCTCCAGCATCGATCATCGACCACATTTTGAAGGCATCGATCCTCTTTCTCTCTGACTCCCTAAGTCTATCACTCGGTCTGAGCATAAACCAATGCAAAACCAAACTGATGGTGATTGATAGATGCATGTAAACTTCCCACAATAAACTCTCTAAACCATCTTGAGATAGTACATGACTTCACATATCTGGGTTCCAACATATGTGACACCAGTGGTTGTGAAGCGGAAGTTAAAAGACGCATCGCCATGGAGCACTGGGAAAGCTCACAAGAGTGTGGAAGGACAGGACCATCACAAAAAACACGAAGCCTAGACTCATCAGGGCTCTGATATTCTCGATGTTCCTGTATGGTGTAGAAACATGGACACTTAGGGAGTATCTCATTATCCAGAAGTATATATTGTCTGATGGCTTCTGATCCTCCAAAGTCACACTCCACAAACTCGGTTTTTGTTTAAATATACATATAATTTAATAAAGTGTGAATCTAGTTAAGATTCTGTTTCATTTCTATTGGATTGAAAATACCTTCATCCTTCTTAGTTTACCTATGTATATATAATTCTGTGGCTGGTTGTATAAATGTCTCTATCATTTGCTATTAGCAACTCGGAGATGGAAATTTAAACCATCGTCGGTTTCAGAACCGAAGTGATCGAGGCAAGTATCATCCCACTTAGGCAGTGTCGAATTGCCGGTTTAGCAGATAGCTTTGACTGTCTCAATAAAAGGTTTATGCCTTTCAACTCCGAGCTCGTTTATTTTAGTATGTCGATATGTGGGAGGGTTCGTTTGGTGGATACTTTGACCCAACTGGTAATGAGATACGAATACTCTTAATGGAAAAATAAGAAATGTGAAAATGTTCCTTCGACTGTAAATAGGTTGGTTGGTTCTTTCTTCGTCCCTTTGCTGGTCGGCTTCTTTACCTCCTCATCACGATAAAATGTTTCATCTCATAATAATTTATATTGTGAATTCCTTTTGATATTGAAACTTTATTCACCTCAGGAAACGTAAATTATTTATGAGCAAATGTAGCTGCCTACTTGTTGGTCGTTTAAGGTAGATTTTCGAGGGCTTAAGGCCTATTCATTACAATAATTTACATTGTGAGGGACAGAACTGAGTGAAGCATTGACGAAATTCACAATAAATCTATTTTAAATACTACTTATGATGTAAGTGCTTACATTGTACCTACATATTATATGTACGAGTATATTACGTACTACCTAGCTGGTGGTCCCACATGGTGGTGGTGTCAGCTCTCCTTACCGAGAAAATATAATTCTCATACAGGAGGATTTAAAGAGAATTGGTGATGCAAACTGGAGAGCGCAGGGGATGGACCGGACTAAATGGCCAGAAGTTCTGGAGGAGGTCAAGACTCAAAATAAATTAAACTTAAAAAAGACTTAAATTTTGATTGATTGATTGATGATTTCACTATTTTTAAGTATAATTTTGCATCAATTTCTCAATAGGTATCATGTAGATGTAGAATGTAGATACTACGAGTTTCATCAAGATGTTTTTGTGTATACGGCATATTAAATACTTACGGCAGTGCATTCACCTTATAATTGGACCGCTCACACCAAAGCATCGGCCATTATAAGCCGCTCCTTTAGGGAGTTGTTACTCTGTGATCCAGACGACCTGAGTGTGAGATACCTCCCAGAGAGCTCTTTTCTCTGACACAGCTCTTGAATGTATTGTGGTGCTAGATTTTTTAAAGCATTTAACTCACACAAATTTTGTAATCAACTCGCTCTGGACACTTCAAGCAGTGTAATTCGTTTAGTAGTGGAGTTATGTGACACCGTTTTTCCGCACCAGAAATAAGCCTTGCCGCTGCATTGAACACCATCTGTATTATTAATGTGTGAAGTGCATTCACTTAAAGCTGATTTGTTTTCCATAGATATCCGCTCATTTCTTCTATATAATATCACAGGGAAAGACTTTCTAAATGATCCATTATTAAAGAAAAAAAAATAATTAAATCAGTGAATATTAGTTTAATAAAATACAGTTGAAATATACTCTGAGATTGTAAACCATTCCAGATAAAGAAAAAAAGTGTAAAATAACTATGTTGCGAACAGTTTTTGATCAAACAATATTAAATTTTCTTCTGTGAAATACATAAAAAAATGTAAACTGCTAGCCCTGAAACAAGTTATATGCCAGCAGTAAGTTATCATTTTTGTATGATCTATTAAAAGTTTAAAATAAAATTTTATTTCAATTCAAAAATAACATCAATTGAAATATTTTATCTAAGCCAAATGCTTTTGTGCCATTAATGCGATATATATAATTAAAATATCATTACCTACAAAGTTTTCGCATGAACTGGTTTAATTTAAATCAATATACGTGCATTCATACTATATCCATATAAATATATAAGTATTATATAATACTAGTGACATTTAACACATGAGATCCAGCTGTCGATTGCGTTGGTAATTATGTACTTACCTATATTTGGAGAATATGTACCAAACTATAACCTTTAGATACAAATTATTGAATATGTTCAGATATTTTGTTTTCTATTTTTTATTTACTATAGGTACCTAACATCAGAACGCTTAATTATTTAACAAATATAAAAAAAAACAATACCTATACTATAACACAAAAAATGGATGTCAAGATAGGATGGCGTGGAGTTCATTCCTTTTTTCCTACCTTGAATAGAAACAGAATTTAACTTTCTGTACTTATGTATAATTTGTTTACCTTGGACTTATTTAACGGCAATTTCTTCCAACCAACCGGAGTAAATGTTAAATACACATACAATACAGTGTGTACTATGACAATAAGGTAAACCATTTGTTTTACGGCTATCCACTCGTCTACGAGTGATCCTAGAATAAGGTAATCTAATACCTAAAATAAAGATTACAGACATTAAAAAACAAAACGATGAAATATAAAAACAGTTCATAGCAATAATAGGAATGAACGAGAGGAAGAAAAAGGGGAGAGGAAGAAGAAATAAGGTATAATCATATAGATATTTACCTCGACATTTATTTTGTTTTGCTTTATGGGTAACTAACAGGTACTGTGTTAAATATTTATTTCACAGGCACACAATGACAAGTTGCCACATTTTGGAATATGATAATATTAATCGTGTCACAGGTCCAGACTAAACACAATTAAAAACTGTCTCTCCGGTAGTCAAATCGGGGACTTGGACTCATAAAAAATATGAAATTTACATAGATATATTTTTATTACTATATATAATCTACTCAACTAAAAGCTGTAAACGCGCTGGGTTAGTAATACAGTGGTCGTGAGTTCTAATCCTAGCTCGACCGAATTTGTTCACGAGCACAATCATTTATGCTGAGTTAAAAAAAAACAAAATATTAATAATTTATACCTAAGTGTTATTCAAGTGTAGTCATTTGGGGTAGAACAAGCGTTATTAATAAATTATTGATTGTTACCAAGATGAAGCTCCTAATTGCTCTCAAAAATAATTACCTTGTTTTCGCTCAATTGACCAGCGTTCGATTAAAGCGCCTCTATTTCATTTTCAGATAATTAACTTTCCTAACTTTATCTACACAAATTTCGTCCTACATTTAAAAAATCATTTATTTATTTTATTTATTTATTTTTCACACCTTTATCACAAAGACTATTATGAAGATTACTGCTGCCCAACTAGGTAACCCCGTTCTAGGGCTAGCAGTTTACAATTTTACCAAGCCAAATATTTGACATTTTGGTTATACATAGTTACATAGAGCGGACACCAGACATCACAACACATAATAATAATTAAAATAACAAAAGAAACATAATATGGATTTAAAATCTACCAACGACCAACTTAAGGAGACCAGACTCCGATGGTACGGACACATTACCAGATGAAATGAGGATCACGTGGTTAAACTCGCACTGGACATACCCACTCGGTCCAGAACTAGAGGCCGTCGACAGGACACTTGATGGACAAATGTTGAGAGGCAGGAGCAACTAGCCAGAGACATGACGCAAGATCGAAAGTTCTGGCGATTGCGTACCAGAAGAGCCGACCCCAGGTAAACTGGGAAGAGGCAAGGAAGAAGAAGAGAATCGGGAAAACAAGGAACCTAAATTTATCAAAAAATATCATTGACTCTCAACAGGGATAAAAATCCAATATATTCGTACATATATATATATATATATATATATATATATATATATATATATATATATATATGCAATCATAAAATATTCGACATATAAATAAAAACACTATATATACTAGTTGCATGTAACACATGAGGTTTTGTATTTGTCTATATTCATACGCGTATTTGCCTATATTCATAGCGTTCTAGCTTTTATAGTTTCTGAGATATATATGTAATAATAAATTAAAAATTCAAAAGTTGATAACCCCTGACTGAAACAAAAATTCAAAATTTTGAGTGTAATAGTTTTGTAGGCTTATAACTATTTATATATTCAGAAATTTTGGGCTCTGTAAATTGAGCGCATCAAAAGTTATAAGGGGGGACACACACACAGACACATGAAATGTTCTTCTCCGAATTCTGAGTAAATCCGTATATATAACATATATGCTGCGAAGCCACAAAGTTGGTGTTTTTTGACTTCTTCGTTGGAGTTTTTTGAAGTTGGAAAAGCCGTGAAAAATATAGACCCTCTCGCATATCCTGGCTTGAAACTTTGTCGATATGTTAAGAGAACAAAGTTCTCTTGAACAAATCGACGGTTGGAATATTTAGATTATATATTTAATTTAACTTTGTCGAAAGCTGATTAGTCACTGATTTAAATACTATTCGACAGTAATATCGACACCTGTGTTAGCTAAAAAAAGTGTTCACAACACACTAAAATTATCCAAAAGGGAATGAGTACATAATATTAAGAAGCCGAGTGAAGAGCCTGTAGCGGGTGCAGCCAGCCGAGTTGACCACCCACTTCAAGGAGTAGGGGGACGTCAGCCGGCTATATAAGGCGGCGCACATCATTTTCTCATCGTTCAGTTTAACCAAGGCCAGCGGTAGGCAGTCACTCTGCCCGAATAAACGAGTCCTAAAATGAACGAGTGCCAATTTCAGTTTCAGTGCCAATTTGTCAACAGTGTTAATAATATACATATAATTGCAAACGTTCATTGGCACACAGACGCAGTTGGTTATTCAACGACAAATTTCATTGTTGTATCGGAAACTGCGCTTTTACTGTGTAAAATATTACCAACTGTGCGGAATTGGAACAAAAAGAAAAACGGCGTAGTTTGTAGGTATAGAATGGCGCAAATTTACAGTTAAAATGGAAAATTTAGAAGGTGGCTGGTCGGCTGGAACAAACAGCATAACGACCACAAACACCCATCGTACGAAATACTTTATAGATGGGATGTTTGGAAAGTAATAGTTTTTATTTAAATCGCCTCTTGGACTACATACTTACGGGCATGAGCAATGTGAAATGTTTCGTAATCGTGATATTCAATGAAAAGAAAATGTGATATCCTTATCCTACATATAAATATGCAAAGCATTCAATGCTAGAACGCTGAAAATTTGTATAAGTAAAGACAAACACAAAATCTCATTTTTTTAAGTACCAAAGTTTCTCAAACATTTTTTTTTTAAGAAAAATATTCTGAATGTGGTGCGTCTTCGATATGGAAATGGTATAGCACTTGCGTTCTGTCAATACGTTCTCTCTATTAACAACGTAGATTTTTTTCTTGCTTATTAATACAGAACTATCTTTTTGATAGTAAAATATGAAAAAAAATGCTGCTTCAACTTTCAATATTCAATAGGGAGTTAAACGAAAACTTTCAAAAACAAGGCTAACTATACTGACTGTGAAAAAACACAATTACATAAGTAGGTACTTTGTTGGATAAAACAAAGGAAATGACATTCCGAACAACCTATTATAAACATTTTAGTATTGTGTTCCATGTTCCTCCACTAAACATCCCGCGGTCAAAATGACTCACTATCCAAACAAACAAACACACATATGTAGGTACCTACTTTTGCTCAAACATACAAAATATATTCATTTATTCATTCATATCATCACGGGATATCCCACAATGTGGGGTAACCAGCGAAAGGTGTGCGGGTGTGCATTGCCTTATAAAAGGGAGCACAACATATATGTATATACCCACACACCAGTCTCGTCTCACCTAAAAAGGAATGAGTGGTGAACCTCATTGCTGGACAATGTGAGATGTTATTGTTGCCTGTTGTATTTTCGATTACCCGGCTCTTACGGGACACTCGAAAACAATAATAGAAAAGAGTGGAAGCACTATTCTAAGCCTCACAGCTTACAAAATATATACCTAAACTATTCAGGTTACTTTATAACAGAAGCGTTCATGGCCTACTACAAAATAACGCATGACTCACAATATCTTATCTTTTTAAAAATATGTATATTGAACTTGAACTTTAGTTGTGATCCATACGTTGCGTTCCCTGCAAACAACAGGCGCAGTGAAAATTCGGATTCGGTCAATGAAACTTTAAAGATGTCTGTCAGAGGAAAGACGTGATATCTAATATTATTATTCCATAGAAAATATAAAAAAATATGTTATAGCTGACGTTTTTGAATAGCAATTGTATGCACCTTTGCTACCCGTTATCTGCCAAAGTCACCACTACCTACTCAGGAGAACTCAGGGATCATATTATTATAAATTAGTTGCATGTAACACATGAGATCCAACTGCCTATGGCAATAGTATGCATAGTTGAAAAATACGTACCAAACTATAAACACTTAAACACAAAATAATAAATATTTTAAGATATTTTGTTTTCTGTAGGTATATATGTCAGGATAGGATAGTATGGAGGTCAGTCTGTTTTTCCTACCCATAATATGAAAACAGAATTATGTATGTTTGTAGATTAATTAGGTATCAAATTATTGAGTGAGATGTTAAACACAAAAATTTATCATAAAAAAGGTTTTTCTTAGTAAAAAATGTTTGAGAAACTCGAGAATTTTTTTGAAAAAAATCAATTTGAGATTTTATATTTGTCTATATTTATTTTATTTATTTATTTATACATCTTCTTGTACATAATATAAACAAATATAATTGTACACTGGCGGGCTTATTGCCATTAGGCAATTTCTTCCAACCAACCAGACCATTTATACCAATTTACAGGGTTCTAGCTTATATGGTTTTTGAAATATAAGGAAAAATAAAGTAAAAACTCAAAAGTTTATAACTCCAGACTGAAACGAAAATTCAAAATTATGAGTCTAAAAGTTTTGTAGGTTTAACTATCTATATATTCTGAAATGTTGGGCTCTGTGAATTGAGCGGATCAAAAGTTATAAGGGACACACACACACACCTACAGATACACTACATAAATGTTCGACTCCGAATTCTGAGTAGGTTAATCCATATATAATATATAACATGCGAAGTCTCTAAGTTGGTGTTTTTTGACTTCAAGCTACTTTGTTGACTACTTTGTCGATATGTTAAGAGAATAAAATTCGCTTGAACAAATCGACAGTTAAGATTACGCCATAGTATAGATTATGTCTATACTATGGCGTTCAGTCTTTATACTATGACGTAAGTCTGACGTTCACGGATTCTTAGACTATTTATCTTACACTCTCTGGAATAATTTTAAAAGTATTAGGTTGTAATCAAAATAGTTTTTACTCGGAAAAGTTTACTCAGTTTTGACAGCAAATGCAATAAATAAATGTTGATTATATTTATCTTCTAATAATTTTTGTTTTCAGAAATACGTATATGGAGTTGATGTATAGTTTGTATTCAAATATACACCACCCTCCTAATTTTCGTATATCCTCATCAAATGCATCAACGTTATATAACGTGTTTTTGAGCAACGAAAAAAATATTCGAAATCGATCAGTTTTGTAACGCGGTAAACAGCCTGTAGGGAGTAAGTACTTAGCAGTGTGGGTAAATAATGTGGGTAAATAAGCGTCGGTAGATACACATTACACATACAGGTACAAACAATGCACTGTGAGTGTAAATTCGGTCGTTGCTAAATATTTTTACTAGCAAAATTTTAGCTGAAACATTCACCATTAACGTGTTTAACTTACGCTGTTTATACATTCACTTCCCAACAATTTTATTGCAAAGTTTTAATAGTGGAATTTCATTTCACATATTTACCAACGATAAAATGTATTTTTTGCAGCATACATACATTTTCGAAAATCAAATCCATGCCCACAAACCATCACACAATACGTCCGATTCTTTTTAAGACTTTCTATTGTGATTGACATGACGATTCTATAATATTTTTTTTATATGATATTCAATAACGCAGAAATACTAACGTTCGTTTTTAGAAACGTTCTTACTCCATGTAAGTCAGGAATTAGTTAAATTCCCTATTCCATTACCAAATTTTATTCGAATCAACTGTCAAAACGTTCCTAATTTTACTTCACACCTAATTGGAAGCATGTTTTCACAGCAGTCCGGAATATTTTACTTAAGTTGAGAACAAAAACCAAAGAATATTAGTGCAGAAAAATTTTAATGTTAGTTTAGGAGGCATCACGGCGACCCAACATAAATAAACATGGCCGAACAATGCATAATACGCATGCGTGGTCTGCGCCATAGACAATTTGAGTTCTAATTATTATCTACGGTGCACTTTTGTAGATTTTAGTTTTAGGAGGAACGTCAGTTACAGAATACGAAATTAAGTTCAAATGACCTTAATTCTAATATTATAGAACCTTTCTATATTAGTTACTGAATTGGATGTAGGTATTATTCATCGAGGGGTCGCTTTGTCACCTCAACATTATTACATTGTTTCATCATAGACCTTATCCATTATCCATTTCTTAATCGATCCCGAAAATTTTGCTCCATTCCTGACAGCTTTGTTTATTTTCTTCGTCTGGCGTTCTTCGTTCATTCATTTCAAGCGGTCAAATCACTTGACACTTCACTTAAATTCAATAACCTAATTTCCTGATCCAAATATTGATATAAATTTGGATATTAGCTAAAATATACATTTGTCGAAATGATGAATTTCATTAGTTTTATTTGGTAAAAAAAGTGCACAAAATAACATCTTTCAGCTTAGTTAAGGAACTGAAACAACATGAGAAATCTAATGTATATTATATTTTGTTACATTAATTAAAGAAATCTTATTAATGACCATATCAAGCAAAGAAAAAAAGGTTATTCGAAGATTCAGTAAGAGTATCGATTGGGAATTATTTAACAAATACAGGTCCATCAGTCTTGTTCTTGTTGAAACGTGAAATTCCATAATTATACCAATAATACATCCAGTTGTATAATTATACTAATGAATCTCTAAAAATTTGTGATTAATTATGAAACACGATGAGTTACTTTGTTGTATTTTTTATATGTTTGTCAGGATTTACAATATAAATGGTCTATTTTTATTTCAATTAAATTGGTATGTAGGTAGGTATTCGTTACCTATTATATTAGGTACAAGGCGAAATCGATATACGATTTTTAAATATACCGTTGCTATTTATCGTTATTTTTTTTACCCAATCCTTGTAATCTTTAAACTTGACAACGCCCGTTGCTCAAGTAAAAGTATTTTATGCACTTGCGTTTTAATATCTCAATAGAGACGAAGTTGGGATAATATAGAAGAACCAGGAGCTCAAAGCACCTACAGGGCTTACGAACTTTCATCAGCTGGTTTACTGATACCGGCCTGTCAGTCGTCACGAGTGACGTGAGCGAGAGAAATCCGACGCCCCTATATGACGTGCGAGTATTTTCGGGTACCTACCCAAAATACCGCGGGAAGCACCATTCATTTTTGGGGAAATATTTTTTTTTACTTGGGATATTTTTATTTATAAAATGGCAAGATTTTGTCTTGTCAGCTGGGAGAAAAAAAGGCGCGCTGAGTTTTTGCCGCGTGTAAAAAAGAATTTTTAATTTAAAAAAAGAGGAACGATTCTTTTAGCTTATTTTATTTTTTTCTAAAAGAAAAAAAAAGTCTGGCCGTGCCGCCAGCCGTCGATTTTCAAGTCCGGTGCCCCAGAGCCGGCAATAATTTTTATGGTATTTTTTCTACCCAACGAAAGTAAGAAACTCTAACTTGAGCCAAGCCTGGTGCAACTGGCTGGGTTTTCCTGAGACTGTTGCCTTGGCTGAACCGTAGAGGCCTTTGCGCGTTTCGGCGAGTCGCCTGCCAGGGTTTCGTCCGACGGATTCCCTCGGTCAGGTTGTGCCACCTAGGTGTTGCCATCGGCTCTAAGCTAACTATAAGTTTAAATCTTCTTTGCATACGTTGGGCTGAACACGGACCTTCCCAGTGGCCGAGGACGTCCACCAACCCGTAGGTCAATGCAGACTACGCCTGGTGGGCTGTCGATCCACCATCATCGACAGGGGTCCAAGCTGGGAGACCACGTCCTCACGGTGAGTGGCCTTTAAGTGTTCTCTTACCTTGGTCCAGTAGTATTAATAGTATTATCCTAGGGGAGTGACACCTTGAGACGACGCTTCACGTCGTCCCTAGCGCTCCACCTAAACTGCACACGTCTACGCTGAGTGCTGTTCGGAGCTGGTCAGCGGCCTTGCCATCTGAGTCTCCGGACAGCGTGAAGCGAAGGAGTGTCAGATTGTCTCCCAACAGAGGGGCCTTCCATCCAAACGAGAGAGTTTGGACGAACCAGCGACCCTGAGTGGAACTCTCAGAATGGGCAAATTATAAATATTTTTTATATTAAGTATTGTTACAAGTAGCAATGGAAAACCCATTGTATGCTGGACATTCATAGTAGAGAATGTTATTTTAAATTCATTCTATTTGAAATACAAATGGGAAACAATTTATAAGTAAATAATGTTTTATTCTTGTTTTATTGTTATAAATATAGTGTTTTACAAATTGAGTATAAGGAAACAATTTTAAAGTGAATGGTAAATAATAAAAGGTACGATTGGCGCTCAGTGCGTCTCAATGATGTGTTTTCACATAGGGTATTGTATTATTAAAGGATTAATATAGATACTAAATAGTAATCTTAAAGATTAACGGTTTAATATAGATACTAAATGGTTATATTAAAGAGACAAATATAATGAATGTAACATATGTACATAATAAAAGTAAAGCTTATCATAGGCTATTGTGTACATATCTAAGAGACTGATATCGAGTCAACGTTGAATGTCAGGTTAAAGAACCATAATGATTCATTTTAATTGAAGCCCAGTTGCACTGCAAATGTTGGAGCTGTGAATATAAAATTCTTTGTAGAACGAGTCACGAATGATCGTTGGAATCGCCCATCAGTTGTGATACTCCGTGATTGTCGATTTTGGTTCGATATCGATCTCTTGTAGCTGGCTATTGCTGTCATGAGTGAATTTGGCCGTCACGTCAGTGTTGAAGTTGGTTTGAGATATGTAATTGGCCGTGTAATTGGCCGTAGTTAGATGATTCAGAAGTTGTCCGTCACTGGCAAAAGCTGCTTCAGACACCTGACAAACGTTGCATTGCAGTTTGTTGTATAAAAAAAAAGCTCAAATTGAATAATGTTGTGCTGAGGCTGAATCAAACTGATTTATATAGTTAAATTTTGACAGTGACAGCGCCAAGCCATAGAGAAAATATTGTCTTCAAAATATTTTTTCTATGAATAATATATATGGCTATCAAAAGTCATACCAAAAAAATATTTTTAAATCGTTCTGAACAAGATCGTTAATTAATTTAACTAAAGAAAAAATATATGTGATAAATAGTGCAAATTCCATTATTTTTATATTGATATTCCTTATTCATAATTTATTACTTATTCATAATTATTTTTTTTATTATTGATATTCGAGTTTGGATTAATTATTACTTATTTATAATTATTTTTTTTTATTATTGATATTCGTGTTTGGATTATTTGTTATATATTTATAGTTATTTCAAATAATCGATAATTGTGTTTTAAATTATAATTGCTTGTTCTTAATTATTTTAAGGATTTATTTTTATTTATTGATTTAATTGTTGATTGTTATTTATAATTATTTTAAGAATTGATTTTATTTATTGCCATTTGTTTATTAATTGAATTAACAACATTTATTTTAATTTTCAACACTCCAGTGTTTATTGATGATTATTTATTGTGTTTTTATCAACGCCGATTTTATAGAGTATATTTAATTGAATGATTTGATGTAAGTAACTGTTTTGCGGTTATCCCTTACCGGTTCGAACTACCCCGTTCTGAGAGAATCGATTCAGGGCGCGTGGATTATTTTTTTTTTGGACCGGGGGGGGGAGGATATTTTTGGGTCGCTTACGGGTCCGTCGCCAGTAAGGGGATCTCGCCGCCTTTTTGCTTCCGAAATGTTTGTTGTCGCGCGATCTCCTCCCGAGAGCGGCTCCCGCACCGTTTCCCCTCCGCCAGGCGGTTACGACCCACCACAGGAAACTGAGGACAAACGGCCCACCTACAAGGTCTACGTGCCGTCGAGCACAAAATTGGAGGAAACATTCTCGGGAGGCCTAGCCGAAGACCCGGAGAGTTTCTTGTCGGCCTGCGACCGTCATTTCTCACGAACCGAGGACAGCGAAACCCTGAAATGCCAGAAGGCAGTTCAACAACTGCGAGGACGGGCTCGCGTCTGGTGGTCACAGTACCAACAAGGCTTGTGGACGTGGCATCAGTTCAAAGGTCTCATAAGACGGAGCTTTGGGACCGAGTCTGTCCGCTCCGCCCTTCTAGCATATTTACATGCTGGTACGCAAGCAGAAGAGCAGAGCGTCCTGCTATATTTGACTCATAAGCAGGACATATTTCGTCGATAATTCCCGGGTGAGGAGATGGACGAAGGACTAGTCGAAAGAATCGTAGAATTAATGACCCCCCGGAACCGAGAGATCTTCGAAGTATGGGCCGCGGCAGGTGCGCCGTACGACCGGCTTTTGGGAAAGGCCGAGCGGATGGGCACGCGACCATTCGAGCTCACTCTAAACGACGGCGGGAGGCCCCAAATACCAGTATACGAAGAACCAGAGTCACGAAGATGGCAAGCCGCCGATGACCGTCATTCTTCGCCCAGGTACCGTGACCCCAGACCCGAAACACGACGTGGCCAGCAGGACCGCGCACAGGGACGTCGTGCGGACAACGCGCCGCCGCAATACGGTTATCAAGGCCGTACACAAGGTCGACGCGAGGACGACCGACGACCGCAGCAATACGATCGCCAAGAGCGCGTACGTGGTCGCCACGAGGATGAAGTGCAGTCGCGGTCGTGGCGTACCCCGAATAACCCTGAGCAACCTCGTGGAGAACCAAGGACCCGTCCTCTGAGAGACTGCCGGTTCTGTGGGAATTCCCACGCCGTTGGGCAGTGCCCAGTATTGAAGAGATTGGAGGAAGAAACGGCGCGTGCAAAAAACGTGCAGTCCCCGGCCGGAGAGCGACAGCCCCCAACCGACCGGAGACATTAGGAGTGGATCGAGAAGTCGATCGTTCTGGGGGCGTCACTGTTTTAGACCCGACTCTGTCCGCGGGCAGGAGAAATCAGTTCGATAGCGCCCCGTCATCTAAATCGAGTGAGGCGGAATGTCATCTGGTCACTCGACAGGCGAATCTTCCCCGGATACGCATTGAACTGGGAGATCAGCAGTGCAAAGCACTTATTGATACCGCGGCTTCCCACAACTTAATTAGGAGTGCTTTGGTTCCCCCCGAAGCTGATGTCTCCGAGACCGAACTCCCGTCGCTGGGACTTGCCCACTTTAGCATGACCATGAAGGTGCAAGGGGAGGCGACTTTGGAGTGGTCGACCAGAGATTTGCGAACCGTGTCAAGTTTTCTTGTCGTGGACGGCTTACGCGAGGAGGTCATTCTCGGTCAGCCATGGCTCACCGAGGAAGAGGCCTGCGTGGACTTTTGTAGAAAATATGTAAACTTCGGAAAGAGGGAGCGGACGAGCGTCCACCTGATCCCCGAGCAACCGTGTCCAACTCCGAATTCCGTATCATTGCCATCTTGCAACGATATCCCCACTCTTCATCGGGACAAGATTCAGAAGGTCTTGGAGGATCTTCATGAAGTTTTCCTCCCATTCTATATAGCTCCTGAGTCTCGACCGCTGACGGCTTTTACGACGCCGGACGGTGCCCGCTACCGGTTTCGGGTGATGCCTTTTGGCTTGGCTGGTGCGCCCTCCAGTTTCCAGAGGACGATGATGCAAGTGCTAGCAGGATTCGTTCGCGAATTCTGCATGGTCTACTTGGATGACATTATCGTTTTCTCGGGGACGTGGGAGGAGCACTGTCGTCACCTGCAGTTGGTGCAGGAGCGTCTGGCGCTGTATGGCCTGCGCTGCGCCCCCGAGAAGTGCATTGTTGGAGCGAGTTCCCTCCAGTATTTGGGACACGTGGTTACTGCCACTGGTACTCGTCCCCAAGAAGTACACGAACGCGCTATTCAAGAAGCACCCGAACCTACAAGCCGCAAGGGAGTACGAAGTTTCCTGGGAACTTGTAACTGGCTCCGGGAATACGTGCCACGCTTTGCGGAACTTTGACGGACTTGCTTCGGCTGAAGAAGCCCTTCAAATGGACAAAGCAAGCATCAGCAGCGATGAAGGCTATTAAGCAGGCCATGAGTCAGCCACTCCAGCTGACCCGTCCAGACTTTGGCCGAAAATTTTGCCTGCAGACGGACGCCAGTAAGCTGGGAGTCGCGGCCGTACTGTTTCATCCAAGGGAGGATGGAACACGAGACGTTATCTCCTACGCAAGCTCGCGATTCAATCCCGCTGAGCAGAACTACCACTCAAACGAGCAGGAGGCTCTAGCGGCCGTCTGGGCGTTAAATAGATAACGCCCATTATTGGAGGGCCACCGTTTCACTCCGGACGTCCTAGTGGATTCGGATGACCCACTGGCGGAGCCGAGCCACATTCCTGCGTAGGCTTCTCGGCACTCGGCCTCGACCTCCGGACATGACCGCCCGCGCAGGGTTTCGCGTTTGCCTAGCCGCTTTCGGGAGGATTGAGCACGTACCGGGACGTTGGGTTTTTCTCGAATTGGAGGTGGCGATTGATACCGGCCGGTCAGTCGTCACGAGTGACGTGAGCGAGAGAAATCCGACGCCCCTATATGACGTGCGAGTATTTTCGGGTACCTACCCAAAATACCGCGGGAAGCACCATTCATTTTTGGGGAAATATTTTATTTTACTTGGGATATTTTTATTTATAAAATGGCAAGATTTTGTCTTGTCAGCTGGGAGAAAAAAAGGCGCGCTGAGTTTTTGCCGCGTGTAAAAAAGAATTTTTAATTTAAAAAAAGAGGAACGATTCTTTTAGCTTATTTTATTTTTTTCTAAAAGAAAAAAAAAGTCTGGCCGTGCCGCCAGCCGTCGATTTTCAAGTCCGGTGCCCCAGAGCCGGCAATAATTTTTATGGTATTTTTTCTACCCAACGAAAGTAAGAAACTCTAACTTGAGCCAAGCCTGGTGCAACTGGCTGGGTTTTCCTGAGACTGTTGCCTTGGCTGAACCGTAGAGGCCTTTGCGCGTTTCGGCGAGTCGCCTGCCAGGGTTTCGTCCGACGGATTCCCTCGGTCAGGTTGTGCCACCTAGGTGTTGCCATCGGCTCTAAGCTAACTATAAGTTTAAATCTTCTTTGCATACGTTGGGCTGAACACGGACCTTCCCAGTGGCCGAGGACGTCCACCAACCCGTAGGTCAATGCAGACTACGCCTGGTGGGCTGTCGATCCACCATCATCGACAGGGGTCCAAGCTGGGAGACCACGTCCTCACGGTGAGTGGCTTTTAAATGTTCTCTTACCTTGGTCCAGTAGTATTTAACAGTTTATCCGAGGGGAGTGACCCGTTGAGACGACGCTTCACGTCGTCCCTAGCGCTCCACCTAAACTGCACACGTCTACGCTGAGTGCTGTTCGGAGCTGGTCAGCGGCCTTGCCATCTGAGTCTCCGGACAGCGTGAAGCGAAGGAGTGTCATTACGTGATCACTTTATGCGCTTGAGCAACGTTCACCAAGTATGCCTTCTTGTTGAGTTCCCTTATCAATGTAATTTTTGAAAGTTCTATATATTTGAATAATGTGAAACAATTCATTTGAAAATACTGCATTATTACTATAGCCATCTATGAAGTAATGAAGAAACATTTTTGTAACGCCATCTATTGAGAAATTTATTTAATTGTAAAAAATGAAAGCAACAGTCCTTATAAATGAGGTGACGGTGTCTCGCACATATGTCACCCCTGAACTGCGCCAGAAATATGTTTACGTAAATGCAATTAAAAAAATATACGATTTACATACACATTGGTACAAGTAAGTAAACAAGTCAAAATAATATTTCTGGCGCAGTTCAGGGGTGACATCCATGCGACACACCGTCTCTATAAACGTAAGAGATGATATTTAATAAACATACATTCTTTAGTTAGACATTTCCGGAAATAAAGCTTATTTCTAAATTTCATTTCTATTTACATATTGCTACAATACAGCACATTTTTCTGTAATCAAAATATAAAATTGGTAAACAAAAAAAACCTAAGAAAAGAGTACATTTGTTATATAAATGCCTGTATATTGTTGTCATGAAAAAAATAACAGACCATTTAAATTTTCCATCGCCGAAAATAAACGAAAAAAATTTTGCACCTTACAATCTTATTTTATTATATTCATCTCCGATAGATAATGTTGAAAGAAAATTCACCGTTGAATCATAACCACGCCTTTATAGGGAATAGAAGTAAGATCATCGCTAAAGTCTTTTGATAGAAGTCGGAATAAACGATTAAGTATCTCAATGTATGAGGGAAATTTATTACTTCTTTGCATCCTGCTCCTCCATTAACTTCAAATTTACTGTTCAATAAATCTTATCATCCAGGAAAATTATACATTTTAGTACACATTTAAATCATTTCATATTTACAAACAGACTATGTTCTACGTCTTGTCTACGTCTCGCGTCAGACACTCTTTCTAGTTAAAACAAAACTGTCTGAACCAAAACGTAATCGAGCAATATAACCTGTCTATTTTTTGTACGTGTACATACAAGTAGGGTACAGTGGACATACAAGTATGGTACAGTTTACACACAAGTAGGGTGCAGTAAACATACAAGTAGGGTACATTGTACATACAAATAGGGTACAGTGTACATACAAGTATGGTACAGTGTACATACAAGTAGGGTACAGTGAACATACAAGTAGCGTGCAGTGTATATACAAGTAGGGTACAGTGTACATACAAGTAGGGTACAGTGAACATACAAGTAGCGTACAGTGTATATACAAGTAGGGTACAGTGTACATACAAGCAGGGTACAGTGAACATACAAGTATGGTACCTACAGTGTACATACTAGTAAGGTACAGTGTACATACAAATAGGGTACGGCATAAAAAAATATATAAACAAGATAGTGTTATATTTTTTAGGCAGAGCATTACTTCATTTTTAAATGTCAAATTTGCCACGATCATAATAATCAATTAAGCTTTTTTTTATTTTCTTGAAGATTAAATAATTTATATTTGATCTGCTTACTTACTTACTTCCGATGGCCATAAAATTCCGGTAGAACTTTAGCCTCCTGAACAATAGCTTTCCAAGCCTTCCTGTCAGCTGCAGTGGACTCCCAGTCATCACAAGCATTCACCACGTTCAGATCTCGGGTAACATTGTCCATCAGTCCAATCCAAGCTAATCTTCTGGACCTGATTTCGCTGGAGATTAAAGGTTGTCCTGTCAATGCACGAATTTCCACATTGCTTCGTTGTCTCCAGGAACAAGCCGCAATTCCTGGTCTTGGGCATATTTTATCTATACTGACGAAGAAACGGTTTAAAAAAATAAGGCTTAAATAGAATGATTTGTGCACATTTCAATTTTAATAGTCTTTAAAATTATAGAGTTACTGACACGATGCATGTATGAAACGTCGACTGTCTGTATGAACTGAACGAAGTAGGTATGTATGCAGAAATTGTTACCATTCAAACTTTTTTGGCAAAGAAAATATCAGGATCCCCAAGTTAAACCATTTCCAGCAACGAACGAAAAGTTTCTCTATGCTTCATAACATACTCGTATATTACAATACAAGAACATCATAACGCGTATAGAAATTTGCATATTTTCTCTTGCGAAAGATATATTCGTCTATGTATATTCAATAGACGAAAAATATTGATATTACCTTCTTTCATTGCAAAATATGTAGCCAAATGCTTTTGATATTATTTATATCGCATATTTTTAGACTTTGTTTATCAACTATTTGTACCTATTAGGATTCGGTAATATTTTATTATTGTACATCAAACTACGTATCTACATACATGTTTTGTTAGTCTTGTTATATAACTAAAACAACATATTAATTTAATTTAACATATCATTACTATTTTTAGATTACATACTTATTCATCAGCTTCCCAACAAGACATAAATCTAATCTCTTTGCCACCAATTCGTTAGAGAAGTGAGTGTTACAATGACTTGCTTGATTTTATTTGCCTAACTAAATAAAGATACGTCATTTTGTAATTCATTTTCATTTTCAATTACAAAATATAGAACTTAAACATAAAAGTTATTTTCAACCAATATAATTCGTAAAAGTGACGACAGTCATAAGTTATTTCTTCGGACGATGGTGAAAAGAAATTGAAGAAACTAAAATAAATATACATATACATAAATGAAGTGAAAAAAAAATGAAAAACTCTTATGCAGTACGACAGAATGTAAAACACGTGTTATATGGATGGTTGCAGAGCGGTTATCGCGCTGTAGGGCTAGCCAAGATGCAAAAAACGAAAACGTTGACGCTGAATGTTATTTTTTTTGTATGGGATTTGACGTTTGATAACGTCATCAAACGTCAAATCCCATACAAAAAAAATAACGTTCAGCGTCAACGTTTTCGTTTTTTGCATCTTGGCTAGCCCTCCTGGGTAAGTAATCCAGTGGTCGCGAGGCCTGTCATCAGTTGGATTTAGTGATCACATAACGCAATTGCAACATTCACCAATTTTTTGAATGCCTTTTTATAGTAAATTTTTCCTTGTGAAAGATGTTAATTTGGAAGATATATTTATTCAATCAAGGTAAAACCATTCATATAGATGTTCTAAGCTGTCCATCAATCGGACGGAGCACAAACTAATATCTGTTATCATTTTTGTTGAAACATTCTTCTTCTTCTTCTTCGTCAGCCATCTCTCCACTGCTGGATGTAGGCCTCCTCCAATGAACTCCATCTCTCTCGGTCCTGTGCTTCCCCCAGCCAACCCCTTCCCGCAACCGGAATGATATCGTCCACCCATCTTTTTTGTGGTCGCCCTACCGGTCTTTTATCTTCCCACGGTCTCCATTTTAGTATTCTGGGTGTCCACCTCTCGGTACCCTGTCTTGCAACATGCCCTGCCCACTGCCATTAATTTCAACTTTGCAACACTGTCTGCTATGTCAACGACTTTTGTTTGGCGTCTTATTTCTTCATTTCTTATTTTATCCCGGAGGCTCACTCCTAACATTTGCCGTTCCATTGCTCGTTGCGTACATTTTAGTTTGTATATTGTGTTGGCAGTTAGTGTCATTGTTTCCAATCCATATGTTAGCACTGGAAGGATACATGTTTCAAAGACCCTTCTTTTCAAATTCATCGGAATGTCTTTGTTTTTCTGGATGTGACCGAGTTTACCGAAGGCCGCCCAACCTAGTCCAATTCGTCTGGGTATCTCTGCTAATTGATTTTCTTTTCCCAGTTTTATTTTGTGCCCCAGGTATATGTAATCTTCAATGGCTTCAACTGTGTTGTTATTAATTTTCAAATTGATGTTGGATGGGTTCAGGATTTTAGTTTTCGAAATATTCATCTCTAGGCCTACCTCCAAGGAAGCATTATGGAGTTCTTTTATCATACCTTTCAATTCTTCTAGGTCGTCGGTGATAAGCACGGTGGTGGTGGTGGTTGAAACATTGCAATTCCATAATTACCAGATAATTAAACCGTTCTCTCAGTAGCTTCGGCCCTAAGAAAGGCAGAAGACAGAAGAGTCTGCAGGAGTTTTGTCGAGGAGACAAAAATGACTTTCCATGATCGTGACGATATTCAGAAATGAAGAACACGACTTTACGACTAGGAAGAAGAAAAGCATAAGCAGTTTATTAGCAACGTAAGATACGATTTTTTTTTTATTTACACGTTACATTTTTCCTAAAAATATTACAAAAATAAATGCACAAGATATATGATATTTACTTATATAAACATTTTTCAATACCTCATCAAAAATATTGAAATATTGTTCTTGATGAGGGAATCACTTGATAATAAAACAAATATATTGAAAAAGTACGCTAACATATATTCAAAAACATAAAAAAACAGGTAACTGAAACGACTTTGGTCATAATATCAAAATATACCATACATCACCATTAAAAACATAATTTTAGATTGTTGAATGCTTTTTGTTGTTGCTTCATTTTTCTTTTATCTTTATTAATATCCTCTACTCTAGAAACTTTACATTAGAAATTTAAATTGTACAATTCAATGATAACCTTTGACTTGCTGTCTAAAGAATAATAGTACAAAGAAAATAGAATAATGATATATGAAAGCATCAAGAACGGTAACATTGATTGTGGCAGAAAAGAGATATCTCTACGTGCGTCAATAAACGTCCATTTATATCCGATTCGAATAACATATCCACAATTGGAAATCGCATTACTTTAGATACCTCAGATAGTCCACTCAACCCCAGTGTGTGTTATTGTGGCAATCGAAAAAAAAAACTCAGAATTCCAGTCATGTAACTAATGGGAAAAATAATGAGCGTTATTCGTCATATGGGAGTAAAAAGGGCCAGATTTATACGGGCGTGACAGGTGGTTCGGCGAATATAAATCAAGGCAGATACCCTTACCTTTTTATACATTGTACAATAGACCGCAACAAAACATTGTTTCAGTGTAAATTTTATGGAAAGTTTCATGAAAAAATGTTAATAAAATTATCATAATATCCTTCGTACCAACAACACTGGATCAAGTTAAAAAATAAAATAGGATTCGTTTCTGACTGGTATTACAAAGATTTCTTTTCATAAACTAAGAAACCATGTTCCTTTCCATAATCTTATGATATAAAAAGTTCTTATGACAAAACATTGTTTCGATGTAAAAAAAAAACATTTTAACGATATATGCGTTCCCTACACAGCCTCCAGTTTCAATTAGACCTATACATGTACACATCAAGAGTGATATTTTTCCTGTTGAATCAGTGTTTGTCCAACTGTTTGAATTTATTTCTCTTAACATAATCGACAAAACATCAAAGCCAAGATACGCGATATTTGTATTGCCAGGTCTATATTTTGCATGGCTTTTTCAACTTTGAAGTAAAAAAACATGAGGCTTCGTAGCCGTAGCATATGTATTCTTGCCTATCGTACTGGCGATTGTCGAAACCACAACTTAAATACCTATAATGACCTCCTTAATCACTACAAAATCAAAAGTCTCTCATCCCATCGTCGAGTCATAGACTTGGTCTATTTGTATAAAATTATCAACAGTCAAATTGACACCGATCTTCTATCTGAAATAAAACTTCAGACAAATTCTCGTATAAGGAACCCAGAAATATTTTGATTACAGTTTTTCAACATTAACACGTTTTTTTTAATTCCATTACTCGGATGTGTAGATTTTATAACACTTTACATATTAATAAGGAAATAGATATTTTTGGTAACAGTCTGGTGACATTCAGAAGAAAACTTTCCTGACTTATAAATTAAAGTATTGATTTATTTATAAATTAACTTCCTTTTTTGCTTTATTTTTTTTTATCTTTAATGTTTCTCTTTTTTATCTGTTTGTGCTTAATTGTATCTTTTATAGTACTTAATGTTTTTCTTTTTGTTTTCTTTCGTTAACATCTTTCACTATTTTTCTTTATTGTGATCTTAGTTTCTATTCATTTTTATATAAATTCAATTTAAGATATCTTTATTTTCATATATATTTGTACGCCAAGTTTTAATTCAAGATGTGGCCACTTTTGCTTATTTTTTATGGAACTATTGATGTATACTAACTAATTTATTATACTTAGAAATTCGAATTTATGTTTAAGCTTTGGAATTTTTGCTTTATTTCCATACTAGCTTTTATGTCCCGCCGTTGGCCAAGAATGTGAAATTGTGAAGGAATAAGCAATCGTTTTAATAATATTGTCACCCAATTATTTTGCAATATCGGACTATGAAAAGTGGTTTGAAATTTGATTGAGTTTAAGCATTGTAAAATGTTCAAGTGATGGCCACAACCCATTATTTTTTATATATTGCTATAAAGTGCTATATACAATTTATGCACGCATGGACTATGCGAAATGGTTTTAAATATGACTGTTTATCAACTTTGTAAAGAGATTGGTTTGGCCACAACCCCCATTTTTAAATATTATCATCGAAAACAAATTGTAATATGTACATATAAAAAAAAAATAGTAATTTTGGATGTTGGAATGTGGTTAAAATTTGATTAAATTATGCGTACTGAATAGATCTAGTGTTGGTCACATCCCATTCGTTTTTATATTTTTTCATCAAGTGTGCATTATATTTTCGCACAATTAGACTGATAGACTTAAAATTGACAAAAACGTCTACATTAACGAAGAAGAAGAAGAAGACTTAAACTATAGTAAATAGTTTATAATTTAAATATAAACGTTGTGAAGAGTTCAGTAATGGCCAAAACCCCCATTCTTTAAATATCGTCAACGAAATCAAATATGAAAGTGTTGAAAATTATTCAAAATAGGATGATATAAATGGTTAAAATTTGATTAAACAAAAGTATTGAAAAGATTCTAGTGCAGATTACACCGTCACATCCCACATCCCATTCGTTTTTACATATGTATTTTCATCAAGTGTGCATATTGTTAATAATATTTCTGCACAAAAGACCAGTAGACTTAAAACTAACCCAAAAGTCTAAATAAAAAAGAGAAGAATAAGTATAAGACTATAAGAAATAGTTTGTATAAAAAACTATCCCAATGGTCTACATAAAATAAGAAAAAATACATAAAATAGAAGAATTAGACTATTTGAAATAGATTGTATAAAAACAGACTAAAAGGTCTTCACAAAAGAAGAAGATTAATCTATAGGAAATAGTTTGTATAAAATTCACCAAAGTTCTACATAAAATAAGAAAACGAAGAAAAAGACTAAAGGAAATAGTTTGTGTAAAAACTGTAAGGTCTACATAAAATTAAGAAGAAAAAGAATTAGACTCCATGAACCGTCGCTTCAGACCCTTCAGAACCTCCCGTCCCTTCAGGCCCTTCAGTACCTCCCGTCCCTTCAGGCCCTTTAGTGCATCCCTTCCCTTCATTACATCCCGTCCCTTCAGTTGGTTAAGAAAAGTTAAATCCAGAAACCATCCTGGAAGAACCGCGAAGAGATGAAAGGACCTTCTTTTCCCAGGATACTCCACCTTCAAAGGTAAAATGACTAAATACACGAAGAAGAAGAAGAAAAAAGTTTAAATCCAGATACCTGCGAAGATTTGGAAGGAAAATTGGATGAAGAAGAAAAAGAAGAAGAAGAAAAAAGTCCATATCCAAAAACCGTCTTGGAAGACTTGTGAAGAGTTGGAAGGACAGTTGGACCTTTTTCTCCCAGGATTCTCCAACTTCATAGGTAAAATGACCAAAAATACACGAAGAAGAAGAAGAAGAAGAAAAAAGTTCAAATCCAGAAACCTGCGAAGAGATGGAAGGACAATTGGACCTTCTTCTCCCAGGTTAGTCCACCTTCTTAGGTAAAATGACCAAATACACGACGAAGAAGAAGAAGAAGAAGAAAGTTTTAATCCAGAAACCTGCGAAGAGATGGAAGGAAAATTGGACCTTCATCTCCCAAGATAGTCCACCTTCATAGGTAAAATAACCAAATACACGATGAAGAAGAAGAAGAAAAAAGTTAAAATCCACAAACCGTCCTGGAAGACCTGCGAAGAGATGGAGGGACAGTCAGACCTTCTTTTCCCAGGATACTCCCCCTTCATAGGTGAACTGACCAAATACACGAAGAAGAAGAAGAATAAGAAAAAAGTTTAAATCCAGAAACCATTCCGGGCAAACGCTCGACAATTCACCAAAGTTTCATAATAATCGGACAAACGGTTTAGGAGCACATCGCATACAATTTTCTGATAGGAAATCAGTATATTGTTGTGTGATTTGTAAGTAAATAGTAATAGGTAGGTACCTACATACAACAATGTTCTAAATAAATTCGATTCATAACAAATTTTATTTGAATATCAGAATCTTTCCGTTACCATAGTAACCATTCCAATATTAATATCAAATGGGCTCGATACATTTTTTGGATATGTAGGTAGGTACCTATGTACATTGGTTTGTTCGAAGCCACAAAAACGAAAATTGTCCGAAATATCAAATATTATATACAAATTATGCAATTTTATTATGCCTATATCTTTACTAATAATTAACAGACTTTTACAATATATGTCTTAAAACTTGCTGTAATGTCTTGTGTTTCATTTTATTATTTCATAATCACATTTATTTCAAAGGAATATTATTTTAAAGAACATATTCATTCGGTAGGAAAATTAAATATCGTATGAAAAGATATTAAAATGGCGGGGTTATATGTACATTTGTACAAAACGCTTACTTTAAAAATAAGTTAAACATTATAATTAGACAAAATATTCACCATGTTTTTCACTTAAAAGCTAAGTTATACTTGAAAATATATTTTTTTCGTGTAAATACGTACTTCTAACTTTTAAACAAACAGATATTTGCGTGCAAAATGTACACTTTTTTGACAGATATGACTTGGAAAATTTTGTATGAAAAAAATAATTATTGAAATATCTTTAAAATTCAGCATTTTAATCGCATTATTTTTAGCGTGACACTGCATCAGGTATACTGGTACATGTTCGCACATAAATTAGATTTTTAGATGCTCTTGGTTTTTCAAAAGGCGTGAGACAAACACACACACACACACTAACATATTGATTGCTTTATTACTTTAGACTAGCTTTTATGTCCCGCCGTTGGCCAAGAATGTAAATTAGTGAAGGAATAAGCAATCGTTTATATAATATTGTCACAAAAAATATTTGCTAATTCGTAGTATGAAAAGTAGTTTGAAATTTAATTGAGTTTAAGCGATGTAAAATGTTCAAGTGATGGTCACAACCCATTTGTTTTTATATATAAGTACATAGGTAGGTACATACAATTTCTGCACGCATGGACTATGGTAAATGGTTTTAAATATGACTGATTATAAAGAGACAACGTTGTAAAGAGTTTGGATTTGGCCACAACCCCTATTTTTATATATTGTCATCGAACGCAAATGTGTTTTAAATATTTAGTAATTTTGGATGATGGGAAATGGCTTAAAAATTAAATAAACAAAAGTACTGAAAAGATTCTAGTGTTGGTCACATCCCATTCGTTTTTATATTTTTCGTCAAGTGTGCATACCTATAGATTATTATATTTTTGCGCAATAAAACTGATCTACATTACAGAAGAAGACTTAAATAGTTTTTAATTTGAATATAAACGTTGTGAGGGGTCCAGTAATTGCCACAACCCCGATTTTTTATTATATTGTCATCAAAATCAAATGTGTAGTTATTGAAAATTAAGCAATATATGATGATATAATAAATGGTGTAAATTTCGATTGAAAAAAAGTATTGAGAAGATTCTAGTGATGGTCACATCCCATTCGTTTTATGTATTTTCGTCACGTGTGCATGTTGTTTATAATATTTCTATACAATAGACTATAAGACTTAAAACTAACCCAAAAGACTAAATGAAAAAAAAGAATAAGTATAAGACTATAACAAATAGTTTGTAATAAAAACTGACCCAATGGTCTACATAAAAGATGCAATAGAAGAATTACACAATAGTAAATGTATTTTATAAAAAATGACCAAATGGTCTTCATAAAAGAAGAAGAAGATGAATTGAAATATAGGAAATATTTTATATAAAATTCACCCAACGTCTACATCAAATAAGAAAACGAAGAATTAGACTAAAGGAAATAGTTTGTATAAAAACTAACCAAAAGATCTACAAATAATAAGAAAAAGAAGAATTAGACTAAAGAAAGTAGTTAATATAAAAACTGACCCAAAGGTCTACATATTAGAAGAATAATTATACGTCAGGAAATAGATTGTATAAAAACTAACGCAAAGGTCAACATAAAAGAAGACGAAGAAGAATTAGACTAAAGGAAAAGTTTGCATGAAAACTCTCCCTTGGTCTACATAAAAGAGGAAAAATTAGACTATAGGAAGTTAGTTTATACAAAATTCAACAAAGGTCTACATAAAATTAGAAAAAGAAGAAATACGTTAAAAGAAATAGTTGGTATCAAAACTGGCCCAGAGGTCTACATAAAATAAGAAGAAAAAGAATTAGATAATAGGAATAAGTTTGTACAAAAACTCACCCAAAGGGCTACATAAAAGAAGAGGAAGAAGATGAATTAGACTATAGGAAATAGTTTGTATAAAAACTCACCCAAGGTCTACATAAATTAAGAAAAAGAAAAATTAGACTATAGGAAATAGTTTATTTTTTATTTATGAACTGTCCCAAATGACTTCACAAAAGAAGAGGAAGAAGAATTAAACTCCAAGAAATAGTTTGTATAAAAAATCACCCAAAGGTCTACTTAAATAAAAGAAGAATTTCACTATAGGAAATAGTTGTAGATTGAATGACATGTGTATTGTAGTTAACCTAAGATAGTTTAATAATTTTCCTATACGAAATTAGTATATTGTTGGTTTTTAAGTAGTATTAGGTATGTAGGTACTTACCTACAATGATGTTCTAAATTAATTCGAATTCGATTTATAACAAATTTTATTTGAATATCAGAATGAGTCCGTTACCATAGTAACCATAGAATATGTAAAAAATATCAAATGGTTTGTAGACATTTTTTGAATAATATGTAGGTACCTACATTTGTTTGTTCGATGCCATAAAAATGAAAATTGTCCGAAATATCAAATATTATATACAAATTATGCAATTTTATTATGCCTATATCTTTACTAATAATTAACAGACTTTTACAATATACGTCTTAAAACTTGCTGTAATGTCTTGTGTTTCATTTTATTATTTCATAATTATATTTATTTCAAAGGTTTATTATTTTCAAGAACATATTCATTCGGTAGGAAAATGAAATATTGTATGAAAAGATATTAAAATGGCGGCATTTATGTACAAAACGCTTACTTTAAAAATAAGTTAAACATTATAATTATACAAAATATTCACCATGTTTTTCACTTAAACGCTAAGTTATACTTGAAAGTAAATTTTTTTCGTGTAAATACGTACTTCTAACTTTTAAACTAACAGATATTTGCGTGCAAAATGTACACTTTTTTGACAGATACGGCTTGGAAAATTTTGTATGAAAAAAATTTTTATTGAAATATTTTTAAAATTCAGCATTTTTATCGCATTATTTTTAGCGTGACACTGCATCAGGTATACAGGTACACGTTCGCACATAAATTAGATTTTTAGATGCTCTTGGTTTTTCAGAAGGCGTGAGACAAACACACACACACACACATACACACACACACACACACACACACACACACACACACACACACACACACACACACACACACACACACACACACACACACACACACAACACTAACATTTTGATTGCTTTATTACTTTAGATATCCCAAAAACCATAAGAGTTAGAACGCTGAAAATTGGTATAAATATAAAAAGACAAATACAAAATCTCGAATTTGTTTTTAAAAACAAATACCAAAGTTCAACTATAAATAATATCGCTATCGACAGTTGAATCTAACGTGTTACATGACCTTAGGTTTCTCGAATTGAGTAGGTACCTAACTATCTGCATATTATTAAAAATAAAATTTATCGTAGAAACTAACAATATATAAATAATATGTAAATATTTGAAATCATTTTATAATATACCTAATTATATTAAAGTTTATTACAACGTGGCCCAGAATAGTCAACAGATAATGTAATACACGTCAATATATAATAATATCTAAACAGATAATGTCAACATATAATATATCTAAAGTTAAGTATTACAATAGCAACACTCACTTTTCTAGATTAAGAATAACAGTTTCTGGCAAATATCTCGGTATATAATGGCTATACACTTTACAAACATGTCAAATATATACCTACATACGTTCACAGCCAACTGATTAGATTTCCCGTAAGGGTTTTGTCACAAGAAAATAAAATATTCTGTCTTTCCATTCGGTCGACCCAACGATCTTTCACCCTAAACGATAAACCAACATACACAAAGTTAATTAATATGGAGAGTTCTAGTTCACGTGAAGCTACATACATTGGTATGTACGCTCTCACCCAAAATCACTTCTCATTAGTTTTCCTGGAGAATGTTTAGAACTAACTCGTTTCACGGTACACATAAATAATGTTAGTTTTTCCCAAAGTCGATGTTTAGAAATACAAGTATGAAAAGCGGGATGAATAAGTAGTGTGAAGCGTAAGGGCAAAAGACATATTTGTTTTAGAAATGACTAGGAAAGGTCAAATGATGTTTCTCCCTAGAACTGAACTGGTGCGAATGAGCATTGATAGAAACAAATGTAAGGTCGTCTGATATTATCAAAGGTCTTTGCCACCGATAAATTTTGGGAAATGGTTGGTGTTTGTTATTTGTGCGTGTTTTGTACGACTATATTCACAGTTATCTTCTTCCGCCAATCAAATTCCAATAGACAATATAAAATAAAAATAAATGAAACAACTTTGTTTACTTCTACTTTTAACTTGTAGGTAAGTAAGAACGTTTTCGAGATTTCACTCATCATCAGTAACTACTTAATAATAACTTAAAAAAACTAGGGGGCTACTTAATTAATATAATAATAAATTAATTTGGAGTCTATGACCCGAATGCAGAGTCCTAGGTACCTAAATACTAACTCCTAACCTCTCTGGAGTATTTAGTATTTTTAAGTTAGCAATTGCGTTGTAGAGACATCACTCACTAAATACTAAAACTACGCTAAACTTAAGGTCGATGGCGTAGAATTTCACATTATTGTGTATGAAGGAAATAGATAGATACTTTTCTATGGGCTTAGAAAGCTATCAATCTCTTTTCTGACGTGTGACGTTTAAAATGTTTTTTTTTTTTGCTATATTATAACAACACAAACATATGTAACCAACTTTACACTTCACACTGACAAGTCGATATCACGATTTTTCTGAAATTCCAGCGAATTTTCGGCATCTTGTATAGATCGCTGAATACTCAGGTAGGTATTTGATTTGACAAAATTACCAAATGCATATTTGCCGTCGCTAAAATCATCATCCATCGAAAACATCTCGTATTTTTTATTTTAGTATTAAACCACTCGTAAGGTTCCTCGCGATCAACCTTACTTTTTGACAGTTTGCAAATGTTAATTTACGCCGACGCGCATTCGCTAAATAGGTATTTATAATATATGTTTCTGCAATGCAATTCTCATAGAAAAACGTCGTAACATCCTCCATTTAGGAATACACGTGATCTCCTAACTTAAGTGAGCGACTGTGCAATGAAAACATGGTTAGTATTTAGTATTTAGGTAGGACTCTGCATTCGGACCTAAGTGAGTGACACATTTGCAAAATTTGAAAATAATCGAATAAGTACATCAGTCTATAATCGATAAAGTAAAATAAACACGCCGTACATAATAAATAGCACACTGCACACACAGACATTGTGATGAAACTTTCAGAATACAATCTCAGCATGACACTAGTTGACAATCTGCAATAAAAAAATAGTCTTAAAAACATCTTCTTGGATTAGTGAGGAGTAAAAAAGTTAAATAATTGTCAGTTGTATCATCATCATTTCCTGCCCCTCTATCCCAGTTCATCCGGGGTCGGGCCTCCTAATCATCAGTCGCCATGATCTGCGACTCTGCGTCGTCTCCTGTGGGACACCTTGTGCCGCCAGCTCCCTCTCGATACTCGTCTACCATGTCGCCGGCGGTCTGCCTCTTCCTCGTGGTTTTGAGAGGATACCGAGCACAGTTTTGACGGAGTAGGTATCCTCCCTTCGCATGACATGGCTATACCATCGCTGTCTGCCCTCTTTCAATTACTCCTCTATTGGGGCTACCTTAAAGGATCCTTTGAGGTACTCGTTGCGAACTCTATCAAGGCGTGTCACACCACCTGCCCAGCGCAACATCTTCATTTCAGTCGTGTGCAGTTGTTGTGCGTGCTTTTTTAATATTGTCCTTGTTGTATCAATTAAATAATAATATTAAAATCAATATTATAAATTCAAATCTCGATAAATATTTCTAGCTGATTTTAATGCAAACTTTTTTTCAAACTCGATCAAGCACCACCAACAAAATTGAGGGAGCTATTAAATTTGAGAGAAAAATGAAAAGTTTCACGGAAAGCTTTACTTGGAAAGTCTTTTCAACCTTTGAATACAGTCGTTCGTGCTCCAACCAAAACATACGGATGGTAGAAGTCAGAGAGATCTATAGATATGAAGTTTTAAAATAAATTGCCTAATTCCATGGTATTTTTATTCGATAAACTTTAGTGCATGAAACACGAGGAAATCTTATCTCCTTATGAACACATGCCTCTGAATTTAAACTTTGTCAAAGAAAACACAACCTTTTTACTCCTCACTAACTCAAGGGCATATAATGGGGAGTTATGATTTCGCAATTTTTAATGCTATTTTTATAATGCAGATTATCAACAAGTATCATGCTGAGAATGTATTCTGAAAGTTTCATCACAATGTATCTGTGTGCTGCGTGCTGTGTGCTATGTACGGCGTGTTACTTTATCAATTATAGACTAAAGTAGGTACTCATTCGATTCTTTTCAAATTTTGCAAATATGTATATCTAATACTTGCTTAAACCCAATTAGCGAAGCAGAGCGGGGGTGGGCGGCCGACGCTGTTGCGCCCTCGTCAATTCTGTACTTAGAGAAGAGCAGGACGAACGCCTTTAGTCTCGCTCGGCAGTGACTCGTCAACTGTGGCGAATGTTGTTGTGTGGTTCGGGCACACCGCCGGCGCAGACGTCGGGTCAGACATCCTGTGTTGACAAATAGACGTCATATCTGACAGGTGATGATTGCGTCGGATGCCCCCGGTGTTAGCCCGCGGAACCTTCGGACGCCAACACGAGGACCGATGCGTCGGGATATAAGCCTAGGTTGCGGCTCTAAGGGCCCAGGCAGTAAAGGCGGGGGTGGGCGGCCGACGCTGTTGTGCCCTCGTCATTCTATACTTAGAGAAGAGCAGGACGGACGCCTCTAGTCTCGCTCGGCAGTTACTCGTCAACTGTGGCGAATGTTGTTGTGTGGTTCGGGCACACCGCCGGCGCAGACGTCGGGTCAGACATCCTGTGTTGACAACGAGACGTCAAATCTGACAGGTGATGATTGCGTCGGATGCCCCCGGTGTTAGCCCGCGGAACCTTCGGACGCCAACACGAGGACCGAGGGGTCGGGGTACAAGCCCCTCCGACTTGAAACGGAGTGTACTTAGCGGCCGATTTCGAGACCAATCGGAGGCCCTGACGTGTGTGGTTGGATTCTCGGGGGCAGTGGTTGAACCCGATGGATGGTGGATATTTTGTGTTTGTCCGATGTTGCGGCTGCGTCCGGTGGTGAACAGGGCCAATGAGCTCTATAGCGTCGCCGGCGTGGAAGTGGATCGCGATCTCCCTCGAAACCCAATTAGCCTAGGTTGCGGCTCTAAGGGCCTAGGCAGTAAAGGCGGGGGTGGGCGGCCGACGCTGTTGTGCCCTCGTCATTCTGTACTTAGAGAAGAGCAGGACGGACGCCTCTAGTCTCGCTCGGCAGTTACTCGTCAACTGTGGCGAATGTTGTTGTGTGGTTCGGGCACACCGCCGGCGCAGACGTCGGGTCAGACATCCTGTGTTGACAACTAGACGTCAAATCTGACAGGTGATGATTGCGTCGGATGCCCCCGGTGTTAGCCCGCGGAACCTTCGGACGCCAACACGAGGACCGAGGGGTCGGGGTACAAGCCCCTCCGACTTGAAACGGAGTGTTCTTAGCGGCCGATTTCGAGACCAATCGGAGGCCCTGACGTGTGTGGTTGGATTCTCGGGGGCAGTGGTTGAACCCGATGGATGGTGGATATTTGTGTTTGTCCGATGTTGCGGCTGCGTCCGGTGGTGAACAGGGCCAATGGGCTCTATAGCGTCGCCGGCGTGGAAGTGGATCGCGATCTCCCTCGAAACCCAATTAGATTTTGAAGGATATCTGAATAGTGCTTCTCAATTTTTTTAACTATCAAATATTTCAAAATGACCCCAAGCTCAGGAAACTTAATATTTGAAATTTTTATTTTCAAATTGGTAAAAAGGCTCATAAAATTCATAAAATGGCATTGAAGAATTATCAAGTTTTCATAATAAAATATTTAAATAAAAAAAAATTGAACAAACTCATTTCATGAAAATGCTGAAAACTTTCCATACAAAATTTTAATACTTTATGGAGTGACTTGCTAGTGAGGAGTTTAACTAAAAATTTGAAAATAATCGAATGAGTACTTTCATCATCATCATCATCTGTGGCTCCACAACCCAGGTCGGGTCTTAGCCTCCTGCAGAGCCCGCCTCCATGACTGTCGATCCTGCGACGCATTGCGCCAGTGATGGACGCCGATGCTGTTCGCATCCTTTACCACTCCGTCCTCCTCGTCCTCCTCGCTCATTCTTTGGACGTGTCCAGCCCATCTGAGTCTTCCTATTCTTATTTCTGTCAGTATGGTAGGCTCCTTGAACAGATCATACAATTCGTAGTTGTGCCTGATACGCCACTCTCCATTGTCACAAGTCGGGCCGTAGATCCTTCTCAGCACCTTCCTCTCAAAAATTTCCAGGGCTCTTTCATCAGATTTAGCGATTGCCCAACATTCTGATCCATATGAGAGTACTGGCCGAATTAGAGTCTTATAGAGGAGGACTTTCGTTTTTCTGGTGAGGTGACGAGACTTCATGTGCCTCTGCAACCCATAGTAGCACCGATTTGCGGACACTATTCGGCGTTTAATTTCGGTTGAGACATTGTTGTCACTTGTCACCATAGTATCGAGGTACACAAACTCGTTAACAGTTTCGAATGTGTAATCGTCGACTCGCAAATCTGGCAGTTTTCGACGTTCATGCACTGGCATATGTCATTCCCTCGTTTACCATCAACCCCATATTCCTTGCTGATGCAGCCAGGGCTTTAAATGCAATTTTTAAATCATTTTCCGAGCGTGCAATGATATCTATATCATCAGCGTAGGCAAGGAGTTGCACAGATTTATTGAAGATATGGCCACCAATTTGAATACCCGAGTCTCGGATGGCCTTTTCCAGTGCCAAGTTAAACAGTGTGCATGCAAGTGCGTCTCCCTGCCTCAGTCCGTTGAAAGTCTTCAGGGGTTCGGACACGTCCTGTTGTATTTTAACTCGACATTCGACGTTGGACATTGTGAGCTTCACTAGGTTTACTAGTTTCTTGGGGATATTAAACTCATCCATGGCTCTGTAGAGTTTTTCTCGGTTTACTGTGTCGTAAGCAACCCTAAAGTCAACAAATATATGGTATGTGTCAACGTTGAACTCTATAGTTTTTTCCAGTATCTGTCTCAGGCAGAAAATTTGGTCAGTTGTGGACATTCCCTTACGGAACCCAGTTTGATATTTTCCGATAATGCCATCCGAGTATTTCCCCAGTCTGTCACACAAAATATTTGACAGGATCTTGTATGAGACATTCAGCAGAGTAATGCCTCTGTAATTAGAGCATTTCATGGGATCTCCTTTTTTATGGAGAGGGCAAATTATTCCACAGTTCCATTCTCTTGGCAGGGTTTCGGAGCACCAAACAGATTTTATTATATAATGTATGTGAATGTGGAGCTTCTCCCCGCCATATTTAATCAATTCCGCGGGAATATTGTCTGTTCCAGGTGATTTATTATTATGCAGGCTTTTAATGGCACGCACCACCTCCTGTATTGTCGGTGGCGGCTCAGTATTGCTGGCATCATCGTTGTAGACGTCCCTAGTACCCGTTAGGCTCTCACTCCCACTTACATTCAAAAGAGTGTCAAAATATTCCATCCATCTGTTCAGAATTTTCTGTTTCTCACTCAGAATGTTTCCCTCACTATCGTGGCACATCGTAAGCCTGGGCTTGAACTCCTTTCTCTGTTGGTTGACCATCTGGTAAAAGAGTCGGCTCTTGTTATGGGCGTTCGCTAGTTCAACTTCTCTGATCTGATTTTCAAGGTATACACGTTTTTTCTTTCTATGCAGTTTCTTTTCCTTCTTTCTCAGGTCCCTATATTCTAATACTGCCTGACGTGTATGGTGTCGCTGTTGCATTCTGAGGTATGCATCATTCTTTAAATTGGTTGCGTATTGGCATTCCGCATCAAACCATGTTTCTCGCGATTGTGCACGCCTACTTCCCAGAATTTCATCAGCTGCAGTGGTAACCACAGATCTAACACAGTTCCAGTAGGAGTCAACATCATCCCGCTCTACATCTGTATTGATATCATCCAGCCTGGGGCCCATAGCCGCAGAAAACTGTTCTGCTGTTTCTTGTGACTTCAGGCGTTCTACATCAAATTTATTCGTGCGGGATCCCCTCTGTTTCATTACATTTGATATTCTACTGCGCAGTCTGGAGATTACAAGGTAGTGATCAGAGTCAACATTTTCCCCACGATAAGATCGTATGCCTATTAGGTCAGATTTATGTCTACCATCAATAAGAAAGTGGTCTATCTGATTTACATTTCTGCCATCCGGTGCCTTCCACGTTCCCTTGTGTATATCCTTTCTTGGGAAGAATGTGCTGCCCACTATCATGTTATGAGACATTGCGAAATCGATCAATTTTGTTCCATTGTCATTAGTTTCAGCATGCAGGCTGTGTTTTCCAACAGTTGCTCTATACACCATCTGCAGTCGGACCTACATAAGTGAGTATCAGATATACCTACAAATTTGTAAAATTTGAAAATAATCGAATGAGTACTTTAGTCTTGATAAAGTAAAATAAACACGCCGTACATAGCACACAGCACGCAGCACATAGCACACACACAGATACATTGTGATGAAACTTTCATAAAACAATCTCAGCATGATACTAGTTGATAATTTGCAATAAAAAATAGCCTTAAAAATAGCGAAATCATAACTAAAAAAAAACGCCTAATTTATTATGTAGGTACCGAGGATTTAGCTAAATCTCAAATAACTTACACAATATTCCAAGTTTGATAGACTATGTCGGTAAGTGGTAGATACGGTCGTTATTTATTTTTAATCATCTAAATTCGCAAAGCTGTGACTATATAAAATGACGATGGTGGCTCCAGCCACTGGAAAACTTTTCTCGTTTAACCGCATGACGGACACGTGTTGGTGGCTATATAAGGCATATGGGACCACGTGACTTAGGACATAAAATCTAATTAGATAATTTGGCTGCCTCGCCTCTACCCCTCCTCTCTATTAACCTCCCTCCCCACGGTCCCGATGTCGAAACGTTGTACATGTATACACGATACACACCCCAAAATCGTTTTGCAAGGTCATTAAGCGAAACCCAAACAAAATTGATTAACTGGCTCGCACATAAATACTAATCGTCTGATTACTGATGAGTTGAAATAAAATTATAGGTACCTATAGATTTGATGGTGTAATTTTTAAAACGAAGATGAAAAATTGAAGTCGGCCTCGTGACTCGAGTTGGTTAGGTATCTGATTGCTGATCCAAAGGTCCCGGGTTCGATTCCCGATTGAGATACTGTTTTTAATTGTGTTCAATCTGAATCTGTAAGACGATTAATATCGTAAGTCTTCAAAATGTGGCAATTTTTATTGGGTACGTATTAAATTAATATTTGACATAGTACCTGTTAGTTGCCTGAGAAGTAATAAATAATAATAATAAATAGGCAACTGCCATACAAATTGTATGAAGCAATGTCGTCACTAAATTCAATTTAAAAAAAAAAATTGTTATATAAAAATAGAGATGTACTACTACAATGTGAATATTTTTTATAGAAAATTAAATTATCTAGTTGGAGTGTTTCGGCTTTTTTCGATATTTTTAAAAACTTAGGAAACATTGGCAGTTAAACACATAAATTTATCATAAAAAAATATTTTTCTTAATAAAAATGTTTGAGAAACCCCGGATTTTTTTTTGAAATAACGAATTTGAGATTTTGTATTTTTCTATATTCATACCAATTTTCAGCGTTCTAGCTTTTATGGTTTCTGAGATATGGAAAAATAAAGTAAAAATTCAAAAGTTGATAACCCCTGACTGAAACAAAAATTCTAAATTGTGAGTATAAAAAGTTTTGTAGGTAAGTATTTGATATAAAATGCAAGTTGTAGCTACCTGTACATAAAAAAATATTAACCCATAGTTAGTACATAAATCAGTAGCATTTGAAACTCGAATGCGATCCCTATTTCAAAATTTTACCTACCTGTCGCCTGCGTACATTCATATTATCGACTATTATGATTATAATAACGTGAATTTCGTGAATTGGATCAAAAACAGCATATCGTGAATACAAAATAGAAAATCAGCTCAAAAACAGCACATTGTGAACACACAACAAAAAATCAGATTAAAAACAACATGTTGTGAACACAAAACACAAAATCAGATAAAAAAAACCAGCACACTGTCAACACAACAAAAATCAGATCAAAAACATCATGTTGTGAACACAAAACAGTTAATCAGATCAAAAACTGCCTAATCTCATCTATACTTGTCTATTGCTTGATTGCTCTGATGTAATGTGTGTACATAATTTGGATGCCAACTGCCAACTTACAATACTTACAAAATGTCATCGTAGGTACGCTTTATTGATCATTCACATTTAAATAATTAAAAACCAACGTTGTTTTATGTTTTGCGAAGGTTTAAAATTCATAAACGGTATTCTATCTGCAACCACCGATTCCTTTCTTCCATTCCTCATTGCTGCGACCAGCCCATTTATTATATTGGTATTTTTTCTTTAGCTGTTGTATTACAAATACTAGTATGTACTTCTGAAAGTCACTTAGATTATAATAAATTAATTTAGTTAATCTATTTCATGTGATTACATCTATAAGTAGACATCTTAAAATATGTTGTTTCGAAAATAATCAGTTTAACAAAAATCAATCCAATGTATTGGCAATCTCTTTTGAAATGAAAAGTGAACGCATCTCGTACAGATTCACTATGTTAATTAGCTGGTTTTGTACCAGGACATTAGACCATTATCAACATGTGTACCTAATGTTCACATTTCACCACATACTAACCTCTACATTGCTATGGCAAGTTGTAGGTATACCTACCTTAAACACCTATCGTCTCATGTACCAGTTTAGCCTAGTAAATATACCAACATGTCCACGATGCGGTTTGTATTAAAAATAAACCATGAGATGATCCGACATAATGCAAAGGTTTAGTAACTATAACAGATACTCGATTCTTTAAAAATCCTAACGGGTGTTTAGTGTTTATACACATATACACCAGTAAATTATGTTTAGTGTTTATACACATATACACCAGTAAATTATGTTTAGTGTTTATACACATATACACCAGTAAATTATGTTTTTTTTTAAATTTCAGATAGCGTTTCCTTACCCTTGGTGTTTATGAGAAATTGGCCTTCTGTTATAGGTAGGTAAGTACTTATAAATATAATTTATTTTTAGATCACAAAAAAGGTGCGTTATCACTATCCACATGCTAGTTTGCACGTATGTAGGTATATAAATTACTGCATCGCCGGATTCATTAAATATGCATTTATAGGAAATTACTATAGAAATCCCAACTACTTCCTTATTTCTCGATGAAAAAAATCGTATGGATCGAAAATCTTAATCTTTTCCATCGAACACGTCGAATATAGCTTTGATATGTTAGTTTCAAGACACGTAGGACACATAGACACTTATTTTAATTTAATTTTTAATGTACCCTACGTGGTTACATAATGCGACATTACAAAAAAAGTGTAGTCATTTTTTTCGTTATCTAATATAAACAAGACAATGTTGGTAATTCTGATACGATAAATACAGATTGACTTTTGACATTATCTCATTTCAAAATGGTTGCGATCGTCATTTTAGAATGGTGGTTATTCTGAACGCACATCGTTAGATTGGTCGATTGAAACGGTTATTGAAATCATAACAAGCGGTCAAAGCGTGTTGTTTTTTTATGTAATTATTTTTAGAAATGTTTTACATAATAAGCTATCAGTAAGTTAGGATATTGCAGTTTGACGTTTTGTTCGATTAAATATTTAGATTTTCGATTAAAATGGTACAAGAAAATGCAGCTTTGACTTTAGTTCGAGATTTTTACTCATTAATAAAATATTAACATTGACATACCGATATTTAATTATTTCATGATATTGTTGTAGGTTTACATATAGTATTTAGACAAACCCATTTTGATATTCCTGAGTCAATTTATTGAAGTAACGAAATATAGTTAGACTTTTAATCAACATTCTTAAACCTCACGTCTGTATAGAAATACTTAACGAGCTATACCAGTCAAAATAAAAATGGTCACAGCTTTTAAATTTTTATGGCCAAGAATCCTACCAAAAGGCAGTAAGTGACTCAAGACATAAACGTATCGATATTACAACCTTCAGTGAGCCGGTGCATAACAGAAATAAGTTTTGTCATCACCGCCTACTTTTCTGGACAATTAATAGTCTTTATAATAAAATAAAAGTACCGATAAAATGATTTGAAGACAGCATAATCTGTGATCTTAAGTTAGGCAAATTGTACTGACTATAAACAAAACAATTTCATGTTCAGAATAACTAAAAAGTGTACTATGGTGTAATAATTAATTTGACAAAAAATTACAACTATTGTACTTGGATTCATTTCAATACAATCGTAGCAATTTCAGAATAACCACCAATGTAAATGATTTCTAAGGTCATGTTTCTCGAACAAAGATTTAAGTAAAAGTATAGTTAAAAAACTTTGATATCATGAAATTGTTCAAAACTTTTGATTGTTTGTGGCAATAAACAACGGAATTTTGAACAATTTTATGAAATTATATTATTTTAACTATACTATTACAGATACTTTTGCTGAAACAACCCAGCCTAGTAAATGCGATTGTGTACGGGTATCGAAAAATGTTAATAAAAAAACGTTTTATTCAACTACAACTATTTATTTTTAAAGGAAACCTTTGATCAGTATTGAAATATTTACCTTTTCCTTCTAGAACTGTAATATCGTTACATTTTCGTAACATCATAGTATTTTTTATTTTAAAATTTTCATAAAAAAAATTCGTTCCTTTTTGGCGCAAGATAGAAACATATTCATATGAAAATAGCAAACATCAAAATTGGGTGGGATATATCCAAAGCTCATCTATATATAGGTATATTCGTTAGGAGGGCGCTCAGAAGGGTTTCGGAAAGTTTTTAAACGAGAAAGAAACTTTCTTTTCTAACTCAATCAGATTACACCCAGCCAGTGGCACGTGATGAAATTTCAATATTTTTTTATCAAAACCGCATCCAAAGTTATATTTTAAACTGGAGATTTTGTAGAGAACGTCTAGTTAAACCGTTTACTTGACAAAATATTTCAGGGTTTTTCTTAAACAACGTACGAACCTGTACATTTTACATGGTGGTTAAAAACTTTCTTCAACTTATTTTAATTTTCAATATACAATAGTTTTGAGCAACTTTCCTTGAATGGATCAAAAACATTTATTTATTTAAAAAAATTTAACCACAAATGAAATCCACTACGCACATTAGTCCCTTTATTATGAAACATCTAGCGTCTCTGGGGTTGCGTTGACAACGAACGCCGAGCGCACTTAGTGAATGATCCAAGTCATTCATATTGACCGGAAACAGACGCTCGAAAAACACTCTGTGGCGTTCAGATTAAACGTCATGTGTACCTACACACCAAACGCT